>CABFVZ010001305.1:51570-125275 GCA_902151445.1 Timema monikensis
TTTTTTCAGAAATGTGGCTTAAGACTATCTGATCCCAAGCCCTTCATTCATAAGATTTGATGTGGCCCTATCTTTTTCCGACTTCAATTTGCTTGTTTTGTTTGGATTCTCATGACGTACCAGTGGAAGTACGCTTACCACAGTTTGGAAACCGCTGCTTTAGACTATAGAAGAATGCATTTTTTAAATATTTTTTATAGATATATAGAAGTTACTATTGTGAAGTCATGGAAAAGAATGACTTGAAATGTGTGCAAATTTTAGGCTACCCAAAGTTTCATGAAGAAATATAAGGAGTAGGACATATAATATTCGAATCAGCGTATTAAGTTCTTCAGTTGGATTTCTATTCCAAGCAAAGGCTTACCATTGAAGGTGAACAATTTAATTTCCCAGAGTCTCTTGTGTTTTCCCGGGGCTTTTCTAGACACAATAATCGGTTTCCTGGTATTTCAAGAGTGTGCCAATCCTGCATTAAATAATCCTTGTGTTAGAGAAATGTACTAATAATAATTAAAAAAAGCCAAACCCTCATTAACCTTCAACACTTGAGGAGGAATGATATCGTAGTTTCCTTAAACATTAATTTTCATTTATTTTATGTTTATTTGAGGTATTTAACGTGCACTTTCTGAACCAACTTGAATATATCAACACACGACTTATAAACTAACTTAAATCTAGAAGAGATATAACATCCAGCCTGGCAGTTTATTCACTAGCCAGTGCTGTGGAAGGGGAAACCCTCATTCCACCGATAATAATTGTTTTCGCCATGCTAGGAATCGAGCCTGGGACATTTAGCTCAGTAGACAAGACACGCTACAGACTGAGCTTATGGTGTCGGACTGCTGAGTCATTAATAACAATGTTCTAGCGAGAGTAAACAGTCCCTAGTTGAACTATAAAGCGCAAAGGTGAAGCGGAGAGATCGCTAGTGTTCTCGGAGACAATGATTGTCGAGGGTAGACAATAATTGATGACCGGCTCCCAGAGTACAAATAAGGGACCAAGACAAACATCACGTTGCTTTGGGCTAGATCGCATGCAAAGTTGTCTGCTGGCCTCTGACATTCTAACAGCTCCACTAAGCTTACAGAGTCGAGTTTCACAGAAACTGGGTCAAATACAGTTCAGCATAGTAATATAAAGGGTCGTGTGGGGGTTTAGTGGACAGGTTTTTTTAAAACTATATGGGCACAATGAATGTGCTCCAATGTGTTTTTTGTTGTATTTTTGTCATCCCGTATTGTACTGGTTCGGGTTGTATCATATGACCTAATTACAATAATGTGTCAGGAATGAGAAAGGTTGAATTTAGAGAAAATTTGCCCACATTTTCGTGGAGGGAGATTGAAGACCTGTTTAGAAAAAAAGAACTTCAGTACTCCCGACCAGGATTCAAGCTCCAATCCCCCCGTCATCGGCAGTCCAGCCCATTTAGAGAGTGGCATATTAGACCAGGGGTGTCAAAACTTGCAGCCCTATCATTAATTTTGTGCAGCCCTCGGACCTTAGGATGAACCAAGATATAATGAAGCCCTATTATTCTTTTTATAAACGCTATGGATATACAACATTCGAGAATGTGATATTTGGGAATTTGGCATATTTTGAAGAAATCTGGCATTTGGGGTTGTTGTTCCAAGCTAGTATTCATTCTATGTCAGGGATAAAGTTTCAAAAATGGTTGAATTTGCGACCCGCGCATTTGCAATGGTTAGCAGCGCATTCTATATTAACAAATGTTTTCTCACAGAAGTAAGAACCAATCACTCGAGCGGCCTCATCTTACGGACACACATTAGCCAGCATTATTATGAAAGTGTCTTCGATACAAAATATAGAGACCGACAGTAACATATTTGCTGAAACTAAAGTTTTTCAAAATGTTGATGAAAAAAGGGTGAGTCCTGATTTGTATAAAGGTTACTACCATTTTATTTTTGTAATAGTAAGGTAACAAGTTGAATTATTCTTATTTAGTAAAATAACTATTAGTTTTTTTTTTAAATGTGGCCCTCTCAGTATTTTCAATAATTATTATCAAAGTGGCCCACCTGGTAAAACGAGTTTGACACACCTGCCTTATACCAGTCGAGTTCCCATGTTAACCGCATCTAATGCGATCTGTGTTTTATATTGACCTGTTTGTGTGCTTCTCGGATTTTTCGTCGTCATTTTGATATATTTATTTGAAAATAAGTGGCATATACAATACAAGAAACAGTATTTAACATTAAACACAAAGGTTATCCTATGGGGTGGGAGAGAATAAGTTTGCTTTAAGGAAATTGCACCCAAATTGGGTTAAGGAGAGGATAGAAAAAATCCAGCAATAAAGCCGCGTTCCCACTCTATCGTGCTTGTCCTTGTCGCTCATGCATGGTTGATTTTCAGTCGTATGTAGCGTGAAGCAAGAACATCATCACTAATTTCTTTACTCATACTTGTGTCCCACCTTGTTATAAGAGGCTGAACGCGCTTCAACAAGTATGCAAACTGTAACTCGCGGTGGATTTTTTAAATCACCAGAAAAACGATATTTAAGTTGTCTTTTAAAAAAATTTGGAAGCTCCCTAAACTAGGTGTTGAAATATACACTCTCCAACCCGCCATCGCCTTTTCTTACGTTCTTTCTTAAAAGTTCGTCTTACGTTCTCTCCAAGTTCGAAGTACGTGAACAGTTTTTTCGGGCAAGGAGCACATCCAAGATTGAACTTACAATCGCACAGCCCTCAGCCAATAGTTACTTTATGGCCACGTCTCACCTGACTTGGAAGGTGAAAAAAGTATCGATACTTTACTAATATTAGTACTCACAGTCCGGTATCGAAAGAAACAACTTTTTGGTCATCTTCACTTATGCTGGGATTAAATGTTTACTATGGTTAAAGAAGGTTATAAAATATATTAAAGAAATATATTACTAATTATATTCAACTATTAAATAACTTTCCAACAGCTACATTTTCATATATTTTGAAAGCTGGTATGGTAAAACCTCTTATAATATCCCTTATACAGCACCATCTATCATACCTTACAAGTTTTAACACACAACATAGACGCGAAAGACCTAACTATACTATAATATGGTTAAATCATTATAATTTTCAGTGTTTAACTAAATATTAAAATACAATTATTAATATTATTATTACAATGCAAAAGGTAAAATTATTCGACAGAAAAAATTCCAGATTAAAATTTCGATACTGATAGTTACTGTTATCGATACTAGTACGGTATCGATATTTTTCTTCCGATACTTTCAATGAGTACAGTATCGATACCCCATCCCTTCACCGGATTCCTTAGGCCTACAGTTCACACTTACCCTCAAACACGTGAGTGACGTGAGAGAGAGAGAGAGTGGTTATAACGCTTGTGGTTCGAGTCCCGGTGGAACGCACCTTCAATATCACATTTGAAAAACAACCCGCCCCCAGTAAACCAGGTCAATATTAGAACCTAGACCTCCCCGTCACCAGGCCAATGTAATACTAACGCCTTGAACCTTGTGATCTCCAGTGCGGGTATGTGTTTGTATAACAATTATCTTAAGAAACACATGTTGAAAATTTGGAGAAAAAGATTCGTATTTCATTTCCCAACCTAGTTTCAAAAGTTTGTTTCCTTCTTTTTAGAAATTAAATTTTTTATTTAATTTAAACTATGGACTTAGATAAGTTCTCAAGTTTGGAAACCGCTTTCTAATTCAGTGGAAAGTAACAACATGGAGTGTATAACATAAAAGGAGACATCTGATTAGATGAATATGCAAATCAAATGTACCGGGTTGAATCCCCGTATCATGGTTGTCATTTGTAACTAAATTAAATTTGATTTTAGCATTGGTGCTAGACTTAAGGAGAACATGAATATGTTAGTTAAAAGTATAGTTAACTATTTCTTAGAAGGTTCATCCCGGACGGGTAGTAAGACGCGGTGCTAATAATAATAGTAATAATAATAATAATAATAATAATAATATTATTATTATTAGCACCGCGCCTTACTACCCGTTCGGGTTATACGCACTTACGCTAATGTGTAATGGTAGGGTGATTGTGAGATGTAATGAAGGACCTACAGTTTAACGTGGAACCCGAACCACGGTGGCGACCTGGAATAATAATAATAATCTTATATTATTACTATAGTAATTTTTATTAAAAGAATAACTGTATTCACCTGCTTCGGTGGTCGCGTGGTCTGAGACATAGCTCTCCAGGTTCGAATCCCGGTTGGGTGTACTGAGTTTTTTCCAAAATGGGGTATCCCTCTCCCTCCACGCAAATGTGGATACACTTTTTCTAAATTCATCCTTAACTCACAAACGTAATAAGTGCATATTCGTTTAACCTGAATAAGTAGTAAATAAGTAGTAAGCCACGGTGCTTAATAATTTTATATATATATATATAATACATAATATTAATAACATAATATTAATTAATATATATATAATACACAAAATTAAATATTATTATTAGCACCGCGTCTTACTACCCGTTCAGATTATATGCACTTATGCTAATGTGTAATGGTAGGGTGATAGTGAGATGAAATGAAGGACCTACAGTTTAACGTGGAATCCGAACCACGGTGGAGGACCTGGCATTCCACACACTCACAAGTTGTGATTAATACATGTCTTGTCAGAGGTGAAGGAAGGGTTTGGTAATAAGATAAATCCATATCGGGGCCAAGAATTGAACCCCGGACTCCCAGCACAGAGGTCCGACACCCTACCCCTAGAACACCAGGTCACCAAAATTAAGTGATCGTGTAAATATGATATGACATTCTGACCTTATTTTATGAACATTTTATACAAACATAACTATGATCATTAAATTAATATCAATTCTTAAAATTCTTTATGCCTTAGATTTGAAGTATTTGAAAGGTATTAAAATCATTATACAGACCTGCGAGCCGTAGGCTACTGTTGTTGATTAATATTACTGTGCTCGATGCCTCCATTATCGATTTCACTTCAGCCATCACAGTAAACAGTATTTAGTGTACATAAAGTCAACAGTTTAAAATATACACTTGCATATGAGTGTATACTGGAATTGCCATAATAAGATCATTTTAGAATGTATTAGAAATCTACATATAGTAGCCAACATTGACAAATAGTAATCATATTTAGAACGGTAATATAAATATGATATTTTTTATTTGATCCTAATCTTACTGCACATCCAGGATATACGCATTTAATTATGCTAATGAGCCAAGAGTCCTGGGTTTGATTATCAGCATGGTTGAAATATTTATTTTTGGTGAAATGTGGGTATGCCCTTACATAGTGATGATTTAACGAACTGGAACTGGGAACTGGATGTTGTGCCTGTTCTAGTCTTTAAGTTAGTTTTTTATTATTTATTTAGTACCACGTCTTACTACCCGTTCGGGTTATACACTTAAATACTAATTACGCTAATGTATTAGGGATTGGGAAAGTTGAATTTTAGAGGAAGTGAACCCGCATTTACGTGGAGGTAAAGTGTAAAACCATTTAAGTTAGTTAATAAGGCGCGTGCTGATATGATCAGTTGGTTTATAAAGTGGACGTAAATACCTCAAATAAGTAAAAAGGAAATTAGGTAAATGGGGTAGGGATGATGAAGGCATAATTTTTGCGAAATGTACAATCAGTTTAGCCTGAAAGGTAGAAAACTTGCCTTACTTGTTTACGCTATTGTGCAGCTTATATGATAGGGCCATAGTGGAGTCCGTCAAGTAAAAACTGTGACCTCTCAGTGTAAACGGAGTGTACATATATTTGCGCGAATAAAGAGTGTGCAATGTAATTTAGGAAAATCAGAACAGCCTGACCTCTCCGTCAATGCCAGGTCAGACTGGATGAGCTCACCATTGCGGGGTAAAATTAACTCCATCTGTCAAAAGTGACAACTGCAAACGTGAAAGGCTTTGCGCGTGAACGCCCAAAAATAGATTTACATAGAAATATTTGATTTAAAGTTGTTTTATGCGATATGACTGTAGCTTAAAATATAAAAAAAAAAAACTTGTTCGTCACATTCAGGCCGAAACCATTTATATGAAATACCAACCAACACGAGCAGCAAACACTACTTATCACATTAAATGGCATTGACCGATAAAGCGATATTAACAATAAATCATGCAATGGCCTTGGGGCTAAAAGGGGTTGGCGCACTCTATTCGCAAGTACAACCATTTCAAAATTACACTTGAGCTTTATTACCAATATTCAATAATTCACGAATAGGCCTACACAACAAACATGATCACTCAGTTGAATAAAATGTTAGATTTTAAAAAGTTAATATGATAGATTAGTCTATTAATTTCAACCTTATCATAGTGTGTGTGTGTGTGCTTTAAAATCTACTATTCTCTCTAAAATAACTGTGTTTCACATTTAAGAAATTTTAAAATAGTAATTCACTTTTTTTTTACAGCAAAACTTGGACACACGCTTACCTATACGTTCCTTCTTTGGTTTAGGTGAGTCCATTATTTAAACTTCAAAACAAGGATGAAAGTTTACTAGCTTTTTATATAAAACGCAGTATTATGTCAAACTGTCTAAAACCGCTTATAGTTGGCAATGCAAGGTAAAATATAATATATTAAGAGAAAAGTAAATAATTAAAATTAATAAATAGTTAAATACCTGAAAAGTATAACGGGGTTAAAGCCCAATAAAAAGATAATAATAATAATAATAATAATATTATTATTATTATTAGCATCGCGCCTTTATACCCGTTCGGGTTACACGCGTTAAGGTTTTCTCAATTTTGGCCACAATAAAATAAATGTATATTTTTCTAAAAGCCCTTCTAATGAAAATTGAACTGTACAGAATAAGAACCCTCTTTATGAAATGGATTTTATCCAAACGGACATTTCCGGCTCACTTAATCTAGTTCACCGGTGACAGGGAGTTCAGGGTTCAAATCCTAGTCTGGTGTAATTAAGGTGTAGTCTATGTATTTTGTAAACGGTTTCCAACTCTCCTGTCAAGTAAATCGGAGTACATTTCTTCTTAATCTTAACCTTCTCATCCATACCCCACCTGCATGTTTAACGTGCGTATGGCCCTGACGCGTAGCCTAGTACACACCGTGGAAAAGGTATATTATATGCGTATGTTCTAATACTGCGTAGCGCCGGTATTCAGTAAAGTGACAATAACACTAGTCATATTAACTAATACTACGAGAGGAAGTCCAAGGGACAGATGGCTGAAAGGAGTAAGGAGGAGTGTGAAGGAGAGGACTGGGTCAAGGTAGAGGGAGAGAGGGGGTGGGAGGAAAGGAGGGAGTTGTTCATGATGATGATAAACTACTTTTCTATATTCTTGGGGTGAAAATATCCCTATATTTTTATTTTATTATTATTTAGGCATGTAAAGGACCGCCTCTGTGGTTTTGTGCTAAGAGTTCCTGACTACAGATACAGCGATCAAGGGTTCGATCCCCGGCGCTTCCAAAATTAATCTGTAAGGAAGGGGGTCTGAAAGGGAGTCAAACTCAGCCTCATGAGGACAAATGAAGAGCTACTTGAATAAAGAAGTAGCAGCTCCAGTTTAGAAAACTGAGATTAAGGGTTGGAAGGCTCGTTTGTGCTGATCCCATGACACCCTCTATCCGCAAATGCTGGCATTATCACCGCTGACGACGGCGGCCGCTCGGTTCATATAGCTCGCTTGCGGGCTCACACAGAGCAGTTTGAGGTATGTAAGGTGGGATACAATAGAGCGCGAGTTTAACGTCAATACTTTTGTAGTTTTATAACAAAAGAAACTTTACTGACCCAAAGAAATAAAATATTACTTCAGTAGAATCATTTAGTTTAGTTTTCCATTTATATTAATCTCAACTACTATTGAATATTTGTCATGGGCATCGTGAAATTCTACGAGGTTTTTTCTTTTTCTTTAAATAATTTCCTATTAAATGCCACTTTGCCCACTTACCACCACCAATACTCCACTATATAGTTAACATTTGGGATCGAACTAGTGTCTATCTTCCTTACCTACCTATTCGCTGTGGCCATCCTCTATAACTATCTATTCGCTGTGGCCATCCTCTATAACTATCTATTCGCTGTGGCCATCCTCTATAACCATTTATTCGCCGTGGACATCCTCCATAGCTAACTATCCACTGGGACGAGTAAATTATCCTCGTAATGCTATATAAATCATGTACGTGTCCCGTAGTAAAATTTAAATTAATAAACAAGATTTGTCCCCGACTGTACCGGTAGGGAGAGGACTCGCATAAAAACAGCCGCACCCCTGGCGTAGGCAGCCCCTCGGAGGGAGTTATTGTTCTCTTTGTGTGTAAAAAAAACCAACACATACACATGGAGTTAAAATATATATAGGGAATGTGTTCGACGATACCCTGGCCTGATAGTGTTCGGGTGTATTGATTAGTATTACTGTCCACAGGGCGAACACAAAGTAGTATACAAGCTGGGAACGTTTTAGTGCGGGGTTTCCGAAAACTAATTCCGAGAAAGAATAGGCCTACTTTAATTACCTATTCTCTTGGATAGGTGGTTAGAATGGTCGACCACAAAGCTAAGGTTAATGCAACATCCACACATAAAGCGATTTTTAGCTATAAGCGTCGTTGGACCGAGAGTTTGTTTAACCAAATAAGCTGTGAGGACAGCTGAGAGTTCGCTCACATTTTACTTTATGATTTATATGACTATGGTATTGTCATGGTTTGTTAGTTTATTACTTTTATTTCATATGTACTATTTTAGTTATGTTCGATTATCTACAAGTATTTCTTCAAACACACACAAATTGTGTACACAGTAGAGTAACTACTGTTAATTAACTACAAGAGACTCCCAATCAAGATTGATTATTTAATTGCAAGCCTCTTCCCAAGCTGTACTGGAAGTCCTTTTGGCCCTTAAATATGAATTTCATTTGCAGTGTGTCTACCTCCAATTGATTCAATGAGTTTGTTTCTACACGCCTCGGTGTCCGTATGTTCTAGGACACTACTCGTGTAGTAGATTGAACTTCTTATGACGGGGAGATCGAGGTTCGGATCTCAGTCGAGTGTAGGCCTACTGGCGATGATGGATATAATTACTATTTCTCTAAGGTTCATCCTGTAATCTAATTAACAAACATTTAGATGTAGGGAAGGGCTATTAGTGTTTGTTGTTAGACTAATTTTCTAAATTAAGTTAGTTTGTAAGTCAGGTAAACAGTATTTGTGTGTTTAGAAAGTGAGCATATGGCACTCTAATTTTTTAAAAACGCTTTATTTGATGTTTTACGTAAGTTAAGGTGTACTTATGCAATTTGTAGTTTTGGTATATAATGATAGCATTCCTTTTTAATCCTCTATATTTTAGCACTGCGTCTTACTACCCGTCCGGCTTATATGCATACTCAAATGTGCTGGTGACGAAAATAAGGTTGAGTTTTAAGGAAGTGAACCCACATTTGCGTAGAGTGGAAAACAATTTAGAAAAACCCACCCACAATACACCCAACTGGGATTCGAGCCCCAATCACCCATTGTTTACAATTTAGTCTATTGACGGGAAAGTCCCGGGTTCGATTTTAATGTCCAGGTGTCATTTTTAAATTTAAAGAATATAAATTGATATATCATATAGCTCGTAAATACTTCAGCTTAATTCACTTAAAACGATTAACGTAAATTATGCATAGATTTGTATCGAATTATCCATTAAAGATATCATATTTGCTTGCTATATCATCTTGAAGACCGAAAAGCTGGTATTTATAGTGAAACGACATATTGATCGTAAAACTGGTTACTAAGGAGAATATATATTATATTAAAAGAGAAAATAAGATTGAGAGAGAATCCGTGATATAAAGTTCATATTTACCCACATCGGTGTGCACAGGGAACAAAACGTTATAGTTTAATATGACTTGACCGTGACGCGGAGGTCGGGGTTTGAATCCCTGTCGGGTATAGTGAGAGTATTTTATTTCTCTAAATCAGGATTAAAATCCATATTTCTAATCCTGCGAAGAATTTTACAAATTTAACAAGGAAACAAATTAGTGTTAGTTTTTACACAATTGGGATCAATTATAAAACATTAATGTTTGAGAGTTGTTAAATAATATGTATATTTTAAAATCTAATGGTCGAGTAAACTTAACAAGATCTGAAAAAGTTGAAGGCAAATCAATCTTGTGACTAATGACCATAGTAGTTTTAAGCCCGTAAATACTTCAGCTGTCGTCGTTCATCCATTTACTTACATTTAATCTTTTCGGCTGACTGAACCCCTTTTATAGATATTAACGTTTACTTGTTATAAACTTGTTTGTTTGCTGATATTTTAATCAAATAATTTGGCAGTACTTAAATCCTAAACATTTTTACTTAATTATGGTAATGCCAATATAACATTGTATTTTTATCATTTATTAATTAGTATTTAACATGCACTTACTGATCCGACTGATTATATCAACATACGAGAATATCTATGAGCGAGATCGAAAGAGCCTACCAATTTGGCCGGGAAAGGTATTTTCACATACCTTCCAAGGTTCTTTTACATGCCACAATCGACAAGGGATGGTTTTACTTCCCCTCCAAAGAAAGTTGTGCTACGGAGTTTTATTGCTCAATAAAAATCCGTTGACCCCGGCTGGGTTTGAACCCACGAACATCGGGTCCTGCCTGGACCGAGCACTTTACACCAAGACCATCGAGGTCAGCAATGTAATATTAAATTTATATATAATATGAGAGTGAATTTTAAGAAAGTGCGCTGTTGTTCGCCTATAAATAAGATGACAAAATAAACAGAGGGTAGAACGGGGTAAGAGGGTGAAAGGAGAGAGAAAGGGTGGGCAGAGTGAAAAGAGAGTGAAAGGGTGGGCAGAGTGAAAGTAGATGGATATCAAACTCCAGCCTTTAGGATCGGTACGCTAACACATCTAACCCTACCGGTTTGGATAAACTATTTAACAAGAGAAAAATTGACTCTAATTTTTGTTTGCTAAAAATGATTCCAGATTAATTTTAAAATGTTATTTTGAACTGTATCGTGCAGAAGGAAGGGTAAGGGAGTACAAGTATCTTTTCTATCCCTATGGGCCGTTAGACCCTCGCACTTCTCACTTTCTGCCCTATCTAACAATGTGGGCTCCCATAAGCCCCCAGTCCTGTCAATGACACTCGGTCACATGTGTCACGTGAAGAGGTGCCTCTTGAACGACACAATAGAAATGGTGCCGTTGAAAGTACACTACATAGAACTTACTCAGACGTGATCTAGCTCAGGGATTTCCAAAATGTTTAGACCGAAGGCTCCTTCTCGCCAGAAACAATGTATGTTACAACCCTCATAAAAATTGTTACACTGATATTATGAACATTCAATAAAATTAGGGGTGTGCGAGAACTCTATAGCTCGAGGTCGAGTCTCGAAAGTTCCTAGTATAATTAATTGTATTCATTTTTAAGATATTATTTCATAGCAAATAAGAGACACTTAATATTTCCTTTTGTCTAATTAATAAAACATTTACAATTATTTATTGAATATATTTAAAAATCCGAATTTGTGTGATTATAGTTTTTTTCACACAAAAAAGTTCATCCTATAAAAATCTATGTTCATACTTATTATTTATGAATGGATCTATTACAGAAATTCAACTTTAAATATATGTTGCTTTATATTACTTGAACTCGGGGGAAAAAATCGATGTTTTCTTTCAAACTCGATTCAAACTCGACTAGAAGTGGATAATGCCTACTCGCATACCCCTAAATGAAATAATTAAATTTTAGAAGTATAAAAGTAAAATATACACATGTTCTTGCTGCGCCTTTGGCAAACGACCTTTATTCAGATTTGAAAGGGTGACAATACTAATTGTTGATGATATTTTACAGTGGGGAAAACCAAAAAAGAATGTTCTAAAATGCTGGTCCAACTTACTGCAGGCTATGGTAGCACTGACATTGAACTTTGATAGTTCTAATGAAACCTTATACTTAGATTATAGTTTAGTGTTTTTACTTTACGTGGCGTGACGACCATATCTCACTGATTGACCTTGTTAGGTTTGGGACAAAGCATGGTAAAGAAAGGAAATGACAGCCTGTCGGTTGGTAGCCAAAAGGTTCATGAAAGGGCGTTGGTTTAAAATTACGATTTCGCCCACAAGTTGATCATTATTAAAGTAAGTGATTAAAGAGGTCACCTACCAGGGTTCTGAGATGAGTTGCACACGACCATAAATCACAATTTTTTTTAAAGTGGTTTGTTATTTAAAATTATGGTCTACGCGGAAATGGAGGTGAAAGGTATCAACTAGTATGTATGTAACTAAAATACTTATATTTAAAGTTTTATAACCAAAAGAACATTAATCCTATATTTAAAACAGAGCTAAAATAAATCAGAATCTATTAAACTTATCTTTTTAACATTTATTAAAATGTGCTTTTATTTTTTTAAGCGTAGCTACATTAGTAGCAACTATTTTGTAAAATATCCAGGTATAAATTAATAACTGTTTTCATGCCTTTTTTCCACCTCTAAATGCTGTTCGTGAAATCGATGAATACTTATAATATAATATATTTTATTGAACTTGAAACTATCACCCTACATAATAATTCGTAGCTTGTATTGGTGTGTAGTTAGAACATTCTCACACAGATAGAGCCACGGTCTAGTGTCCAACTCATTTGGTTTGGATTGCTAAAAACGGTAAAGTTGGGGGTCCGAAACCATGAACTGGCGGTAGGTTTTCCTGAATTATATCTAACTGTCCTTCCGCGGAAATACAGGTAAACTTCCTCTAAATTCTACCCACTAGGGTAATAAAATGCGAAGCAAAAGAAAAAGAAGGAAGGTAGAGATCAAGTTATTTTGTGATCAAAATCAATTAAAGTTATAATTTAATTATTTTTTATTTGAAAAAATATAACATTTAGAACGGTTACTAGTTTCAAAACAAGTAAATAAGAATTTACACATACCTCAGCGTAAAATTAGCACCCCAACTTTCAAATTTAAATTTAAATCAAATCCACACCAGTAGTCACATGTGCCAACGCACCCCTCTTGTGTGATACTAGACTGCTGATGACGGGGAGATCAGGGTTCAAGTCTCGGTCGGATGTACTGAGGGTGGTTTTTCTTAGACGGTTTCCCACTTTCCCTCTACGCAGATGGGGGTAAGTTCCCTCTCAAATTACATCTTCCTCCACATTCCATTAGCGTAATTTATGTATGCGTATAGCCCAAAAGGGTAGTAAGACGCGGCGGAAAAAACCCCTTTGAATAAGTAACTTTAATTTAGCACCGCGTCTTACTACCCGTTCGGGTTATACGCTTAAGTAGGCTTACTAATTACGATAATGGATTAGAAAAAAGTGTAATAAAGGTTGAATTTAGAGGAAGTGAACCCAGATTTGCGTGGAGGGAGAGTGGAAAGCCATTTAGGAAAAACCAACCCCAGTTCACCCGACCGAGATTCAAACCTCGATCTCCCCGTCCTTGGCAGTCGAGGTCAACACGACTAGCGCGTTAGCCAACTACGCCACCGAGGCGGGTATTGAATCAACAGTAAGCCCAGTGACAAGTATTTAAATAAATGTTTTAACTTAGGTATAAATACTTGTTTGTTGGCACCAACTAAAACCAAACCAATGTCCTCTTAATCTCTATATGATCTAAATTAACCAGGGAAGCGAGATTCTAACATTCTTTTCAGTTAAGTTTTTTTTTTCAAACAAACCCGGAACGTCCTCGTAACTTGCACTTGAGGTTTATATTTAATTACGTGAATAAATTAACGTCTCTAAAACATTGCAGTTGTATATGTGGCTCGTTGGTGGGATTATTCTTTGCTTTTCTCTGTTTAGAAAGAATGAGTGTAATATAAACACTTGGTGTTCATTCGTGATAGGCCTAACCGAGTCCTGACATGTAAATAGTAAACATAATTTAACGCGTGAGAATTGGATTATGAAAGAGTGGAATCTAGAGCCCCCCATTAAAAATTATACCTTCAAGAAATGTAGGAGAGCTATAGAAAGTATTCAACCTCCTGATGAAGTGTTTTATTAATGAGTGCGTTCGTAGTTAAGGGTTAAGGGGGTGGAGGCAGGAAGTTTAATCAATGTAATCAGTACATACAGTATTAAGTATACAAATTATGCAAAAAAGTAAAACCAAGATTTTTTTGGTGTCGCTACAATTGCGGTTAATCAATATTATATTATAAACTCTTTTTTTTTTGTCTTTTTTGTGCTATTTACAAATTCATAAGTTTTTCTTTGTCATTAACTAGAATAATATGATATTTATTTTGCTTCATAAATCTCAGCTTGTCAATCCAGTTTCTGGATGTGCGCCATGGCCTTCAAGAATGTCTTCATATCTCTCGTTTCCTCGTACTTCTTGAGAGTCTGTCAATCCTTTCATCCAGTTTCACATAGCGTTTCCTACTCTTCTTCCTCTTCATGTTCATATTCATGCCTAGATACCTTTGATTACAATCTTCGGCATCGGACTAGGGGAAAGTAAGACATTTTCAAGTTTGGCCTAGGCCCAGTATTGCCAACCCTAGTACCCTATAAATCAGTAGCAATAACCTCAAAATTTCAGTAGATTTCAGTAGATGTATCTAAAAGTGGTGAAACATCATTATTAGTTATTTTATTGAACGTAGGTAATCTTACTCAACTATGTTGTTCCTCCTCCATTTAACTCGTGTATCTGCTTTGTTTTAGACCACAGTGGTCTTGGGGTAATGTGCTTGTCTCAGGATCCGATGTTCATGGGTTCAAACCCAGCCGGAGTTTACGAATCTGTCTTGAGCGATAAAAATCCGTAGCACAACTTCCTTCGGAGTGAAAGTAAAGTTGTCGGTCCCATGTCAATTGTGGTATGCATAAGAACCCTGTAGTTATGTGAAAATACCTTTCCTGACAAAATCGGTAGGTCATTTTGCTCTAGCTCATAGAAATTATCGTGTGTTGATCTAATCAGCAGGTTCAGAAAGTGTACGTAAGATACTGTACCTAAATTAGTATTTTTTTTATTTTTTTTAAGGTCCTCCCTGCTGCCATTAGTCCTCCTCCTCACTGTCGTACAAGTCAATATTAACTTTTTTTTTTTGTCATTGAGATACTGACGGAAAATGAAAGAATTTGAAAATAGCCTCTTGGTGTGCAAGAGCCCACACAATGTTTTCGTTGCCAATTTATGTCTTGTTTTAGTTTTAATCAATCTGACTGACGAAAAGACCCGCTCCACTGCAGCACTTGAATGGGGAAGGCTTAAAATACACCATACAAATTCTGACAAAATAGAAAAGACTGGTTTAGAGACCCCCATATTTTTTATTTCTAACACGATTCCAAAAATCTTGTACGCTATTGTGTCAATGTCATGTGAAATGTCTGTGTTAAGTAGAAAACGCCATTCTGTGTCAATCTGTTGAAGTTGTTGGGGCTTAATGATGTTTGGAAACGCTGTCACAAAAGGGGCAAGGGACTGGAATGACTGTATTTTTGTCGGATCTAACATTTTGATGTCTTTCATAATTGTGTCTTGTAAGGGAAATAGTTGAATAATTTGTCTAACAGACTCAATATAGAATTCAAGACACTTTGTTTAGAAGATGTGAATGTCTTGCACTGGAATATTTATCGAATGCAGTGAAGCCTTTACTCTTGCACCAAAATACATTTGTTCTAATGGTAAGAAGACATTAGGGTTTCGATAGTCCACTTTTTCCACCCATGCGCTCTTTAAGTGATCAGGCTTTATGTAACAATCAAGAATGGTTTTTTTAAAGAAGCAGCTATGTTTGTTCGTAAACTGTGAATTTGGGGATCCTCACTTTGCATCTGCCTTTTCATATTAGTGAAAATCGGCAAAACAAAATCAAGGAATTCTAAATAGAGTTTGTTGACTTGACATTTTAATCTATGAAGAATTGTTTCTGAAGCCAACAACCTATCTTCTACAGCTGCATGAGTGAAGAACAGGATGAGGGCATCGTACTATTCTAAAACAGGGAAACTACTGTCTGAAGTGACAACCATCTAGTCTGACAAGGATGCAAAATCTTATGGGGCTTAACTTTCACGAAAGCTTGAAATTCAGCGCAAGTTGAATGAGTGGCATATACATTTCATAACAAACAGGTGTGGTATATCTCCCTTCAAAAGAGTACACAAAGATTGTCTGTTCTCCATCATAACGCTAGCCCCGTCGTTAGCAAATCCAATTATATTTTCCTTGTATGGAATGTTTTTACATTCGAAGGACCTGACCAAATGCTGGTACAAATCGACAGCTTTAGCATCACCAAGTGGAACTAAGTCAAAAAAAGCATCAACAATCCTACCTTGACCCGAATCCACTCTAACAACAATACACAAATGTTTTGTACAGCTGTTGTCAGTCGCCTCGTCCACGATTATAGAGAACTTGTTTTTACGAAGAATATCGCAAAGAATGTCTTTACTTTCCAAACCCGCAACATGCTTTACAATAGCCATTGTCTTAGTTCGTCCATATGAAATCTTCTGCGCAATTTCAGAATCTGGACAAACGGATTTGATCAGAGACGGTAAATGCTGCATTACGTTTAATGATATATTGTGTTCAGCAACAAAAGCTGAGAGACGAACTTCTGCCTCTTTTATTTTCGGGTTTAACGTGGTAGTTTGAGACACAAACGAAGTTAAAGTTCTTTGACCAACAATTCTCTTAGAACTTTCAACATTTTTTTACTTTCTGAATGCTTTTCTAAAGCGGATTTCCCCGATGTTGCAATAATTATGTCAAAATCACACACCTTATAATAATCAAAACTATCACCTTTTTTACTTGATTTTAACCACTCTTTCAACTGTTCATCACTCTCCCAAATAGATTTGTAGCTTTGGCAGTATTTCGATTTTTTTGCACTCGTTTATCTGCCATATTTTTCACCGAAGGCTATTTATTACACTATACTAAATAAACCAACTTCCCCGATTACTATTAGCACATACTGTAGTATCTTACACTTACACAACTGCGAAAATAACCTGCACAAACCCACATTCTTCTTCTGCGCAGAGTGAGAATCATTCTAGCGCTTCATGCTTTGAGTGTCTGGAAGTACGTGTTACACAAGCTAGACAATATAAGCTGTTACAAATTGAGTGGATTCCTTCAGACTAGTGTAGTAAAAGCCTTCCTTTCTACTCCCTGTATCAGCCAACTTCTTGGAAGAGGGGTAAGTTTACAGTTATTATAGTACAAGGTTTTATGAAAGTTGTCAAGCTGCAACGCGGCGTATAGAAGCTTTTACCTCCCACTCAGACCACCCCCTCACCACTCCTCACCCTACTACCCCATCATTTTAAAGAGCCAATGAATGAAGTTGAAAACATACGTACATATCAGTAGATTTGTTAATTTTATTTGAATTAATCAGTAGATCAGTAGAAAAGTTAAAAATCAGTAGATCAACTGAAAAATCAGTAGGGTTGGCAACATTGCCTAGGCCACAGACAAAGAAATAACAGATACGTATCCTTACGGGAGATTTGTTGCGCTCCTCGAGTCAGGTAGAACTTAAAACATCCAGTGATAACAGCGCTTCCAAGTGAGAATTCTTTAAAACAACTACTGTAACTTTCAAAATGTTCCTCGTGAGAAAGACAAGCTGATAACTAAGAGCTGCCTTCTTTCCGAGTAAAATAGTTCAGCAGGTAACGGTAATCCCTTACCCCGCCTCACCCCCTTTTCATTGACCAAAACTTTTCAAACAATTGAGAGAGTGTTGGACCCAAATATACAATTCCAGTGCTTCTACAGTTTAAATGTATGTGACACGAGTCTTGGAAATGTACTTGTAAATGAATTATTAAATATTTTGTGACCAGTTTCTGCGGTCACAATTCTTTAGGATTCACTTCTTCTTTAGACTGGACTGCTAATAACTGGGATATCAGTGTTCGAAACCCGATCGGGTGTACTGAGAGAGTTATTTCCTAATATGCTTATAATTCTCCTTCAACGCAAATACGAGCACATTTCCCAAACCTTTTACCTTCCTCATTCCTTATCCTTTGGAGTAAATACGCGGATAGCTGTAATGGGAAGTAAGACACGGCGCACAAAATATATCAGCAATTAAAATTAAATACCTATGTTATAAAGGGTGCATTTATTTTTAAATTTTGTTGTCAACTTAATACAAACGAAATATACAAGTGATATGCTATTTAATAAACTAAAAAAAAAGAAGTTAAAAGCATGGAAAATACAAGTATACATTTGGTATCGGCAATACACCCTTATTCAACATTATTTTATACTAATACCCGCCTCGGTGGCATAGTTAGCTAACGCACTAGTTTCGTGTTGAGCTAGACTGTTGAGGACGGGGAGACCAAGGTTCGAATCTCGCTTGGTTGAACTAGGTTTCCTAAATGGTTTTCCACTTTCCCTCCACGCAAATGCGGGTTTACGTCCTCTACATCCAATCTTCTCAAATCCTAGCCAATTAGTACTTAAGCGTATAATCCGAAAGGGTAGTAGACCCGGTACTAAGTATCAGTATTATTATTTTATATTAATGTGCAATGAAAGTTAACAAATCGGTTTTAAATCAGTTTATAATCGTTGTTCGCCCTTGTAGCGTCATTGGTAGCAGCTCCAGACTTTGGCAGGTATTTGCGGATTTTCTAGCCATCGCTTTAGGAAATAGTCAAAGAATGATTGCAGCTTCTCGTTTTGAGGAGCCTCGCTATGAATCAGCGAACATCCTTCATCAACATCTTCAGGTTTTAGGAACATTAGCGCTGCACACATTCTAACAATAAGCCTTATTTCATCGTCTTCCATGTATTCTTTAGTCATACCTTATTCTTGCACCTTTCTCCATAAATATTTCTTCAGGTAGCAGCCGTTGACTTTAACAGACGGAAACACTTGTTTCAGAGCGGATATGGCTGCTGATTAAAAGTCCATATTAACTTTATGTGGGTCCCACTCGGGAATAGAGTTAAGTATCAAGCGAAACAGACGCATGTATGTATCCTTCTTTTTGTCTGGCAGTAGTGCATACAGAACAGGTACCACATTAGTTTCGGCCTCGTTAATTCACAAGTCTGACCGAGTATATCTGGCCAAATTGTTTGCTACAGCTCCGAAAAGTACAATCCATAAAGAAATGTTTTAAAGATTTTAGTCATTCTCTTCCCTTGCTTCCAGCAAAAACTATGATCCTGTCTTCCGTACTTTCATCTGATAGAAGAAAACTGCCTCCATCACTCATCGCGCTAGTTTCATGTTGGGTTAGACTGCCGAGGACGGGGATATCAAGGTTCGAATCTAGGTCTGGTCAACTGGGGGTGGTTTTTCCTAAATATTTTCCACTCTCCCTTCACGCAAACGCAGGTTCACTTCAACTAAATTCAATCTTCCCAATTCCTAACCCATTAACGTAATTAGTACTTAATCGTATAACCCAAACGCGGTGCTATATAATAATAATAATAATAATAATAGTAATAGTACTAATAATAATAATCCATAACTCATATTCAGAATTTCCTCATCTAAAACTACTTCTTCGCAGTTCATGGATCATGATGGTTTTCACATTATTTGTAACTATGATTTCCTGCTTATCTGCATGACCGCAATCGTCACAGCCTTAAATAAAATAAAGACCTTGAAAATCAAATTCCAATCAATTGACCGGAAATGTCGCAAATGATTTCTTGATCGGAATTGTCGCTGACCGAAATTGTCATATATTCGATTTTTTCTACTAGTGCTTAAATATTTCAAGGACACTAGGGAATAGTAATTTTCTAAATACAAAATTAAAGTGTTACTGTCGTGTATTCATAGGAAATATTTTAAAATAGTTTCAAATAACAGCTACATTAAAGATGTCTAGCTGTGTAATAGAATGAGGTAGGAATGCATAAGGTATCATTTAAAGGAATTGCATCCGTATTCGGGTAAAGGGAGAGTAAGGAAGAAATTAGGGAAAAAATCACACCTATAAACACTCGACCGGGATTTGAACCCCAAGGCTTACTTCACAGGCAAAACACACTAAATAAGAGTGACATTAAGTTCGCGTGACCAGCGTACAGGGCTGACAAAATAAATTTTACATTAATTAGTTTAATGAGAATAGAATATTAGTTATGCTACCTGCAAGAAACTCAAGTTCTGATCAGGAGGTTGATTCAGTCAAGACCAGTCTAGGTAGGAGGAACTTTATCTCAAATCTTGACCAGGAAGTTGATTCAGTCAAGACCAGTCTAGAGAGGAGGAACTTTATCTCAATTCTTGACCAGGAAGTTGATTCAGTCAAGACCAGTCTAGGAAGAAAGAACTTTATCTCAAATCTTGATCAGGAGGTTGATTCACTCAAGACCAGTCTAGGAAGGAGGAACATTATCTCAAATCTTGACCAGGAAGTTGATTCAGTCAAGACCAGTCTAGAAAGGAGGAACTTTATCTCAAATCTTGACCAGGAAGTTGATTCAGTCAAGACCAGTCTAGAAAGGAGGAACTTTATCTCAAATCTTGACCAGGAAATTGATTTAGTCAAGACCAGTCTAGAGAGGAGGAACTTTATCTCAATTCTTGACCAGGAAGTTTATTCAGTCAAGACCAGTCTAGGAAGAAAGAACTGGATAGATTCTGAACTTGAGGTTGATTCAGTCAAGACCCGTCTATGAAGGACGAACTGTATAGGTCCTGACTAAGAGGTTGATTCAGTAAATACTGAACCATCTAAGACATTTCCCTAAGGTCCGTCTCTTAGCGGTAGAACAAGTATATATAGGGAACACGGTTCAGTATGTAAATGAGTTGACCATACAGCATAGTATATAGAAGGTGAAATAATGTTTTAAATAAGACAAAGCAGATGATACACATTGACTTAAGAGTACATACAAATAGGTTGTTGTTATCTAACTTCATTTATTAGCACAAACAAGTTTAACGGGAAGAAATGTCCCAAACGGATTCAATACAAATAAACAGTATGATTTCGAGATATAAAACCGTGTACTAAATTTAAATTAAATGGCTGTCTAGCTCGACAGGCTAAATGAGTTCGTGTGAAGGTCAATTACATTGTAACTTCTTAGAGAGTGCGCCTGCTCAACAATGTCCCAGAAGTAAGTAGATTTGTCTTACATGGTGGTAAGTATAAACAGTATATGATAATGGGAAGTGCCCCCGCAAAGTTAGTACTAACTAGTACGGTGATAAGTGCAAGCATCGTTTAACTTAGAAAACTACATCAACTAGCCACAGCAGTCTAAAATAGGCAATCCAAACAGGGCAAGTCTCTTCCCTCTTTAAGAAGTTAATATTTGTTATAATAGATACAGGTAAAGTTAAATAGAGACATAGAATAATTATTGAACTTGCGAGCACACAAGGAAGGGTAATTCGAGAGCATAGGGGACGGCCAGACTGGGCGAGCGCTTAAAATATAAAATAGAACACATTGGTTGTAATGAGAGGTGGCCATACTAAAGCGAGCGACTGAGCGCGCGCGCTTGAAAGATAGAACTGGTTCTATTTTTCAAGCGCACACGCTCGACCCGGTACAGTCTAGTTTACAGGCGCTAGGCAATATTATGTTATGTTGGTTCATTGAGTGCTAGGAAAACTTCTCATTTTGACATTGATAATACTATTGATAGATTTAGCACACTTGCTACTAACGGCCTATATTAATTGGTAAGATCATAAGATCATAAGCCATATATATATGTAAATCTGATGTGTTAAAATACTTCAATATTATAATCAAAGTAGGCCTTTACAAATAAGAATCACCTTTAGCGTGGAGAGAGGATGAGAAAACCACAACAATAAATCACTTGTCAAAAACCACCCTGACTTCACTGAGCCTTTGCCTCCTTATCAACAACTATCGAGAGCTATTTAATAACACACTCGCTCGCCTGTTCAGCCATCCAGTCGCTCAGTCGCTCGCTCGCACGCTTGTAAGTCTGGCCGAACCCTATATGTAAACGTCCAGACCAAGGCTACGGGCTGCTGAGATAATCAAGTAAAACAAAAGAAGGGGCTAATCCCAATTAGGAATACCCAAGAAAGTTGCAATATCTAGAATTAGTCTAGTTTATAATGAAAACATTAAAGCTAGGCAAACATTAAGACCTCAACTACTAGCTCTACAAGCATCTTAAGGATGCCGGCTACTCACAAAGAATAAAAAACGTGAGCCGTACTTGGCTCATACAGTGGACCCGCCATAGATCGCCAACCAAGAAAAGCAAAAGCACAAATAGAGAGAACATACCCAACTAGAAACTATCAAACTAATTAGGTCTCCAACGTAATCGTACTTAAGACGATGCTACAAGGTCCGGGCGCTTATAAATGCCAGCTAAACAGGCTGACTAATATAGGCATTAATTAGATAACAGAGCTACACTAAGCTCTACCAAAATAAACAAAATATTAATTGAATAACACTAATAGTCGTCAAGCGACTCACAACAAGTAATGCAAGCTAGGCATCATTAGAGCACTTTGTGCCTCATTTGCAAGTAATTTAGGAAGATCCCATACCGGGACAGCTTATTAAGCTAACCAGAACATAACAGCTAAATAACTCTAGTTTACACTATTAGTCGATAAGCAACATTTAAAAAGTAGTATAAGAGACACATCTCTAGAACGCAACGTGCCTCATTAGCAAGAGATCAGGAGTATTCTATACCGGGATTGCTAATTAGTAAATAAAATAAAAATAATAGGGAACCCGGCACAAGACTAGTCTACGAAGGAGAAACTATCTGGTGAAACCATGGAGATGTCTTGTGATTGAGAAGAGTTCGAGAAATGGTTTGGACCTCTATTAACGTGGCTAGCTGAATAAGGTGTCCGATGACGGCAAAGAAGAGTTCAAGACCGTTATAGTCAGTTGAAAGGAGGAGACGAATATTTTAATGGAAGCGCAATAGGAGGACTTCCGAGTTCCAAGAAGCAGAGGTTATCTAATATTATCATCTTTCTGACACCTGGAGGGAATGCACAAAGTCTTTCTGTACATTAGCAAAATATAAGATTCCTGCCGGTACTGTACGGTGTGAAAACCGCTTAGGGGACTGTCATGTGTATAAATAACGAAGTGACAAGAGCCCAAAGTATGGATTCTGTGATGGAGGCAACAAGACGGTCGGATGCCTTGAAGAGAATCCACTTCTCCAAGGCTCCCCAGTGTTCAAGAGCTCAATGTTTGTTTTGGTGGTGCTAACCAACCCTGTGCCCGAGGAACAGCATGACGTACAACTATATCTGATGTGCCTCTCACATGAGGCTACCCGGAGGACTCGCGCACATATGAGAGGTGTTTTAGAGGAAGTGTCCGATAATTGTTGATGCAGTCTGGTAGGTCAGTAATGGGCCTCTTAATCTAGATTTACAAATGTCTAGACCAAGGGATCTTCAACCTTTTAAAGTGCAAAGGATAAAGTTTCTGTCTATTGTTGGCTCACGGCCCGCATTACTGTACCGACAATATTAGGATTGAACACTTAATATAATATTTTATTTTGGCATCCCGAGTGTATCAGAGAAGAGGAGCGAACACGAGCACTCCCGACTATGTTCGAACGCTCCCAACTATGTTAAAACCCTTCCGACTATGTTCGAACACTCCCAACTATGTTCAAACGCTCCCGATTATGTTCGAACGCTTCCGACTATGTTCGAACGCTCCCTACTATGTTCGAACGCTCTCGATTATGTTCGAACGCTCCCAACTATGTTCAAACACTCCCAACTATGTTCGAACGCTCCCAACTATGTTCGAACACTCCGGACTATGTTCGAACGCTCCCGATTATGTTCGAACGCTCCCGATTATGTTCGAACACTCCCAACTATGTTCGAACACTCCGGACTATGTTCGAACGCTCCCGATTATGTTCGAACGCTCCCGATTATGTTCGAACGCTCCCGATTATGTTCGAACGCTCCCGATTATGTTCGAACGCTCCCAACTATGTTCGAACACTCCGGACTATGTTCGAACACTCCCGACTATGTTCGAACACTCCCGACTATGTTCGAACGCTTCCGACTATGTTCGAACGCTCCCGAAATAGTATTCGCTCCCTCGTCTACTAAAGTAGTCATTTGCCGGTTCGAGATACATTTGTGTAAAAACGTAGTAATTTTCTTAGTATATAATGCAAAAATAATTTATAAAATAAATTGAAATACATATTTATTTTATGATTTAATATTGTAAAATATAAATCTGTATTTGTCATTCTTTCTCTTTAAATAGTTTTATATTTTTCTTGGGCCAGTGGTCCGCAAAATGTCATGCGGGCCACGGTTAAAGACACCTGGTCTATACCAGGGCTTCTCAACCTATATTCATCTGCGACCCCTTTGGACTAGACACATTTTTCAAGACCCTTCACTCAATATCATAAAAGCAATTGGTAGTAACACTGTATATAGTCAATTTACCGATTTGTGCGCGTACTTTTTTTTTGCGTGAACCCCGTTTGATGGAACCCTGTTTTGCGCAAACCGTGTTTGAACGAAAAAATAAAGTACCTTAAATATAAGTATAACTATATCATTAAAGAATTATGTTGACTAAAAAATTGTATAAGAAAATATCAAAAATAAATTTCTTCCAATAATTTACTATATTAAAAAGATGTGTGTATAGTATATTGACATACAAGATATAGACTAAGTGAGAAAATGCAAAATAAAAATAAATTATATCAATTAATTTGTAATATCAAATTTGAACAGACCAAAGAAAATTTTACTGACGGCTGACAAAAGGTAAGAATACGTTTACCTTTAATGGGATGGCTGTGATTGCTTATTCTGATACAATAACTCGAATCGTGGCTTAATAATTATCACTGCTGGTCTCATAGTGATCTCGATGTTCTTAAGACTTGAGCGGTATTTGGTTTTAATTGCCGTCACTGTCGAAAAATGCCAATTCGCACAAATAGGTGGTAACGAATGGCATCGCCATTTGCGACAATATTCGAAATTCTACTTTAATACCAAGCCAAAAATTGTTCAAGTTTTTCCTTGAAAATTCAAATTTGAGTTTTGAATTACATGAAAGTTCTGCAAATTCTTCTTGGGCTTTCAAAGAGAGATGCTTCATATTTCCCATCTCCACGATAAAAGGGCTCTGAATCCAATCTAACTGATTATTGTCTAGTTCCGGTAGAAACTGTTTCTGAAAACTGTTTTCCAAGCGTACCAAATGATCAGTTATTATAGTTTAGTCGAGTCAAAACTAAGCATATTATCAACAATAAAATCCTCTGTATATGAAAACATTTCAAATGAGTCATTTTCTACTTAATTCTTCCAAATGTTTAATTTTTTCATAAAAGCCTGAATTTTATCTTTCAGTGTAAAAATATTTGTGCTCTCTCCCTGGAAAGACATATTAAGTTCGTTGAGTTTCTCAAATAAATCTGACAGCATAATTTGCACAGCCAATTTTAACTGTGAAAGAAATTGACATATTCAGAGTTATTTTCAGACAGAAATAAGTTTTATTTCATTTTTTTCACACTAATAGCCGTCTTAATGCTCGTCCCTTTGATAGCCATCGCACTTCTCTGTATGCAGTAAAAGTGTTCTGAAATTGGATTCCATTTCATCATATAAATTCGCAAAGAGGCGACTATTAAGGTCACGACATTTAATAAAATTGATAACCTTAACCACATCTTGTAGTACAGTATTCAGATCTGTAGAAATTTCTTGGCCACTAATGCCTCTCGATGAATCATGCAATGAGTGAAATTAGTAGGCCTATCGCTTGCAGATTTAACTTTTACCTGAAATACAGTTATTCTTCCTGTCATTTCCGCTGCGCCATCGGTACATACTCTAACACAGTTATTCCATTCTAGCCCTAATACCTTGAAAAAATCATCATTCTAATTACCACTGGCAACACAAGAGCTTTGGCAATGGTGTATGTTTTCTTAGCATTTGCAATTAAGTAAGAGGCTTCATAAGATGCTCTCAAGTACTTTTTATCAACCAATATATGAGTTTTAAGAGATTGTTTTTGTTTTTTCGATAATTCGAATAGCCTTTTGAAAAACTGTACTGGCTTATTAGAATTGGAAGCATGCTTTGTGTGTGAATGTCTTTATAAAAATGCAGGTTTGAGACATTCACTCGCCAAGCTTTCATTTAAAATCAAGCAGATAGGTCTGGCTTCAATATTTGTGGAAATAAAAGTAAATCCATATTGCAAAAATGTTTCATTGTATTTCCTCTTTTTTGCCCGCGAATGAGAAATATCTTCAGTTTTATTTATCTGCACATTCTTGTTAGTGCTGGATGATTCCGGTTCTGCAGGATCTATAGCCTCAGTATTATCTGCTGTCTTAGTTTGTAACAAATTTAACCACTTATTCATAGGTATTGAATTTCGATTTTATTACAATTTGTATTTGAAATGATGGCAGCCAATAACAGGTAACAGTTAATTATTTGCTTCTCCATTACATCTGTGTACGCCAGAGATACTAGAAGAAAAACTAAACAACTTAACACTGTAATAGCAACATTGAAAAACTTAACAACTGAACACTGAACAACTTAACACTGAACAACTAACAGTGAATAACTAACACTGAACAGCGAAGAACTAGCAAGAGCTCCGAGCACGATGGATCACAAACTGCTAATAAGGCCTTCCGCACCGGGCGAAACTATTTAGTGACACGAGTTGGTGAACTGTTGTGGAACTCAACTGGTTAGTACTGGTGATGAGGTTTGAAATTTACCTACTAGTATTTATAGCTAGCTCTGTCTCACTTTCAAGGTAGAAGCCGCCAAGAATGAGTCACGACAGAACGTACTTTCAAACCTTTTGTTAATCTCCCTGGCCAGCAAAAATCAAGACGAGACAATGTCATGTTGAGACAACAGTGCAGCCTAAAGTCACAACAAGCAATGTCACCACTGTGGTCGAAAATGAAGGATAAGATTAGTGACATAGTGTTTATGATTTATTCCCCCAAATGTTCTGCGACCCCCAATACTATTTACGCGACCCCTAGGTTGAGAAGCCCTGGTCTAAACTCAATATCACTTTCGGAAACTGCGAGGTCCTTCTAGGACAAGGCAGAGGGTTCAATCAATCCTCTCAAGCGCGGCCTATGTATCATTATATAAATATAATCTATATAAGTATATCTATATGTATAATATTTATTTATAAATGTATACATAGGCCTATATTTAAATAGGTAGGTAAATTGAGGTATTAATATGGGGTATCTAATAATTATATTATTTATTCATATAACTTATATGTATATTAGTGTTAAATAAATACATAATTTAAGTTAATAATATAAATTAATTTAAACTTTAAAGTATTAATATTATTTATTCATCTAACACCAGTATATATTATAATTCATAATATTAATATAAATTAATTTAGATATTAATAATATATTATATTCATTTAACACTAAAAGTAAAAAATTCGAACTCCACATTACGAGTTTTGAAGTGTTCTAGAATATACTTATTTTATTCACTTAAATATAAACGAAATTTCTCTCCCATTTCATAATGTAAATGTTACAGTTTAACAAGATCAAAGTTTTTTTATAAATCAAAGTCAGCAGTTTCAGTGAAAAGATTAAGTCTCAGATCAGCGGTTCTCGAACAACTTCCCATCACAAGTTGATGCTATCTCGATGCAAATCAAACTCGCAACTCGACACGAATCCACACCCACAACCGTCCAACTGTGAGGGTTAGGATCTCTCTCTTCGACAATATTTGCTGTTTCAAACTGAGACGGAAAAGTCACATAAGATACGAGCGAGCTCACGCTTTTTTCACACAATAATATAAGACATGACTTATACTAATAATATATAAATAAATGGTATGGTCTCTTTTATCTTGAGATAGAGACATTTACTAAAGACTCGTAAGATTTGTGAAAAATATAATATTCTTTATTGCATAAAGCCTCCACCTAAAAGCATAAAAGAAATAATAATACACACTGGTACAGAAGCACTGAGAAAAGCGGAATCTCCCTATCCACCAAAGAGCCAAACAGTCAATTTCAAATTTTCATATACCTCCACATTATATAAACAGTATATATATATATATATATATATATATATTAATTTTTTTGTTTGAAGCTCAGAAATTGTTGGTTTTAAACAAATATATTTCAAATACAATATTGTTATATTTAATAGCCCTAAAACTTTACAGTGATAAGATAGTTCATATCCCAAATAGATGAAGGGACCTTATCAACAATTTATAATTTCTGCTTGCGTAAAGTACCCTTCAAGTAATTTCCAATGTAATATGATAGTTGCCATTTGGTTTGTAGTGTCAAACAGTGGCTGAGGTACGCAATTTAATTGAAATCGTTAAATCAGATTTGGAAAAAATCTATTCTTTCTCTGTTTTGCCCCTCAGTAAACTACCCTTAATTTTAGGTCTAGATATCTAATTCCAAAAACTCCTCGGTGGAACCTTATGAAAACTTTAGACAACCAAGTTTTAGCCCGATCGGTAAATGGTTTCGGCTTTAGTCCAAAATATAGACGGCTGAAATTATATTGGCTTGGATCAATCTAAAATATATAAAAAGTCATGGATGAAGGTAATTTTTCTTTAAAGTAATATATGTAGATTATCTTTTAATGATTCATCCACGAAGAAACACGCGCTTCTCAGAAATAATGGGAAAAGGATTTCACCATTAAAATATATGTTTATACCATTTTTCCTGTTAAAGTAAGAACTACGCAGTATTTGGCAAAGACGCCAATTCCCTATACCAATAATAAGCTAGCTTTAACAACACCTGTCACCAGGACTCTTTCTATTAGTTAGTTTTTACACTGTTGACGAGGGGAGAAAGATGCAAGGGGTATGTCATATATAAACTGTTTTGTGCGTATCAGCCAGGCATCCCAAAGAGCGACACACAAAAGGGAATCCACCCGCCCATAGTCTCCAGACACAGCCACACGCACAATCCACGCACCTCCGCCCAAACACTGGCAATCACAGTATAAAATAACTTTCATTAATATCACAAGTGTGCATTGATATAAAGCATTTAATTGGAGCATGTATAAGTAATTAGCAGATGTCATTTGAATAAACCATGTGTGAATAAACAGCCATCAAAAGTTCTTTCTTAATTTTATTAATATACCGATTTAATTAGTGCTCGACCACGGAGCTATAGACAACCTAAACATCGTCACAGCATTATGATATCTGGGAATTAATCCGTAGTGTTTCAATCGACGCCCGACGCGGCTCGATTAATTCAATAGTGTTACACGGGATCTCAAAAATATTTTTTTGTTTCAGGAGGTCATGAAAAGTCAAAATTTATCAAAATCTCGAGTTTAATTTTTATTAAATCAATTCAGCAACAAAATACCATCAACATTATTTTGTATATTGGCTCAAAGTTTACTTTAAGATGGTAATAGTGACTGTCAATTTGTTATTGAATTTTTATGATCTCACTAACATCCCCCAATAATAGAATCTTATTTATCCATAATGGTTTGTTTTCATCCACCCTGGTTATCCATATTATCATGTTCCTACTCACCTTTACTTAACACCTAGGTGTGCTTGGTTAGTTCAAAAACCACTAGCTACTGAAACATGATTTCTATATTAAATAAAGTTGTAAAAAATGATGAAGTAAATAACTTTTCATTTATTTAGGGCTTTAACGTGCACTTTCTTAACCAAGTGATTATATCAGCACACGACTTATAAACTAACTTAAATCTAAAACAGACACAACAACCAGTCCTAGACCGTTAATTCATCATTGTGAAAGGGGAAATCCACTTTTCACCAATAGCTTAGTAGACAGACACACTACCGACTAAGATAAGGTGTTGAACGCGTACATAATTAAATGAAAGCAATAATATTAATGTAAAAGGCAGAAATAGGCGACAACAAGCGCTTAGTTTGAGTGTGATCAATGGATGTGTAAACCCGGATTTTTATAGGAAGTCCACTTTTGATCACCAACATTGATTTAAAGTCACTAAAATTTGACATTATTTAATTTTTTTATAAAGGTCATCTAAAAAAAGGTCATCAAAAACTTCTAATATTGCTTTTTTTATGTAGGGGCCTATTCCTGTATATTTTTTCTTTAATCATTAATTTAACGGAATAGGAATGCAAATACAATTGTAATGTGTTTCCCCCGCCACTGTCCAGTTTTCAAATAGCGGGCTGTAGTTTTATTATACAACTATATACAGCCCTAACCTTGACCGGATGATAATCTGACAGCCAGTCCACCAATATTGATTCTGTACTAAGTGTGTCACCAGCGCAGTTAGGTGTGCGCTAGTGGTCCACTCTGACCCGGGAGGCTAAGGAACGATCCCCTATCAGGGGCAATCAGGTTTTACCTACAGTGGGATTTATAACTGTTTCCTGGATAGCGTTGGTGCATTTTATTAAGGTTACTTCTCCATCTTGATTCTGTACATAAAAAGAAGTTAGTCAAACATAAATTAATTTGTAAAAATCCACTTTGAGTATAAAACTTTTTTTTAAAAAAGCATGTAAAACATATTGAACTAAATTAACCAGAAAAAAGGTTATAAATAGGTTTTATTTCTCATTACAAATGCATCCCATGTCCTGATAGCAAATGAGATTATCAGTGACGTGAAAACCCTCTTAGGTAGTCGAAAGATCTTCTCTAGGACGATGCCGGGGAGATCGAGGTTTGAATGTCAGTCGGGTGTACTGAGGGTAGTGTTTCCCAAATGGTTTTCTTCTCTCCCTCTACGCAATAGCAGGCACATTTCCTCTAAATAAACCCTTCCTCATCCCTAAAACCATTTCAATAATTAGTAAATTAGCGTGTAACCCGAACGGGTAGTAAGACACGGTGCTAAATAATGACAAACACATACAGCATCGGACCGGAAAATGATATAGACCTTACAATAATGAAGCTAGACCTTAAACTTTATGACGTCATTCATTTTATCCATATGTCTTTAGGAAAATTAAAATGTATTCTCTCTGTAAGTAGATCAACTCCACGACTCGAGCTCCATGCTGTCTCTGTTGTCTCTCTATCTAGAGCAGTTCACACCTGGCGCAGTACAAGGGTTGTGCTCTTCAGCAAGCAGGTAAGTAGCTGTAATCCACGAGGAACATAACAATCACAGGAACAATGGATGTTGTCGAGTCAGTTGAAACTCTCTCTCCCACCCCCTCCATTGTGAACATGTAATAACAGTCTATACAACTCTGCGCAGTGGCAGACATTCCTACCAAAACCTGGCGCAGTACCAATTTAGGTGGCCGCATGGAGCAGTTCCCAACCTTTTCTCACTTGCGTGCCTCTTGGTAGCCCATTTCACTAAATTGTATCTTTAATTGTAGCAAAATGTTCAAATAAAATTGTTGCAGTTATTTAAAATGTATTTGTTGTAAATGGAAATAAATAGGCCAATAGTAGGATTACAAATCAATATAATAAGGTGAATAAACAATGCATTTATTTTTACAGTAAAAATTAACCCATGTTATTTATTACTAGCAAGCTGCAAGTGCCCAGTGATACTCAGATGAAGTTAGTTGTTATTCCTCCCTCCCCCTTTAGTTTATGTGACCACCGATGCTGGTAAGTTTGTAATAGGACTGTAATAATACAGTTGTTTGAGCGAAGAGAGAAAGCTATTCCACCCAAATTAACATAAAAATTAATATAAACTAAAATTGCCCTTAACCTAGAGTGGTTAAGCTTTTAGTCAAACGACAGAGTTTAAACCATTTTACAACGTGAAGCGTGGATTTATCAGGAGAAACACAAGAGCAAGATGAATGCGGTTGGAATTAGATATCTAATAATTGTATGTGAACAAAATCTTATGGGCAGAGTCGGTAATGAATGGGTGCTGAAGGAGTGCAGTTTGAAAGCGAATCCAATTGGTCAATGTGGAAAAAGCGTCTTACGTTGGTTTGAGAATGTTGAGAGGATGAGTGTGGATGGACTGACGAAGCAAATATACTCGTATGAAAATAGAGTGTGTGGATCAAAAGGAAGGGGTAGACCATGTAAGACGTGGCTTAATGTTGTAGACGAATATGTGAAAAAGATAATCATTAAGCGTTTTAATAAAAGAGCATGTATGACTTGGTGTATGGATTTTGTTAAAGCGAAGGGATTATGGAAGGATAAACAAGTTTGGAGAAAGTACCAAGTTTTATTTTCATCCAGATGCATAGTTTCTTGCCTACGCCAAAAGGGAACGGCGTGACTAGGTATATATGTGTGTAAAAACTATTAAACCCGGTATATATATGTGTGTAAAAACTATTGAACCCGGTATATATGTGTGTAAAAACTATTGAACCCGGTATATATGTGAGTAAAAACTATTAAACCCGGTATATATGTGTGTAAAAACTATTAAACCCGGTATATATATGTGTGTAAAAACTATTAAACCCGGTATATATATATGTGTGTAAAAACTATTGAACCCGGTATATGTGTGTGTAAGAACTATTAAACCCGGTATATATGTGTGTAAAAACTATTAAACCCGGTATATATGTGAGTAAGAACTATTGAACCCGTTATATATGAGTGTAAAAACTATTAAACTCATTAGATTATAGAATGTCTACTTTCGATTAATTTTACAGAAAATAGACCTGATAAAAACATTTAAGTGAATTTATTGTGTTTAGTTTTTAGTATTCACATAGTTTAGTGGCCTTATTTTTAAATTAGAGCCCGTTTTGTTTGCGTAAATTGTAATTATGGTGCACAATTTATATGAAAAACGAGTATTCGAAATTTGTTTAATATTTTAATAATTTCATTCAGAAATATTATGTTAAAAGGTAATGTTTTCTGGACATAATACTAAGTGCATTCCGTTCTACCTAAATAGGTAGCTACGTTGGCAGAGCAGTTGCATGCTAGGTATGGATTCAGGGTTCGAGTCTTTGTCCAGGACTATTTAAAAAAACATATATTGTACAACATATTAGCCAAAACAAAAACAAGCCCCCAAAAATGTCAATAAGTTGGTGATCCGTTTCGCAACCCGGCGATGTGCACTCATGCCTGTTGTCGCCGAGGAGTGAAAGTGGCTGAGCGCGTGCGCGNAAAAAAAAAAAGGAGCGGAAACCAGTTTATGAAACGTTCATCCATATATGCCCACAACTGGTGGCCCACGCGGGCAATGCCCTTCACCTCAAGTATAAACCTCTGCCCACGGTTTGTTTGGGAAACTAGCTGGGGCGCAACTAAATTTGCAAGGAGTCATTTAGTGAGGAATATTATCTAGTTTTTCTTATGGCTTGAACTCGAACAAGAATCATGAATATCAGTAAACTAGATGAGCTACGGTCCAATTCGAAGAAGAACGGCCTTATCTGACAGCTATAAAGATTACTAGATCAATTTTCACGTATTTATACGTCAAGCAATTTCAATTTTAATATAAAATATCAATACCTATTTCACACTGACTAGCAGTTATGTGAGTGGTGTACTTCGCTTCTTACACATTTTTAAGTTAAGGAAGTTGTAAACCAACTCACTTCAAAGAAATGTCCAAGATAAGAGTCGTAGAAAAAGAAGTATTTACCTTAAAACTTGATTGTGTAGATACTGTTGATTCATATTATTTGAAACGGATAGCAAGATCGATAAGCCATGTGCATACTTCTTTCAGCTTAAGTTAAAAAAATGTCCTTGGCAAATTTCGTTAAAATTGGTCCAAGTATTTAGAAGTTCTTGCGGAAAAAAACAAAAATACATATTTTTGAGTGGCCACCATGTTGAAATGGATAAAGAGATCCAACAACCATGTACATAATATATATATATATTATATCGTTCGGCCTAGGTTAAAAAAATGTCCCTGCTAGATTTGGTCAAAATTGGTCCACAAATGTGAGAGTAATCGCGGGACAAACCAATCATTCGGACACTAGACAGATACACAGACTAAATACCACATGGCACGGGCATCGTGGCTATAAACACGACCGTGCAAATAATCGATTTAAAATAGGATCTATCTTTGCTCAGTAAATAAACAAAGTGGTACAATCAATTTTGTATGCAAAAATAAGTTTTGTATTTTCTAAAATGTCCTTCTTGATAAAATTGGACTGTATGAACATCCACGCCTCGAGAACCAGGAAAAGACATAATCACGTTTGGTTGATTGCGGGAGAAGTAGTGTGTGGGAAGAAGCCAGGAGTGAAACAAGACGACCCCGGCGGTTGAAGAACCTTACCTGACAGATGAACATGCATTAGAGCTGCTCCTGTGCATCTTTGCTCCGAGGTTCCCACTTGGGGTACATGATCGTGCCAATTCGGGAAACTGGAAGCTAAATATTAGTCATTTCACAGAGGCCTACTATAGGCTACTGTTTTGCGTTCTTCACATTCATTCTTTATATTCCTCTGAAATGTTCATGGCACGGATAAGGTAAAGAGGGTTTATTAGTGAAAATAATGTATTAATTATATATATATATTAATTAGATATATTTTTATTTAAAAAAATAAACTTCGTGGTGTGAGAGCCCGCAAACGAGCTATACCGACCGAGCGGCCACCGCCGTTAGCGATGATAGTGCCAACATTTGCCGATAGAGGGGGTCATGTGGTCAACATAACGAGCCCTACAGCCGATAATCTCGTTTTTTTAGACCAGAGCTGCTACTTCTTTATTCAAGTATCTCCTCATTTGTCTTCACGAGGCTAAGTTTGACTCCATTTAAGGCCCACTGTTACAAAGATAAATTAATTTAGATAAGTGCCGGGGATCGAACCCAGGACCAGTGGCGTAAAAGATTAAGCTTGGATCTCCCCCATGAGAACTAGTTTTGGGTCCCCTTTTCCAAGTCATCTAACACCCTAATAAATGTTATAAAACATAATTAATAGTCCTTTATAATTACTAGTTTAGTATTATTTTCACAAAATTTAAAGTTCACTTTCGCAGACCCCTTATACCACTGCCCCCCCCCCCCTCCACCTGGGTATTACGTCACTGCTGAGGACCTCTGGATCAGTAGGCAGGAGCTCTGACCACTAGACCACAGAGATGGTATATATATTCATTTATATTCGTGTATTTGTTTGTTTACGTAGGTACGAATTACGGATGGTTCCTTTGAATCTTCGAATCCTCGGACACCTTAAATCCTTAAGGATATTAGATTTTCTAAGAAAAGAAAAAATTTAAATTGGATATTATAAAAAATGATCACGCTATGAATACATTTTTAAATATGTTATAAGGCTTATCAGTGTTCAAAATAACATAATTGTATAGGAAAAACTCAACAACCAAACCTTATACCATTAATTTACTATTTAACTAAGTGAGAATTATTTATATTATATCAAAAATGTTAACATTTAGTTACGATAGAGCAAATAAAGAATCAATATGAAGCAAATAAAACATGAAGAAAAAATCAAACCAATGTCGTAGAGCGATCCTCTCATGCTTAATATGTTTTCTACGATTCGAACTCGCTATTCGGTTTCGACCCATCTCTTGTGTATTCTTAACCTTGAATTCGAATGCGAACATGATAAACAGGACAGTACTTTCTCAAAGAGAGACAGTATTGTAATTGTAGCTATGAAATATTTTTTACCCCGAGGCTATTCTGGATTTTGACGTTTTAATGCCCCCAAACTAAAAAAAAGATTGTATTATTAATTATGCTGCTCCGTTTGTCTGCATCTTGAGGTATACTCGAAAAGGTTTAATGTATTTCGTTCACGTTTGATATTTAGATCTAATATGGTCATACCTAAAGGGAAAATTGTTATTTTGATTCTATCCCTAAAATTAATGGGTAGCTTACCAAACAATGATTTTTAGAAAATTCCAATTTTTCTTCAAAAAGAGCTTCAACCATGTTAGTTCAAAATGTATATCTGGGGATTGTTTTAACATTATAAATAACCTGAGAGAGATATCTGTTATTAAAAAAAATATCATTTGAATTTCTAAAATCTTGAAATTTATATATAAGAAAGTGTGTAGGCCTAAGATTTTGTCATACTATTATATAATTTATCTTCAATTTTGATTTTGTTCACATTAATTCTTTACTTGCTATATATCATGAGAGCAAGAGTTTTTTTTACAGACGTCATGACCACATCAGCGCTATTAGCGATTGACGTCTCCTGATAAATGGATAATCAAGCTATCTTAATCATGCTGAAAGGATACTAAATTTATACTTTCAGAAAGTATAAAAATATAACTGTAGTCAAGCCAACATTAACTAAAGGTCATTCATTATATTTATCTTAAGAGCTGCCAAACACAACCCTTGACGTAAGAATAATATGAAAGTCACCCTATTGCCTTTTAGATCATTTAGACGAGTGTAATTAGATGGTGACTTGACTATACCAACTCAAGAAGTACATAAGTGCAGTCAATGCCAATGTCCAATGAGTGTGAGTCAGTCTAAAATAGCTACTATATTTGTGGTAATTTGCTGCACGTGACTAGGAACAGCAAGTCTCGGTTATAATCTGGAGCACTCTGCATGATGCGATGTCTTACACAGCGACTATATACAGTAAGCCCTTGAGTTTACGGACTAATTGGGGGGAAATTTGTCCGTTAAATCATGGTGAAAAATTACAAGTAAAAATTTTTATTTTTTCGTTAGTAAAGCAATTTCATTAGAAGGAAGAATGTTAAGTAATATTATACACATTTAAAATAACAGTGCAGTATTTGTATTTAATTTTATTCTTCAAAGTTAAAAAAACATAAAGGTTAAAAATATTGTCGCACATTTCTGAAACCAGATGAAACCGCTTTTGGGTAGTGCGCATTAAGCAGAGACTATGAAAGGATAGAATAATCCATTCCCTCACCCAGCCACAAACCCCCGGTTTTTACAGAGTGTCCGTAAAATTGCAAATGACAGAAACTGTCCGTTAAATCCGAACTCCATAAAATCAATATGGTACCCAAATCAAAGAGTCTCTTTGTTATAAAATGACGTAAGATGGATCACATTTTAACACAAGTCTATATAAGTTTGTCTTAACATTAAATATCTTATAACTGCATTATATTAATTTTATCTAAATGGCATTAGAACTGCTTTCGTGTTTAAAATCAGCTCGGTAGTTTATCAGTTTGAGCCAACGCTGACTAAGAAGAACCTGGTGGTCGAATGATATTATAGTTTCCTTTTAAATATTATTTATTCACAGGTAGATAGATTCAGTCACCAATACCACTAAATCTTATTGCTTTTTTTTAAAAAAGGAAGGTGAAATCTCAATATTTTGCCAAGCTTCAAGGGAAATCTGCTAGCTTTGTAGAAGCTATATATTAAGATCTAAATTTAATAAATTGATAAGTAAGAGAAATAGTAAGTGGTTGTCGTGGAGCTCATGAAATGTTCAATTAATTTGTATTATTTTTAAATCAAAAGGTATAATCTACAAGCTGTTGTCCATTGCACATAATTGTGTGATACATTTTCCTGAATTACACCAAACATAACGCATGCTTTTCTTAGTATATTCTTGTTAGTATAAACCTACCGGACAGCGGGTTTCCTCAATGGAATATATATTAATTTTGTAAGATTATATCCCAGTAAAGCGGGACAGTGACTTGACAACGTCCTAGCACTGGATGCCTAATGTCAAACGTGACATGACGTGACGTGACGTGACGTTACGTGGGACGTGAGTTTAGGTCTTAGAAAGACCAAGTCGTGTATATTAGGTACTGCCTCAACCAGTTTTTGATTAGTACTTTCAACATCGAGGTTATAAATGACTTCAACGGACGGATATAGATTAGAAGGGTAAAACAGAGGAAATACACCCGCAATAACGTGGAGAGAGGATGGTAAAACTACAATGATAAATTATATGTACCAAGTAATACATTTAAAATAAATCTTGTATTTAAATGAGTAAATGAGGAAAATTAAATGTGGGAAAGTGTTAGTCACTGAATTGTAACGCCGAGATTTTAACGTTTTAACAAAAGCTGTATAATGAGGGTTAATTTTAAGAAAATTTGCTAGTATTCGTCCTTAGAAAGGAAATAAACAAAACTATTCCCAATGACCCAATGAGAATTATAACCCAGGCTCAGGAATAGTTACAATACTCTTTTTTTTAACGGTAAACGAAAGGGGTAATTGAGAAAGATTTTCTAAGACGTTTTCATTTTGAAATGTTTGAAGGATAAGTTCGCACAAAATACAATAATATTGTTAGGACACGTAAAAAAATTCTAAATAATAATATTATGTGTAGTACTTACGTATATTTTGGCACAAGTTTGGTTGGTAAATAATTAATTAATCATACAAAAGTATAGAATCAAAATAAAGTGTTTAAAACAATCGGATAAAAACATTTATCTCTATATTACATCACCGAAAATTCATTTTCAAATATGTCTCCTGAAATAAAGTTAGCAATAAGCTGAATTTAAAAAAGATCAGAAATTTGTCTATATTTATAATTATTGAAGTTTAAAAACATTTGTTTGAATAATACTGAAAGTAAGCCATTCGTAAAGGTCATAGTTTAATCATACAAGTTAGAATTACAAATACATTATCTTTACGCAAATCGGAGTCATAAACATTGCTTGAGTAGACCCCATAAATCATAAAAGTAGTTTCATTATTATGACCAATAGTCCAAAAACTTATGAGTTATGATAGACCAGCAATGCTGAATACATGCAATACAAAGAGGTATAAAATGTATAATAGTGGTCATTAAACTAAAAATATTATGAATAGTGACAATTAATTAAACTAAATATTTACTACCCACCTTAGTGGTCAAATAGTCTAAGGCGTTACTGTCGCAATAAACTGGACTGCCTCTGATAGAAATACCAGGCTCAGAATATCGGTAGTGAGCTGAAAGGGTTTTTCCCTTCATAGTTTTCCCCTCTCCCTCCACGCAAATATTGGTAAGCTTCCTTTAAACTCCAACTTTCTCATCCCTAACGCATTAGTATTACTAAACATAGTCATTAATATGGATGTTAGTTAAATAGCTTTCTAAGATTACTTATCTATACTAATATTATAAAGAGGAAAGATTTGATTTTTTTTTTGTTTGTTTGTAATGGATAAACTCAAAAACTGCTGGACCAATTTTAAAAAATCTTTCACCAATATAAAGCTACATTATCAGCGAGTAGCATAGGCTATATTTTATTTTGAAAATTTAATTTATTCCTCATAAAAATGTCGATAGTATATTATATAGTCGTTGGAAAAAAAAGGTTGTTGAATGGAGTGTGGTTGTNCGAGGGGAGTAAATGAAAGTGGAGGAAGCTGAAAAATTAATTTGATTTTAACAATTTGTTTGATTGGTGTATACACAATTCCTTTCGCGCCTAGAGCAAACAAAATTATAGAGGAATGCGATGAAAATAGGAGGGAGGATAAAAAGAGGGAGGTGGCCATACAGTGACTGTATTAAAAAAAAATTAAAAAAGTTTTGTTTTTATATTGACATGATGGATGATTTGAAGCTTTATTTACAGGATTCTTTACAATATTTTTTACGGGGAAGGGGGCTAGTTTTATGATAAAATTATCAAAGTTAGAAAATCTATAGTTAGCGCTTCGTATGCAATGGCCAAGAAGGTTAAGTAAGATTGTACATATTACTGATATAAATTGTTTTGGGATTACGAAATGCCCGAGAAGCTACTAGAGTGAGTGGATTTTATTACGAATGATTTAGAAAACATTTTAGAAAATACAAATATATTGTTTGTGCCCAGCAGTGATAACATTTTACATTATCATTAATGGAATTTTATAAGTTTTGATAATTTATATGAAAATTGACGGTCGCAGATCACATGACATGGCGTAAAGTCTGTTTAGCGTAGGAATTGTTTTCTGGAAGGCTTTTTCCCTATCAGAAATCTATTATATAGTAGGATATTGGTAGGTAAAAAGACCTTTCAGAAGGTAATTCCACCGTGAATGAAGTATACATAATACGTCAAAGTAGAGTTAGTATATTTTCTAGTTGTCAGACAATCGGGGTAGCCTATACATGATTAAGGATTGATTTTCAAGAAATGTCACTTTTAATAATAATAATTTCAATTTCAATTTCAATTTCCTTTATTATAGTGCTGGCCAACAGTCGTAAGACCTATAACAGGCCAGCACTGAAAAGTACACAAGTACCTTACAAATAGTCTACAAATATTTACACGAGAAAATAAGATAAGCAATAATGGCTAAATAATGTTATATAATGATAAATAGTTATAAAAAAGTAATTAATGATGATAATAATAAAAAATAACAATAATAACAAAAAACTAAAGAGTGGTAATAATAGTAATAATAATAATATAAATAATGCTTGGCACCGCGTCTTACTACCTGTTCGGTTTATACGCTTAAGTTATAATTACGCTAATGGGTTAGGAATTGATAAGGTTGAATATAGAGGAAGTGAACCCGCATTTGCGTGGAGGGATAGTGGAAAACCATTTGGAAAAAATCACCCCAGCCTATCCAAGCGAGATTCTAACCTTGATCTCATCGTCCTCGGCAGTATAGCTCAACACGAAACTAGCGTGTTCGCTAACTACGCCACCGAGGTGGGTAATTATACTATTGTAAATAATAAAAACAGAAAGGACATAACAATGTTTGCATGAGAAGAAAGTTTAGGACCTTAAAACGTTTAGAATACTGGCATAAATATTATAAAATCTGTTTAAAAGGAATGTATCATAGAAGGCAGCAAAACATTTACGATGTACGCTTTCTAATCTGAAAGAGTTTATTATTGCATTCCTAACCACACTCGCATATTCAAGTTTTTATTGGGCAAAGCAAAGTACATGCTTAAAGCGCAGTAAATGAATGAGGTGATAAACTTAATGAGTAAATAATTATATGGTCATCATGGTTGTTAAAGAAATGTTTGTTGTCTAGAACATCTAGGTAATTAATATGGAGGCAATGAAAACAGCAGGGCTGGTTTTCCAGGTAAAAGATATTAAGTTTTGTATTTATTAATAGACAGATCACTGTCATATGCCACTAATGACATTTTATAAATAAAAATAATATTCTATATAATTTGATAAGCCCATTTCCAGTAATAAAAATTACGAGAAAACGGTTTAACAGATTTGTACAAACAAACAAACACTCATTCTAAATATTAAGATGTCAAGGATATTGGAAAATATAGTTGCCTAGAACTAAAACCCAATTTCACAAGCACATTTTCAATATTTTCCTTTCGTGGGGGCAGTGGGTCATCTGTAAAATAATTATTTGTTTACATCACCATGGAAACCATGATTTGTGTATAGTTATATAATATGTAAACACAATATTTCTCTTTGGTTAAATGTGATAACAGCTCGATTCTTACTCGAGTGGTTTGAGGAAAAAAATAGTGAGCTGCGAGAGGGATTATTTTAAAGTTCTCATCGTGGCCGGAAGGGGGAAAATATAAGTTTTGGTTCTAATTAAACACCGAAAGCTAAAAATATATGCAAGGTTGATAACCTTTAAGGAGTAGACTTTTAGCTATAAAGTCGAGTGGAGCTTCGCCCAATAAAAAGTTTAGAATACATTTTAGACCAATAATCTGCAGTCATCTTTGTAACGATCCACTTGTTAGTATAACTTATTTTAAGTGTGAGATAATCAGCTAAAATCAAAAAGTTTGAATTAAACAAATAATTTTACTGGTGCAATCATTAAACATACCTTGAATACAAGGAGACGAAAAATGTACTCTTGGGCTAATTATAAAGTTGGAAGTGTCCGTGTATATTTTAATATCAAAATATACAGTTTTCAAAATCAATTTGATAATAAAATGAGATACCAAAATTCTTAAGTTTTGAGAGAATAACGTAAATCAAAAGTTTTAATTTGATCGTAATAAATAGCATCAACCTGGCCATGCCCAGATACTTGCGAGGAATTCCACTTAGTAAAAGTGGATATATTATTCACAAAACCTATTTTACTATAGGATAGTTTTCTTGTCATTGTGAAAGATGTGTTAATGTATTATTCTATCAAATATATATTTTTTTTAGCACCATGTCCTACTACCCATGTGTGTTATACGTTTATGTAATAATTCCGCTAATGTATTATAAATTAAAAAGGTTGATTTAGATGAAGTGTACCCGAATTTTCGTGGAGAGAGAATGGAAAACAATTTATGAAAAAGACCCTCAGCATACCCGACCGATATTATAACTCAAATCTCCTTGTAACCGGAAGTCTAGTCTATTGCGAGAGTAACGTCTTAAGGCATGTGGGTTATCAATTATTAAAGTAATTTGAATAGATAGCATTTTATAAATTTAATTTTTCCTATCTTGTACTATTCTGCCTGCCTTGAAAAGAGCAACACACACTACACTATCCTTGCCACTAAGCGTTTTCCAGAACAACCCAACTGGAGCCAAGGTACACTACTATCGAAAAAGCGATCATGTTATAAATTCTGTAGCGTGGAGTTACGGCAGTTATGGGTCTAACTTCCCTTTCCAGATCTTATCCGTTAACACAATGTTTCCCAAACTTTTTTGATCGCGACCCTAAATATAATCTTTTCCACTCGTGGTGACCCGAAAGTTCAGCACATTTATACAGCGATTTTTTTTTACGTATTTACATTTGAATAACCTTTTAACATATACAGACATATTTATTGTGATCAACATTGATAACATTTTAATGTATTATTAATTAAATATTAGTATTATTTTATAAGATCTAGCAAAAGTGACAATGGTAAATTACATAACTTGACGTATAATTACATGAAAGTTGATATGATAATTTTTTCTACCTGTCACATTATGACCATTCGCAAGAAAAATTAGTTTAGTTTCAATTTAATACAATTTTTATTAAATGAATTTATTAAATCAAGTTAATTGAATTAATTAAAATAACTTTTATATAGTCAAAAGCTCATTCTTCGACACTCCCTCTTAAGTTTTCAATAAGCACAAACACCGCAGACAAGTCCCCCTCAAAACAACTAAGGGAAATATAAACAGTTAATCTATTCACAAAATGTACTTTATTTCAGTAATTAATATCTCAACCTCTAGTAAGTCCCTCAATCATCAGATGTGTTAACATCGGTATTGAACGAAAAGGAATAATAATAATAATTTTCAATTTCAATTTCCTTTATTGTATTGCTGGCCAACAGTCGTAGGACCTATATAACAAGCCAGCATTGAAAAGTACACACGTACCTTACAAATATATATAATTACACGAGAATATAAGATAAAAAATAATAGATAAATAATTGTATATACTGTTGAATAGCTACGAAAAAAAAAGTAGTTAATAATGATAACAATACAAAATAGCAATAATAACAAATAACTAAAGAGTGGTTAAAAGCAGTAACAATATGCAAAAAATAAATCAGAATGTTGGAAGTTCAAATATTATATGTAACACCTCTACATTAAACATTAGTGATATGGGTTTTCCTTAAATAACTCTCTGAGCTTAGCTTTCCTTTTATGATAAAAGTCGCATTCGACAAATCTAGAATTGGCGCTATGGATACAACGACCTATAAGGCTCACCTAAGAGAGCTATTGAGAAAAAATAATTTTGGATTACGAGAAGCCCGAGAAGGGATATGAACGCCAACTTGATCAAGGGAAAATTTGCAATACATTTTGCTGTTGAAAATATTAAAAACAAAGAGGGCATCACAATAAAGTCCAAGTGAGAGAGAGCTTGGAGTCCTAAGAAGTCGAATTCTGTGATAATCATAATAAATTCTGTTAGTAAAGAATGTATTGTAGCACGCAGCGACAAATTTTCTTTGAACATTTTACAACCTGAGAGAGTGAGTTAAGGTAATGGAATTTCAAGCAACAGTAGCTTAGTCTAACTTAGATCTAACCAGGGCGTAATACAGACATAAAAAACGGCCAAATTTCTTAAATGATGAAGTAATAAATTTAATAAGTCAAAGTAACTACAATGATTGGGAAATTGTACGGTCAACATGATAGTGGAAATAAAGTTTGCTATCAAGGAGAACACCAACATCATTAATATAAAGGGTGCGAACTATGTTTTCATTGCTCTTTTTATAAGTAAAATATATAGATTGGGTCTTAGATTTATTAAGAGATATTCCATTTTCAAAAGACCATTGTAGAATACAATTTACATCATTTTGTAAATTTATACAATCTGCGATTGATTTGATCATTTTACATCATCAGTAAAGAGTAAATAACTAGACAAGTTCAAATATTTACCACTGTCATCAATAAACACATTAAAGAGAAGAGGACCTAAATTATAACCCTGTGGTATGCCACAGGGAGCTAAAATGTATTAGAGGTGTGTGTATCAATTTTAATAGAGAATGAGCTCTCATGCAAATAACTGCTGAACCATTTTATTTATATATGAGTGAGAAAGTCCAAAATTACCAAGCTTAGAGAGAATAATACTATGCTGACATAAGACAAATGCCTTACTTTGGTCAAAATAAATAGCATTAAAATGACCTTGGGTAGAGACTTGAGGGGCAATATGCCCAAGAAATTCTACTAAATTAGTGACAGTAGATTTATTTTTTATAAAGCCGTGTTGATTATCTGAAAATTTATTTTTAAGGTGGTGGAGAGTATGCTCATGTATGATTTTATCGAATACTTTGGAGAAAGTGTTTAATAGGAAAATTGGTCTATAATTACAAGTTTTTTGTTTTTGACCCTTTTATATAAATATGTATGACTACAGATGGTTTCCATGTAAGAGGAAAAGTTTCATTTGACAGGCTAATGTTAAAGATATAGGCTAACAAAGGGCTAAAAATGCTGGCACAGCCTTTAACAATTAAACTTGGAATTCCATCTGTCCCGGCACATCTAGAAGAACTCTATTTATAGCATTAGCAACATCCAAGGGTGTAATGTGGCTAGGATATAAGGGCGCGCTAGTTTCAATAACGGGGCAGGATAAGACAGGAAAGGCTGAATTATAAAAGGAATGAAAGTAGGTCCCAAGCTCATTAGCAATTAATAATGGATCCGCTATAATCTTGCCATTAATGTCTAGGTTAGACGAGGAAACTTTATTGACACGATTATTTTTAACAAATTTCCAAAATTCCTTGGGTTTGCATTTAATACTATTTTCTATTGAGTTCATCCAAATCTATAGTCAAAGTAGTTTTAACTAATTTACGAAAGTGAGAAAAATGTGAATAGAATACACAATTTTGAAAAAAATGTTTTTTTCCTAATATAGTATTTAAGAGTAGAAGAAAACCAATTCGGATATTTGGATGAATTAAGAATGATAATTTGAGGAACATGCGTTTTGATTTTCCTTTGGAGTAAATTGGTAAAATTATCTACAGCCAAATTAACATCTGTAGTAGGATAAACACGAGACCAATCAGCAGTGGCATGGTCATTGTAAAGATTAAGTTAATTACCACGTGCTTAGTCAATATATGTGGCGGGGGTGCTATTAATTTTAGTACCAATAGGTACAGCAAGTGAAATCAATAAGGGCGGATGAGCTAAATCAATATTCACTAGTTATTGAGAGCTTTGATTTACTAAGGGATGGTGAAAATGAGCAAAAACAAGGTCAAGGAGGTTAGTGTAATTATCAGTTCATTAAGTTGTTCTAATCCTAATATGTTAGTCGAAGCAAGAAGTTGAGTAGCTTTTAATTTAAAATAGAAATGCGAAATGCTTTGAGCATAATGATATTTCAATTCAATTTTTGGGCAATTAAAATTACCTAGTAATATTATTCGATAGGGGTAGTTAGTTAGCCAAAGCACCTTCAAGAAATGTAAAGTAATTATTATTATTATTATTATTATTATTAGCACCGCGTCTTACTACCCATTCGGGTTATACGCACTTACGCTAAATGTGTAATGGTAGGGTGATTGTGAGATTAAATGAAGGACCTACAGTTTAACGTGGAATCCGAGCCACGGTGGAGGCCTGGTATTCCCCACATTCACAAGATGTCTTGTCAGAGGTGAAGGAAGGGTTTGGTAATCAGATAAATCTTTGCCGGGACCGAGGATTGAACCCCGGCCGCCAGCATAGAAGTCTGACACCTTACCCCTAGACCACCAGGTCACCTGTAAAGTAATTATTAAATGCTTCTACTGTTATTTGAGTAGCAAGATGTATGTTCCCAATTAACAGGTTTGGGCGATCAAATGTTGTAATAATAATAATAATAATACTTAGTACCACGTCTTACTACCCATTCGGGTTATACACATAAGTAATAATTACGCTAATAAGTTAAGAACTGGAAAGGTTGACTACAGAGTAAGTGAACCCGCATTTGCATGGCGGTAGTGGAAGACCATTTGGAAAAAACTACCCCAGTTCACCCGAGTGAGATTCAAACCTGACCCTCCCCGTTATCGGCAGTCCATCTTAACACGAAACTAGCACGTTATTTAATTACGCCACCGAGGCGTATGATAGGGTCGTGGTCCTTATTGGTCCCCATATTCCTCTCGCACTCATGAGCGAAAACTTTTATTTCTGTATTGTGAGGAAAAACAAGCAATATAATGTGTCAGAGAAAAGGTTGGAAACAGAATGACTAGTTTATAATATACAATCAACCCACCCTGAAGAAGAAGGTAGTGGAAATAGTTTGAAGCCAGTACCGTAGTCTTGGTATTTCAAGGCTATACATTAGGCGCGTTGGAGTAATGGACGTCACCGACTCGAACTTGTATTAAGTGGATGTGAATTTTTTTTTTCGCACCATTTATCAACGGGTATTTCAGTAATCCTTCATAATGCCAGAGTTTCACAATTGATTTGCAATTGCAAAATCTCATAAGTTTTTGACAAATTTATGTTTTCATTGACCTTCCCGCGACCCTTAGGAGCCTCCTTGCGACCCTCATTTGTGTCACGACCCTGGGTCTGGGAACCGTTACGTTAACAGATCCCACACTGTACTGTACTCCTCTTCTCTTTCGTAATCTACACTGTAGTTACATGCAATGTGTTGAGTGGGAGCATTTGTTTGCAGTTTATACTAAATCTCCACGAGCACTAAACTGTTATTCACCTTCACTCAACATGAACAATATGACTGTTTTTATCCTCAATACCCGTGAACAATGTAGTCGCTATTTGACTTCGTCTTAACTGGATAAAGCCATTTTACTTAGCTTTGTTGTCTTCCGAACTTAAAATTTCTTATAATATTCATATAAAACATAGCTGCTATTAGTTGGGTTTTTTTCCATACAGAATGTAACTAAAGCCTACTTCTCGTCTTCAATGAACACTGTAACTGACATTTGTACGCGTTAACTTACAAAAATTTGAATAAAAGTAAGAGAATCTAGTTTTTTAAAAGAAAATATATGTGCAATCCGCATACAGAATTTAAATGATATTTTTCAGCATCATTTTATAATCATTATATTATATTTGTATGCGTTGTGATTTTATTTATCCTTCCTTATTTGATTCTTTAGTCAAATTTAATGTAAAAAATAATTAAGTTTTTTGAAAACTGCTCATAGATGTGTAAATAATCCTATTTGATAGCTAGCCCCCGTAAAATATAACAGTTATGCTCCTATAAGGTATGCGCTTCTTTTCAGTAAAATATATCAATTATGCTCCTATAAGGTATGCGCTTCTTTTCAGTAAAATATATCAATTATGCTCCTATAAGGTATGCGCTTCTTTTCAGTAAAATATATCAATTATGCTCCTATAAGGTATGCGCTTCTTTTCAGTAAAATATAACAGTTATGCTCCTATAAGGTATGCGCTTCCTTTCAGTAAAAGAGTTTTGGTAATATTTCTAGGTGAATCATTTTACTTTGCTTCTGATTAATTAATGTACTACATTTATGAAGATGTTGTTGTCTTATTTAAATAAAACTATGATATGCTTGGGTGGCCGCATGGTCTAAGGCGTCACTCTAGTGATAGACTAGAATGCCGATGACAGGGAAATCGTGGTTCAAATCCCGGTTGGGTGTATTAAGGGTGATTGTCCAAAATGCATTTCCATTCTTCCTCCATCTAAATGCAGGCACACTTCCTCTAAATTCAACTTTCCTTATCCCTAACGCAATAGCGTAATTAGTGCATATGCATTTAACCTTAACAGGTAGTAAGACGCGGTAATTTAAAAAACTATGAGATTCCTAAAATATGTTATGAGTGTGGTGCAGGGATGCAGGGTCAAAGTAGCCAGCCTCATCTCTAGCACAGTTTCACAATATGAAACAAGTACGCGATGTGTCTAGCATCTAATAAAGCTTTTTCAGGCACTTTTTATACGCAACATATTTATTTACAAGTTATTATGTTTGATGCGAGATATATTCCATTGTCAGGCCCTGAGACACTCTAATGTGGTAAACCTCATCACGGAGAACTCATCCAACCATGAGTGTCTTGTTCCGGATTCTAGAGAGTGACACGCTGAATAGCCAAACATCCGGCCAAAGACCAAACAAACCCTTGCAGCTCTAGCAGTGGTTGTCTCTTGTCTGTGTACACAACAAAATATGGGGAAATGGTTCGAAATATAAGAAAGCTTAATAAAAGATAGAAAAAAATAGTGAAATATTGAGTAGAGTACAGTGAAAAGATCTGACCATTTTGAAGGCGAACAGAATAAAAACAACGGAAACGTCATTTGACACGTAGCATACACATTTATATATATACATAAGAGTAGTAGATATATCTTTGTCTATATATATACAAGCAAAAATAGCAACTGTTGAAGTGTATCTAATTTAGTACTTGAGGGTGGAGGAAATGCTATAGATCAGTGGTCACCAAATGGCGGACCGCAGTCCACATCCGGACTGAAGAAACATTTTTAAGGACATTGACGAGATAGCGATAAATAAAAGAAATGATGTAATTTCGGTTGTGGGCTGGTAGTAGGCGTGGAAGGCGAGCAATAATAAATACGTAAAATAACTAAAAGGAAAGAAAATCACGTTTTTTAATTAGTAAACTATAGTCCTTTAGTGCTTGAACTTTAAGTCACTGTTAAAGTTTCTCTGGACCACGGAAGAATGTCAAGTTTTTTTAAAGGGATCTCCGTCAAACATAATTGGGGACTCCTGCTATAGATCTTGGCCATTCGACTTTATCCTACCTCTCCTCTCCTGTCGTATAGAGGAATTCATTTCTGAAGTGGGGACAGCATTAAGGTGAGTCCCACTATCCCCAGATGGACCGGGATTCGAGCCCTGAACCCGTGACATAGAAGTCTTGACACCTTACCCCTAGACCACCAGGTTCCCAATTTAGTATATGTATTTTGTTTAATTTTTCAATAAACACATTGTATAATAGTTTCTTTGTGTCTTTAAATATGTTTGATTAATATCGTGGCCCCATATCCTAAAAGTGAACTGATGGTTCCCACGGTAAGGTGTGAACGACCCACGATTCCAAGACCTAGTTAAATTGGTGTCAGAAGTGGGATATTGGTGGTTGCGTTTGGTTTACAATTATGGAGAAAGTGTCCACGGATACTCAGGATTTATAAACCGCGGATAATCAGAGATTAACAGAAATCCCCTAAGCTTTTCCGGAGCAGTATTGCAGCAAGATGGCAGAGAAAATTAGCTACATAAAAAAGAAGATGACTGAAAAAATGACATCAATGAACACCAAGATGGCGGAATAAAGAGCATCGTTAAAACGATACATGAAAATCAAGATGACGGAACAGAGGACCACATTAGAAACACATATCAGCATGGTGGCAAAGAGAACATTATTGTAAAAACAAAAACAACAGCAAAAGCGTTAAAGTAGACTTGAAATTATTATTATTATTATTATTAGCACCGCGTCTTACTACCCGTTCGGGTTATACGCACTTACGCTAATATGTAATGGTAGGGTGATAGATTGTGAGATGAAATGAAGGACCTACAGTTTAACGTGGAATCCGAACCACGGTGGAGACCTGGCATTCCCCACATTCACAAGATGGACTTGAAATTAACCATCGCATTTATAAAAAAAAAATGTCTTATCATCGAAATAAAAAGTAGACTCGTTTGGGGTTGATATCAAGGCAGTGGAGATGCCAACACATTCAACTTGTGTAGACATAACACAACGTGTAGCAGAGTTGAAAACGTGAAAACGCTTGGAAGGGAACACGCGACTCAACAGTTAATGTTGTTTGTGAATAAGATCGAGTCTCCGTATGTGCGTAAACGCTAATGCTGTTTATCTAGTTATTTTTAGCACCACATCTTGGTATCCGTTCAGATTATACGCATATGTACTAATTACACCAATGGTTTTAAGAATGAAGTGTATCCGCATTTGCGTGGAGGGAAAGTGGAAACCCATTTAGGGGAGAGCACACACAGTCCACCCGACCTAGATTCGAACCTCGATATCCCCATCCTCGAGAGTCCAGTCTACGGCGAGATTGATGCCTTAGGGCTTAGACTATGAGGTCACTGAGGCGGGTGCTGATGCTGGGCGCCGTTGCTGACAACGCTGTTGGTGAGGGCAATGTTAGTTACGACGCTGATCATGACGTTTCTTATGCTAGAATGAACAGAATCATGATGAACGAAATGGCAATATATGCGACTGGGGCGTGGGAGGTCCGACAAGAGTAGACTTTGTGTGGCTGACACTTCACTAGAACAATGTCGGAGGGACGAACAACTCGATCCTCGTCAGAGCCACAGAGTGTAGCTAGGTGAAGTGACTAGCGATGACAGAGTAACAAGGAAAGATGTGTTTATATCGGTGTAGTGTATGTCTTTTGTTTGTTTTTCAACAATCACAACTCTTTATCTAGTGTATCAGCAACGTGCCCCAATGTCCCACGGCTCACAGTGTGAGGTGTCATTGTATATCCATGGAAATTGTTCATCTTTTTGACATAGCGAGAGAAAGACTGTCAAGTAACGAGCCCTATGGTTATGCTGGTTAATTTTTGAATTGGAAAATTTTTCTGGGGCATATAGTTCTTGAATTTTGCAAATATATATACTCTTGTAGTTTATCCGATTATTATTAATATTAATATTATTATTATTATTATTATTACTCCTATGATTTTCGTAAAATACTTTTTCTTGACAAATTGTTGGGAGTTTATTTTCACACAAAAAAAGTTTTTTTTGTTGAAGTGTGATACCCATATACTTTTATTAATCCATCTATAAATTGTTAGGAAATAAAAAGGAGTATACAAAAAATTGTGACCTGGCGGTCTAGGGGTAAGTTGTCAGACTTCTGTTCTGGGGGTCCAGGGTTCAATCCTCGGTCCCAGCACAGATTTATCTGATTGCCAAACCCTTCCTTCACCTCTGACAAGACGTGTATTAATCACAACTTGTGAAAGTGTGGAATGCCAGGCCTCCCCGTGGTTCGGATCTCACGTTAAACTGTAGGTCCTTTATTTCATCTCACAATCACCCTACCATTACATTTAGTGTAAGTGCGTATAACCCGAACGGGTAGTAAGACGCGGTGATAATAATAATAAATAATAATAATAGTAATAATAATACAAAAAATAGCAGTTAATATTTCATAAGTATTTTAAATTAATCAATTAAACCTAAAGCAGCTTCATTAAAGGCCTCCTTCACGAACTCGCCATCGGAGGAATGTGTTTAAAACTTGCACTGGTATATATATGTCCTGCATCTCTCACTTTTCGAATACAATAGCATTACCAATCGTGACCGATCAAGGTTATTTTGGTAATTATAAAAGATTATGTGTGAGTATTTGCAATGTTTGGAAGTTTAGAAGACGCCAAGATCTCCATTTAACTACGCATGCGACCGACTGAAAATTACTGTGCGTGCGATCGACTGGTTTCAAACCGATAATCTAGGCCAGGGGTTCCTAAACTTTTTTGGACGGAAAGAACCCTTGCACTATAAAAGATCATGCTTGAGCCCCTATGCAATATTTTACACTAATATTATTAACATTTAATAACGAATATTAAATTTTACAAGTATAAAACAAAATGAGAACCTCACATTTTCTGACTGCATCTTTATTCAGATTTTAAGAAATTGTCAATCCTAATCACTGATGTTATTCTATGGTGTGGAAGACTAATAAAGAATATTATAAAATTGCCTGAAGGAGCCTGATATAATTATGACGGAACACAGTTTGGATACCAGTGGTGTAGACTGTAGAGCACCTCGACTGGGAAACTAGGAACGCCGTAGTGTCAGCTCGTGGAGTATCGAGCGCTCGCACTGGGAGTTCGCTGCACTGCGGTACGGAACTGAATTGTTCTTCGGGTATTGGAACACGCAACAAACTCCCCCATATTTTGAGATGCTCTCCTTTTTAAACACTCATAGAGAATTTTAAAGTCTGAAATCTTAGATAAATATCGCTGTTTTACTAGCCAAGCACGCATATATTCCGTTCACGATAGGTTTTTACCTGGATGACAGTTCGAAAATCATATGTTTAGGTTTTGGGTTGCCAACACTTGTAAAATATCACAGTTTTGTTATAAATGTGAAGATCTTTAATTACCTGTTATATATTACATTTAAAATAACGTTAACTCAAGTATTTTCATACTATATCATTTTTTTAAATAATTTCTTTCTATCCAACTCGAAACAATATTTTAAACATAATTAAAAGTACTTATTTTTCGTTTGGGAACGTTACTGATTTTGTGTAATATAGTGCACACATCAATATATTTTAATACAGGCATCGTATTTACTTGGAAAAGAGAAAATTATTGTCATTTTTTACATACAATAAATTTTATAATTATTTTATCGTATTTTGCAATATTTAACTGAATAAAATATTTTCATCAAATGCGTGTCTGCATCATTGTAAAAAACTTGTTTACCGTTATGTTCAATCATATGGTTTAGATTAGTCAGCCGCCAGCCGCCATTTTGAAGCTATGTTCGTTAGAAGTTTTTGTGAAAGTGGTGTTAAAATTTTTTTTAAGGGGAATAAAACTATAAATAAACTTTGTGTCCGACCGCAAATAAATATATAAATAATATTGGCCTAAATTACTGTGGTTAACTATCACATTAATATATTACCATCTGTTTTCATTACAGTCATCCAAAGTGATAGATGTCAGCTGTTGGCGTAGTGATATATTAGGGATTACTTCTAGTAACATTTCGAGCTGTCATCCAGGTAAACTTAGCTCGTGAATGACTTATAGGTACGACTTCGCAGCGGTGCCTTGTTTGTGCTCGATTGAAATTTTAAAGTGTGCTTTTGAAACAAAATAATTGCGAAGCATTTTAATCCAAGTGAAATGATTTAAAACCATCTCATTACCCAAATCATCAATTGATACCTTAGCTCAGTTAGTAGCGTTTGTGACTTCTGAATGAAAAGTTACTGGTTCGATTACCAGCAAGGCTGAATTATTTATTTGATAAAATGTGGGTTTACCCTTTCACAGTGATTAAGTAATGCTCGGCGGTCTGGGTGTGGTGTTTGTTCCGGATTTAAGTTGTTTTATAAGTTGTGTACTAATATAATCAGTATGTTTAGAGAATGCACGTTAAATACCTCACAAATAAAAAAAGTTTAGTCAATAATGCATATACATTCAGTTATAAAGATACCAGTTCAATTACCAGAAATGATATAGAATTAAAAATCTAAGAAAGTGCATTTGGATGGTTGACCTCCAAAACTCGATCACGAATACGACCCTAAATAACCTTGAGCAGCCTTATATTATCAAATAAACTAGTTTTATTTTCTCGACTTGTTTTTTGCAAGGACTTAAAACTCCAGGATTGTGGAGGTTGTTAAAATATACTTTGGTCCATTAGTATACTGTTTGATAAATCTCCACTTACAGTAGCGTGAGGTGGATTTGAAATACACTATTTTATGATCGGAAGGGTTGCTCACAAAGAAGGGAGTCCAACTAGGCTCATTAGGGATATATTTTCAATCAATTTACCAATTTTATAGTCCGCCTCAGTGCCGTAGTTAGCTAACGCACTAGTTTTGTGTTGAGCTAGACTGCTGAGTACGGGGAGATCGAGGTTCGATTCTCGCTTGGGTTAACTGGGGTGGCTTTTCCTAAACGATTTTCCACTCTCTCTAAAGGCAAATGCGGGTTCACTTCCCCTATATTCAACCCTCCTAATTCCTAGCCCATTAGCGTAGTAAGTAATTACGCGTACAACCCTAAAGGGTAGTAAAACGCGGTGCTAGGTATAATAATTATTATTACTGATTTTATACTATCTTTTCAGACAAATACTGGTGCACTCCCTCTAAATTAGCATTTTCTCTGCTTAAGTCATTGATAACTTTGCGTTAAACGTATTAAAACTTTTTTTTACTTATTTATCACGACTTACTATCCGTTCAGGTTAAACGCCTATGTACTTAATGTGTTAGCGATTAGGAAGGTTTAACTTAGAGGAAGTGCAGCCGCATTTACGTGGAAGGAGAGTGGGGAAAACATTTAGGAAACACCACACTCTGTGTACCCAACCGGGTTCGAACCTCGGCAGTCTCAGCTATTGCGAGAGTAGCACCCTAGACCATTCGGCCACCGAAGCTGATAAATTAATTGTTGTTTATAGGCTGTATAAGATTAACAACCAAATGGGGTTGTTTGTGTTTGGGAGTGCATTTATAAAAAGTTTAGTGTTATACATTTCTAGCCTGTGTTAGTAAGGCGCGAAACTACATTTTAACCCCATCGGGAGTAGAATGTAATTATTGATCATAATAAAATTAGCATATACGAGACTAAAAAAAAAGTTAACAAAAATACTGGCAGATTATAGATAATCTTTTTATTTTATTTTTAAAATAGTCATTATTATCGACAGAATTCACTCAGTTTTTACGTGTTCTACTGGCATGATCATATCTAATCCAGGAAGTCTGGATTCGGTTGCAATCACATCACTGTCCATATTTAAGAGATTGATGCTTTTACCAGAAGCTTGCCAGTTGTGATAGTTGTATGTCAATTATTTATGTTACTTTCTGCCGGCAAAACTTCAAATAACTATTCCCCAAAGCTTTGGTCAGCCCTGGCCACAAGGATGACCACAAGAACGAAATATATCAAATTTGACTATAGCAGACATCTATTAAAAACATTTGAGATTATATATATATACATATACTCACGTCAATGTAATGGTGTAAAACTGTATTGTAATAAACGATAGTTGTTGTTTTAGATATCTACCTATTTTACAATATTTTGGACTCTCATGAATAATTGAGTAACCTACGAATAACCAAAAAAGTAAATAAAGGAACTAATAAAGTTGGTATATCAATAAAATCAGATCGAAATCATTTGAGATTAATTTTAACCCACTTCAGTGAACACATGGTCTAAGGAACTTGTCTCATAGTAGATTAGACTGCCGATGACAGAGAGATTGAGGTTCGAATCTCAGTCCGGTATCATGAGGTGTTTTTTTTTACAAATATGTTTTCCACTCTCTCTGTCTCCACGCATATGTGGTACACTTTATCTAAATATAGCCTTCCTAATCCCTAAAACCATTAGCATTAGTAGAACATAAGCGTATAACCCAAACGGGTAGTAAGACACGGTTAAAAACATGTTTGCTTACCTCTAATGTATTTGTTAAAAGTTGTTTTAAATCATTATTTTGGCAATAAATCTTTCTACCCATTCGGGTTATACGCGTCCATGACAATTAATTTATGAAAAAAACTTACAGTAATTTTAAGTTTAGGACATTTAGTGATAATTTTAAAAATATAAACCTTTTTTCATGGAGTATTTTGTTTTAATTTTAAAAAACATCCAACAGTTTTCTTATTCCGTGATCAGTGTTAAATCAACTACTGTGATAAGCCACTGCAGGGTTTTATGTAACTTTTTTTCTACTATTGTGTCAGATGGGCTAAAATTTTCACAATTTAAACACATAAAACACTCTTCATTACAGTCCTTATTTAAACCTTCACATCCATAATGGTACCACTGCGGTCAAAATCAGCATTTTATCCACTTTGCGCCTGTTTTGTGGTCCAAGTCATTTTGATAATCTTGCTGACAAATGTAAAAGATACCTTTTTAATAATGTTTAGAATTTTATCTTTGAACTTGACATTCCATGACTTGGTAGTCTGTTCGTTTATCTATAGTAAAATAAATGAATATGTTTAAGTAAATATATTCAGAAATTATACTCTTAAAATAAAACAATTATGAGATATATTGATAATAAATAAACAATTATCACTGTAAGATATTTTTTTCTCAACACACTTTTAACCAATCAACATAGATTGGGTCTAGNATCTACACATTTTCTTGTAATGTAATTTCCAATTACCCGCTTTGGTGGCCACGTGGTCCAAAGTGCTACGCTCGTGTTGGACTATACTGCCAAATACGAGGAGTTCAGGGTTCGATCCCGGTTTGGTGCAATGAAGCTGATTTTTTCCTAAATGGACTTCCACTTTCCTTCCACGCAAATCCAGGTGCACTTCCTCTCAACTCAACCTTCCTAATCCCTAAACCAGTAGTGTTATTAGTACATAGGCGTATAACCCGAACGGGTAGTAAGACGCGGTGTTAAAATAAAATAAAAATTTCCACCAGTTAGTGATACTGCATTAAACCTAATTTCACGCCAGCTCCTGCTATCTATGACAGTGAAAATAAACTTTGAAAAAGGTTCAAATTTCCATGATAAGATTTACAGTAAAATATCACAGAACCACTTTTGAACCGGTTGATATAGGTCTAAGAAACAAAATGTATGTGTCGATAGAAATTACTGGCCAACTTTTTGACTTCATGTTCGTATTTTTAAACATATTTAAGGCCTTTCAGAACATGTTGATTTTACAGTATGGTATTCACAGCTTAGGGCGGGACTCTTGAGATTACTATTCTAGCGCCAAACATGCTCAAAATCTTTCCTTTTTCAAACTTCCTGACCACAAAATAGGCCTGCCGTGTATATGAGCACATCTGAGGGTTCTCTCAAGATCCGTGTTCTAATCCCGGCAAGGGTGAGAGGACAAAGTAGTAGTTAGAGCTCATGATAAACAGGAGCTTTGAACGCTTGGGCCAGTAAAATCAAAATACTCGCGACGGGAATAATACCATATCAGACAGTTGATAGAATATCTGTCCCGCACCACTACACCTGAGAACTCATCAGACGCAACTAAAACAGATCAAACTCTCGCGCTATATTGCCGCCGTCAGCCCCTGAGGGCGCTCAGTTTATCAACAGCTCGAACCCGTAAAACCAATTTGCACGCAGAGGCCCCGAGGGGAAATTGCTTCTCAACCACAGCACATAACGTTACATTACATCATCAACATCATCATCATCCCCCACCACCGCTACCACCGCTAGACACCACCATCGTTTGCTGCACAGGTCAATCTTCACTCTTTAGAATCACTTCAGTCAGATGAGATTTCTGTGCTTACTGCTGACTGGAAAACTTTCACTAGTAGTATGCATCAGCCGATTAGTATGCTTTATTATTTATTACCATTATTAATATATATTTTTGTGAAAATGTGACATTAGTTCATTTTCAATATTTACAGAGATAAGAGACTAGGCTTGATGAAAAAAGTTCTATATTTAATCTTCCTCTAATAAAGCGTCATTTTTTGATAGGCTTATAACAGACAATTTTAAGATATTTGAGAATTATAAGCGAGCTTTCCATTTCATCTTGGGTAGTAGTTTTCACTCCCCTCTTTCTTATTGACATGACAAAGGGTGGTAAAGGTGAAGGGTGAATGGTGAATGGTGAATGGCGAAACGGGGTCCAAGCTTAGACGGAATAGAGTAGTTTCAGAAAAAGACATAGACCATTGTATTCTAACCCGTGTGGCTTGGCAGCTATTGATAGTTTCTCGCTGAACGAGGCAGCCACTTTATGAAAGGCCGGGATTCAAACCCCAAACTCCCCTTCACCAACAATCCAGCTTATTGTGAGAGTGTCATCTTAGATCATTCTACTATCGATGTATCGCGGCAGAAAAAAAAAAATTATGGCGTGTTTGTGATGATAAGCAAAAACTTAAGTCATTAAAACCAGATTATTTAAGGCGTAGTTTATCCGTCATTATTATATATTATTATTATTATAACCGTCCCCGTGGTGTAGTGGTCAGTGCACCTACGAGGCTATGAGCCTAGGAGTCTAGGGTTAAATACCCGGCTAGTACCTTGGGTGTTTTTCCCGAAAGGGAAATTACCCCAAAGGTCACCAGGATATTATAAATTAGGCTTAAGTTAATAAGTGTTTCCACTGGTTCCACACCATCATACTCACTATCACCATCACCTTCACCTCATCTCATCGGGACATGGAAAGAGCCTCCACGAAGAGGATGTACAGTACGATTAGTACATTCTGGCGTCCCTTGGGTAACGGTATATTAGTACTGGATAATCTTTCCACTACTGGGCTATGAGGGATGTAGCCTCGACGCGCATTATTATTATTATTATTATTATTAGAACAATCAATATACGGAATGTTTGCAAAATATCCCGTATCGGTGGGTACGCTGTATATGCCAGGTTCATCTAGTTTGGTTTGTCGGTACCGAGGAGGTTGGGGTTCAGATCCCAGTTGGGTGGATTGTTTTTTTTACAAAATAGATATATACTCTGACCTCCCCATCACCGACAAACCAAACAGAACGAGACTGTGTGGCCGTAGATACGGGCAGTACGCTACTAGCTCAAGTGAACAAACCGAGGACGAATTAAAAGGAAATACGCCAGCATTTTTCTGGCGTGATGTAAAAAGACAATTTGAAAAAGGTCATGTCCACCGAAGCCGGTCACGATCAGCGGATGAAAGTCAAGCGTGCTAACCATGAACATAATATTTTAGCAAACATCGGATCTACGGCACCCCATATCAACAAAGTCAAATTTAGTTCTGGTACGTATTTGTAAGGGTAGATGAATCACAGTTTTTATTTGTAGAACAGGCATTGCACGATGGTGTCTTGATTTGTGGCGGCTTCTACAGTTCAAGATAAAGCAGCAAAACCTGTTATCAATAGCATTCTGTCAAGTAGGCCTACACAGAATCATTATTTGGTAACCATGCGGTACCTAAAATTAGAATTTCATTTTAAGTAGAAGCTAAAACACAGTTTTGGTTAAACATAATTTTAAATCGTGTGCCCCTTATGTAATAAAATATATTGATGGGTTCAATAAAATTATTCCTTTCTCTACTCGCCTCGGTGGCCGAGTAGTCTAAGGCGTCACTCTCCCAATAAACTAGACTGCCGATGAAGGAGGGGATGGGTTTTAAATCCCGGCCGGGTGTATTGAGGGTAGTTTCCCCCTATTCCTAAATGAAAATGCTGATACACTCCCTCTAAATTCAACCTTCCTAATCACTAACACATTAGCGTAATCAATCTATAGGCGTATAGCCTTAACCGGTAAATAATCATTTACCTTATTAACTATATTTTCACCTACGAAAAAGATACATAAAAATAACTACCAACTATCGGATCAACATTTAGTTCAAGAGTTGATAAATAACCTTCAGTTAAAATGACTTCTTATCTTCATTAAATATAATACACACGAAATTTCAATTCATCCTAATACCCCTCCAAGCAATCGTTTTGGCTTAACAGTTACAAAAGTTAAATACCATTTTAAACCCGCAAATATAATATTAAAGAATGTTTATAAAACAAAAACAAAATTTGAATCAATACCCAAAGTTTGAAGATTAATAATCAATCAAAAATTCATCAACGTTAAAAACGTGTTTGATCTTTAATACAATAATTATAATATGTAAATGTTAAAATAAACATATTATCTTAGCAGCACCTCTAAAATCATCACCGTATTTTTTCTATTAATAGCCTATATGAATAATAATTTGACATTAATAAGCAATATTTGTATACGAATTATTTTAGAATATTATTATAAAAATACATTTAGCATCAGCCGTCTACATAATTATCCTTGTGCGAAAATATTATACTTCCTGCTTTTCGGTGTGGTACCCGAGGTTAGGAAAGTGTAATTTGACTTTCCAAATTTATAAATATAATAACAGTTGTGATTTTTTTTTCTTAAAGTGTGTATTACAGGTATTAATATGTTGTTATTGTGATCGACCATTGATAATATGGGAACTAATTTTTCATCACAAGCATTTCAATAAGACTGATATATTCTATATTGATATAGAAAAATTAATATTTAGCCATTTACCAATTTCAAAGCAAACCCGACAGGTCTAGATATTGGTCAACGTAGCTTGGTTGTTGAGAGTGGTAAATCACAAATTTGAGCAACTTAGGCCTTATTTCAAGTGGTGTTGCTAAATACATTTAATATTAATTATTAGTCCACGGGTTTGCCCTGCTACCTAACTAGTATATATTTAGGTGGAAATTAGCTATTGTACGGATATAGGCGTGTGTTGGGTGGTGTCATACTCCAGTAAAATAAATAGTTTAAAAACGACATCTGGACTTAGTAATCGAACCCGGGACCTTTGGCTATGCGCACCAATGCTCTATAAATGAACTAACAGGAAATATTCCCATGGTCAAGGAATTCTTCACTTACCGTTTCGAGCATAGCCTGTGTTTGTTAGACGTGCAAACACATCGGCTACTTGAATCCACACGTATATTATAGACTCCGCCTTATCCTGCCAGTGAGGAATGATCCTGGACACACCAAGATCCCTAGATGGCTCAATGGCACAGCAACCGGCCCCGTGGTGTAGTGGTCAGTGAACTTGGCTACGAGTCTAGAGCTCCCGGGTTCGATTACCGGCTGCTACTTGGGTAGTTTTACCTTAAGGGGAATGATTTCAACGGTCCCCAGGGGTTGGTTAATGAGGTTTGAGTTAGGTTAATACTCACACCGGCTCCACACCTTTATAATAACTATCATCACATCATCTCATTGCTGGTACGAAGTGTAGACAACCTCCTCTGGGCAACGTTCTGTCCCATCAGAGCTGCTAATAGTCTACACATTAAGCGACCAAACTTGGATGTCATGTCCCTTCCGGTCAGCTATGACATATGATAAAAACAAACCCTATAAGCCAAAGCCCCTGGTTCGATTTCCATGTATAGGTGTCATTTTTAAATTAGTTAATTTAATATATTTAGATGCTAAATTTGGCTGAGTAGTACTACCTTATGTTAATTCATTAAGTTGTGTGCTGAAATAGCGTGTTTAGAAAATGCACCTTAAATAACTTCACATAAAAAAAATTCCAATATATTTCAGGAAAAGTATATAATATTAAAACGGCCTTAAGTATCTTCATTGTAAAGAAAGAAAGTTACATTTTAGAGATTCAGTTTCTTCCTAGTTTCCACATTATATGAAAATATTTGAAAATAAAAGTAAAAACAAAAAGTTAAAGGGTTACTACTGTATTGCATTTAAATAGTAAACTTGTTTTTAGTTGCAATGCCCCCTCCCCCTCTTTTATAAATAAGATGGAGGCTGCCGAAAAACAAACCCAGTAGAGGAATAACACGTAGATGTTACCAAGCTGAAGAAGTGAAATGCAGGTAAATTATATTATTCTGTGTTTGATTACAAAGAGCACCCGTCTAGCTCGTGGTAGTCTTGCTACTATTCAGATTGTCGCTCGCTGTGTGTTTGTAAAGGGAGGAAGTAGGTCGCTATATATAGTAGCTACTCTACGAGTCGTAATGAGCGGTAATTGGGGGACGAACACAAGAGAAGTAACCATATTAGCTCCACTCAGTAGAAGAGAGCGCGTGTCTAGAGAACTGAGTCCTTCCTGCACAGGATGGGCAGTGCCAAGTAACGTTACAGTTAGGACCGATATTCCCGATACTCCTTTTGCTATTCATAAATTTGTAATCAGGGTTATACTAGTTTCTTAAAACAAGATTACCTTCATTTTCAGGTTCTTTAGAAAAAATTCACACTTTTTAAAATCTTTTATAGATAATAATAGAGAATATAGAGGAATAAATTTAATTTTTCATAAAATTGACTAGTGTGAGGTCACGTTATATGCATGCAAAACCTACGCCAACCAATAGAGACACGGGAACAGACTCAAACATATATTACTATAAAACAATAACACTTACTATCTGATATATCTTTATGAAGATTATAATGTTCTTAACTTGCTTTCAAACAAGCTATTATGGAACCTAAATAAAGATGATGTAGAACAAGGGAATGTATCAAATAACTTTCGATATTCTATTTTCACTTGTTTGAAGGCAAGTTAAGAACATTGTAATCTTCATCAAGATAGATCAGGCAGTAAACTTTACTGTTTTAAATAATGGAAGTTTGAGTCTTCAAACTTGTAAGACATGGTTTCTTATCTTTAATAAATGTATATATTGTTGATCCCCTCTCTCGAGACCCGCCACTCCTTTTATACTGTTTTTCACAGCGGTAAAAGAAGCAGAACGCCCAAAAGGACGAGAGAGGAGACCTAGGTGAACCTCATTTCTTTATTTGAATAATAAGTATAAACAACCAAACCTACAACTGTAACAATATCTTATCGTTCAGCCATTTCCGCCGGTCGATGCGCGGGTATCGGCGTGTGGCAGCGGGAAATAGCCATGGACATCTTAGTATTTAATGTCTTCTGGTCCACCCTCTTTCGGGAATTAACTCCTGCCTCAACCACGTCCCCGTGGGGCTCTGCTTGTTGCTGGAAGGCGATCTCGGTCCACCACCGGTGACGGTGTTGGTTGGAGCCCCGGTAGATATGAGAATGCAGTTTATGTAGTAGACGTGTATTTATATTCAGGTAATATTTATCTCGGTGCTATATCGTGATTATGTTTGAGGATAGTAAAAAGAGAGGGTCATTGTGACGCTTTTGATTCATTGGACAGAGTTCTTTTTCGAACAATCCTATGCCGTAACGATTCAATATAATATTATATATATTATTTTGTTAGCTGCTATGAGCAAACTAATATAATATAGCCTACAAGGAATTCTTTTCTGAAAATACAAACTCAGTGTTCAGTCATCTTTTGTTTAATATTTAGCTAATTTAATATATTTAATCTAAGACAAAAAAATTTAACCTGTTTCTTCCTAGTTTCATCAGTAAAAGAACCATGAATACGACAAGAAGTTTAAAAGAGAGTAAACCCTTTTAAAAAATCAATGTCCATCTTGAATTATGTTGCTTTCTCATGGATTTAACCAGCGCCTTTCTTCTACACCCTCCTATCGCCCAACAATAAAACAAAATCCAAAATGTAGCATAGTTTCAGAATACGGATTTTAAAAAATCTTCTGGCTGAAACAAGGCAGCCTCCCCTGCAAGACTGCTTCAATTGTAAGATGTTTTGCAGAGTAAGTAAATAGTTGTAACCCGCCTCGGTGACGTAGTTATCTAACGCGTTAGTCGTGTTGAGCTCGACTGCCAAGGACGGGGAGATCGAGGTTCGAATCTCGGTCGGGTGAACTGTTTTGTTTTTTTCCTAAATGGTTTTCCACTCTCCCTCCACGCAAATGCGGGTTCACTTCCTCTAAATTTACCCTTCCAAATTCCTAATCCATTAGTGTAATTAGTACTTAAGTGTATAACCCGAAAGGTTAGTAAGAGGCGGTGCTAAATAACAAAATAAAAAGTATTGAAAACGTTTTGAAAGTCATGCAAAGAAAGACTCAAGGAGAGTGTGCGATAAAGTCCGGTGTTTTGATCGTACACCCGATATGATTGATGAGGCTCAGAGCGGCCCCACCTGCCTTACAAGATTTACAGGTCACAGTTCGTTTAGTTCTTACACTGTTACCAAACACTTCCCATCATGCTATACATCTATTCCTGAGTGCTTTCAACATTCATTCACGACATCGGCAGCTGATTTACTGCATGATGGGTTGTTTGACAAACAACCATTTTCTTATAAAGCTTCTAAACGAATAAAACAAAAATAAGTTATAGTAGACCAATACTATACACTTCATTTACACTGAAAATTATCAGTCTTACCTTGACCTATGCACTATGGTGCTGCTATTAAGATAGGGACATAGTGTAATCTGTCGAGGTAAGAGGTTTAAAAATATCCAACTCATTGGTATGCTGTTAAAATAAATTGTGGGGTAATTCTAGAACCCTAAAGGCGAAAAAACATAAATAAATGTTTGATTGATGCGAAGATATTCTTCCTCGAAATGTCACCTCATGTGAATGATAAACTATTGACATATTAGGGGGGTACAGAGGGGGGGGGGTTGTAGAGAACGCGAGTTAAAGGTGTTTTCGTAGTGTTTAGCCCATAGAAAAACATTTGTTGGCCAAAATAAATAAAATATTGCTCCGGTAAAAGCAATAGTCTAATTTTCTTGCAGTGATATCAACAGTTGTTGAATATCTGTCATGAGCATATCGGCGTTAGATGAGACATGTTTTAAATGAAGAAAAAAAGTTGTCATTAAATTACAGGACACCCTTGATAGATATTCAACAACTGTTGAGGTCACCATGTGAAGAAAATTAAACTATGTTTGTAATAAAACAATATTTTATTTATTTTGACCAAAAAATTTTTGCTTTAAAAAGTGTAAAAATACGGCCCTTAGCTCGCCATCCCTTCGTTGCCACCTCAATGACATTTTTTTTACAGACTATAGATGTTTAAGAACTAGGCGTATACTTAATCTTAGCTCTACTTAGTTTTAATATAACTATACGTGAAACACAAATCATTCAAACATCTATACATAGTAAGAATATTCTTCTTGATTGTGGGAGAACAAATTTCCTCTTAAAATAATATACTTGTAGAGGAAACAAGTTTGGGAAATAAATATTTATAAATAATAAAAAGTTGGGTTAACTAAACTAAGACGTATTTTTTGCCCAATTATTTGTTAATAAAGCTTGCAGCGGTGTAAACTCGTCTCGTCCGGTGTTTGAAACACAGGTAGATGCACCGAGGTTATGTTTTTCTAATGGTTTCATAATATTCTTCCAAGAAAATGCTTAAATACTTCCTGTAACTTCCACTTCATCATCTTTACTACATTAGTGAAAACATTCGGATGGTCCAGACGGATACGACGCGATATACAATCATAAAAAAAAAATGTTACTCAACGTGCATTAACAAGCCTATATCAGTATTCTAGCGAACCAGATCATATTTACATAAGAGTCGAGCATTTCAATACAGATTTATTTGTCATTGCTAGCATATAATTATTTGGCTGGATTACAAGCTGAGTTAAGTTCAACACTAGCGTGCTGGCCTCTTTCACGAGAGTCCAAGGTTTGGACCCCAGGCGGCTACTTTGAGGTTGTTTTTCCGCGATATGGTTTTACCATTTACATACGCTTTCCTGGCAATTGCTGCTGGGTTTCCTTTAGATTTGTGAACCTTCATTTTATTTTCTTACATGAGATGGATTAAGTCGATAATATCCAGCACATTTGCACTAATTTAATCTTTTTTAATTATGTGCACCACGTTTTACTATTCGTCCGGGCTATTGGTAAATTTGCATTAATGGTATATGGATGAGAACGGTAGAATAAAGAGAAAATGTACTAGCATTTGCGTGAATGGAAAGCACACCCAGCCGGGATTTTAACCATGACCTTCAATCGGCTGCAAACCAGATCCAACAAGACTGACGTCTTAGTCTACGTGCGCACTGACACAGGTCAGACCTCTTCTTTTTTTTTTTTGTATCACTGCGTTTTACTACCTGTTCAGGTTATACGCATATATGATTACTCTAGTGAGGTAGGGATAAGGAAGGGTATGTTTTAGATGTTTTCTACCCACATTTGCGTAGAAGGAGAGTGGGAAACTATTTGGGGGGGGGGGAACTCAGTAGACCCAACAGGGATTCAAACCCCAATCTTACTGTCAGTCTGACACGAGAGTGACGCCTTAGACCATTCGGCCACTGATACGGGTCGGACCTTGTGTGGGCGTGACATGAGTGTAGTGAACGGCACGAACCGGTCCTTTCGTTCGACGAGACATCAGTCCTTCACACATATTCGTCTGAGTGCATGTGTAAGAAGAAAAGGTGAATATCAACCACCTCACCGCCCACATTTGTTATTCAAACTACAATAACATTGGCGTACATTCAATAGTTTCAAAGGTACAGACAACCTACAGTTTTATAAGAAGACTTTGTGTACAGTCCTGTTACTATGGTCATATCGCCCAAAGGAAGAAACTTTTAGAACAATTCAGTGGTAACTATAGTCAGATCGCTCAAAGGAACCTTTTAGAACACACTAGTGGTTACTATAGTCGGATCACCAAAAAGAAGAACCTTTTAGATTCTGCTAGTTGTTACTATAGTCAGATCGCTGAAAGGAAGAACCTTTTAGAACATTTCAGTGGTTACTATAGTCGGATCACCAAAAGGAAGAACCTTTAACTTTTAGATCACTCTAGTGGTTATATGGTCGGATCGTCATAAGGAATAACCTTTTATATCACATGAGTAGTGTAGTAAGGACCAGCGGGGACCAACAGAGTCACCGAATTACTTATAATCTGCATATTTGTTCATTAAATTAATGAGAATTTGTTGATTTTATTCAAGGTGATTATTTATATGTTGAGAAAGCGCTAGTTATAAATATTTCTAAATTATAAACTCACCTAATGTTTCACAAAAATACTGAAGTATTGAACAATTGTATGCCAACGCCAGTTCGATTCCCCTGTCCTCCTAACAATAATAATTAGAGTATTAACCACTGGACACACCCGAACAAGTGGTTAGATGTTGTAAGCGTCAGTCTCACACTTGACTGGATTGACGGTGACGGAAGGTCGAGGATCGAATATAGAAAGTGATGCAATTAGGGTAGTTTCCCCATCCTCTATCCATGCTAATGTGTGTGCATTTTCTCCAGAAAAACTTCATAAGTCCTAGCATTTAGATTAAGCTGGTAATAACCATTTAGTGTTAAAATAATATTTTAGATGGCATAAAAAATGCATGTAAAGAAACCAACATCGAAAGAAAGTTACTATATTTATCTTTTAGGTGTCAAAATTAACACCATATTTTAAAAATGAGGTTTTACAATACATATCTCGACTCATGAAAACATAAAAGTAGATCTATTAACTTTTTAATATTGTTTTATTATTATTATTATTATTATTATTATTATTATTATTATTATTTAGCACCGCGTCTTACTACCCGTTTGGGTTATACGCTTAAGTACTAATTACGTTAATGGATTAGGAATTGGGAAGGTTGAATTAAAGGAAGTGAACCCGCGTTTGCGTGGAGGGAGAGTGGAAAACCATTTAGGAAAAACCACCCTCAGTTCCCCGACCGAGATTCGAACCTCGATCTCCCCGTCCTCAGCAGTCACGCTAAACACGACAAGCGCGTTAGCCAACTACGCCACCGAGGTGGGTAGCTTTTTAATCGTCGGAAGGATCTTCGAACTGCAATTCGACTAAATTGTATGTGCATGTGCGAAACTGTACGCGCTATGATAGGTAGTGAGAATCTCTTTTTGAAAGGGAGGGTAGGAGGGGGCACGTCTTACCAGCCATTCAAGCTATCTGAACTTAAATACACTGTATTATTTTAGCACCCCACCTCGGGTTCTACACACATGTACTATTTATTCTAATTTGATAAAGATGAGTAAGGTTGAATTTATATTAAGTGTACCCGAATTTTCGTAGATGAATAGTGGGTAAACCACCTTTAGTACATCCGACAAGGATTATAACCAAAGACAGTCAGATATTTTTCTAGAGTGACGCCTGGACCATTCGACCAATGAAACGGCCAATTACACTAATTAAATACGGATGAGGTAAGTATAATTTTTAGAGTAAATTACACACATTTTAAAGAGTAAGCGAATTTTGTCTAAAAAAAAAACTTCAAAGCATTCAGTCGGTATTAAAACCCCTAACTCCAAGTCACCAGCAAACCAAACCACTTGTGTTTGACGCTTTATCCCACGCGCCCGCCAATGAGGGTGCTTTAATTGTTACAGAGCCCACATTCCAGAGGAGATATAGGTTCACGCCCATAGCCTATAGGCCTATATCTATGGACTACATAAAAAAATAATACGACATAATAGTGCACCAAAGTTTGTCAAATTTAATTGTAGGGGCAGTTTCTGTCCCTAAACTTTTTGTCGTCTTGCAACCAAAATAAGAAATTGGACGCCAGCCAAGCAAGGCTACCGAATGATACGAACAAACCTTGTCCCGAGTTGACTGACTCTCCTCCACTAAACAAGATTACATCTAACACGACAATAAAACTAGGCATTGAAAAACATTAAAGTGATAGAGTCACATAAAGGACAGCAAATAAATAGAAAATATTCCTGAAGAATAAAAAATAAACGAAACAAACCCATTTTGAAGCGGGAACTGTTTTGACAAACAGGGAGCAGAAATATTCTCTTGGTTTTATTGTAGGAAGTCAAACATTTTGTTGACCTCAGTGATTGGAGTTTTTAAGGAGCGTCGACACAAAAGAGGAAGTTAGCGATTAACCTCAGTAATAAACTTGTTTGTAAATACCTGGTAATTGCATTTTGAGTTTGTTTATATAGGGACACTACTTTCTAAAAATACAAAATGGCATGATTTATTCAAATGCATTATTATTGTTACTATTATTGTTACTCTTGTTTATGATATACAAATAAATGTTTTAATTTTATAACTCATAAAAAGGAGTTGTTTAGATAAATGTCGAGATAGGAACACAAGCACGTGGACACTATTGTTCTCTCTTAAACGAAACAGGGGTGGGGTGGGAATCGGGGAAGAGGGAGAGAAAGTAAATCTCGGTTTTGTGAATTGTGTTGTTAAAATGTGATGTTGCACTAAAAAAGAAATGTGCCACTAGCACATAAACTAATATGTTGTTTTTCTTGCATAGTAAAGTTTGAAGAGGGCTGAAAATATACTGAATTGCTATGTTTGTATATACACACAATAGCAGCTGCGGAATTTGTCGTAAATAAGATAACTAGCTTTAACTTTTAGATTATGTTGAACAAAATTTGACCAAAATAGTATCCTATTTTGCAAAGTTATTTTAATATAAATGATTGAACTTATAAATAATAACCACTCTAGATATTAAAATAAAAAATTAACGTTATCAAAGCATTGAGTTGAGTTTTTTTAAATGTAAATACTTATTTAATTTAAGTTAAAGAAATTCTCTAAAGACAAATGAAGAGTTAGTGCACTTAGTTCCTAACTTTAAGAATAGGTGATTATAGTGTAGAAAACAAAACGTAAACATATGTATGTAGATTTTACTAACATCAAAATCACATTATATTTATTTCTTCAATAAAGCTTACTTTTCAAACTTTATATCAGCTTAATTTAATAATTAAATATTTATAATATCGTAAAGTTTCTGATTTGTACACTAACTTTTATATAAATAAACATTATAGTAAGTTAATGTTATCCAAAAGTTTTTCAAATAACGAAGAAAACCCTGTACATCGGTATTTTATATGAACCTAGAGAAACAGCAAAGTTTTTTTTAAATGCAAATTTTTATTGGTGTTTTAAACTATATGAAATTGATACAGATTAAAACTAAAACTTAAATAAAGACCCAACATGTATTTAACCATCATATTTGTGTTAATGTAAAACATATTAATCTTAGAAGTACCGTTCTTAAACCGAGATTCGACGCAAGAGTCGTGATGCCCAAAGTTGTTTCATCACCAATTACAACTGAATCCACGAGTCTCGGCGAGAAAACGTGACCGCAATCACACAACTCCTGACATTACCCATGCAAAACAACGTGACTCTACACTCTGCCAACATGAAAACATGGAAATAACTTACAAACATACGAGGCATAAACTTTTATGAGCAACACTTTGAATTGAACCATTCAACTAGACAAAGGAGCAACAAATTAGTTATAGAGATTACTTTGACGTTGACGTTGACATAACAGAATAATATGTTTTAAACTAAACTAAATATTACTCCATAATTTAAAAAAAAAATCATTCAGTCCTCAGACACTATTCCTATGTCTTCATATTTGAATTAGGAAAACCAACAAATTATATTTAATTAGCTTATACTTAGTAAATAGACCAAGAGAAATTTATTTAAAGTTAATTATGGTTCGGTTGAAGTACATTTACATCGCAAAACATGAACTCATAATGTTTTAATGGAATTTTAAATAAATATTTTACTTTATCAGTATTTTAGTTGGAATTTTTGAAATTTTGAAACTATTTTCTAAGTAATACAAGTAAATACTCACCAATAAACTAAGATCAGTAGCCACGCCTTTCATTGGCGTGTTTACTTAAGGAAATCTGGAACAAAATTTAAAAAAAATATCAGTATATTGAGAGATGGTAAATAATTGTTATAAAGTCTTGGGCACAAGTTTTTTTTAGAAATATATTAGTTTTTAAGATCATAAAATTGTTCTTGGGCTGATATATCTCAAAATATATAAGATATCAATATTGAACTGTCCAAATAATATAATTCATCTAAGATTTATAATATTTTATTTAGGATTTAATAGATATATTATCAGCCAGTCAAGTAATGATAATATGGTAATAATAACACAGTGTGTTTTAGAAAATAAATCAAATACCAACGTATTTTTTACGGCCCATATTTAAATATTGTCGCGACCAACCCCCGTGGGCTTGATCTGTCAGGATAGCTTGGGGGAGGGGTAAGGTTGCAGGCAAGGTAATTGTGTGGGTTCAAAATAATACGTAGGTTTACGAATTTTGGTTTAGTATACGTTACTAAAAGATAATACAAACGTGATGTTAGCCGAAAGATAAAAGAAATAAAGAGAGTGGACGCGCGCACTCGTGAGACTGGCTTTGCTTGTGAATACTTAGACCGATAAAGTTGACTGTTGCTGCACGTGACCCTCTACAGAACTCGATCTCGGGACACTGGGCTCAACGGATGCCCTCTAAGTACAAGTGTTACTGATGACCCGAAAATGTCATCTGATACGATACGTCGTCGGACTGAGTGATTTTATACCACGCTATGGCCCCTTTTCTGACCAACTAGTTCAATTATTGTTATGAATTGTCAGCATTCTCCTGTAACCTTTCTAGTACGTTACTTCATACATGCTAAGCCAGTAATTTTAGCGCGTTCGTTCACTCGAGTTATGTAAATCAAAACAAATATTCAAACATTGCTCAGTGGTTATGACAATATATTATTTTACTGGCATTAATAATATTTATCAAAATTAACAGCTTCAGTTCACATGGCTTGACGTATGATATGAAAGTAGATTTATTTTTAAGTGTCGGATATCGTCTTTTATTCTGTGTTTTTACTATATATCACATAATAAATTTTGAGAGTTTAGAGCGTTTTAATAACACATTACAAAACGAGAAATAGTAAAAAATTCTACATACAAAATTCAAATACTATTTTTAATTTGAAAATGTTATGGGTATCTTTCTAAACATACTAATTAGCAAATCGATTTTATTCAACCCAACATATCCCACTAAACATCTAACCCTAACACCTGGAACTATTTTAGTGTAGTTTTGTAGCTGGACGAATGAACTCGTACACACGTAATAAAAAGAAGAATTAGAGTCACTTCGGATCAAATTAAGACTTAAACTTATGGTCATCCTCCAACCTCTCTCGGCTAAAAGGACGGACTGGAGCAGAAGTTCTCACACTGGGGGGCGCAACGTTCTTGTTAAGGAGGCGCTAGACATCGAGCCAGTTTTATAGTCAGATTGACTACAACTCAAGTGTAGCGCTACACTAAATACAAGACGACACCTATCTAAACTCGAATGAAATGGACCCATGAAACTCGCCTAGTCGATTCTGGTCTAGGTAGGTGTTATCCTGTATTTAGTACAGCGCCGCTCCTAAGATGTACTAAGTCTTACTATGAAACTGGCCCATTCCATTTTTAAGCACCCGTTCTGGTTACATGCATTATGTACTAATTACGCGTATGTGTTAGTAATGATTTTAGAGGAAGTGTAGTCACATTTGGGTGGAGCGAGAGTGGAAAACCATTTAGGAAAATAACTTCAGTACACCCAAACGTGTCCCTGTAATCCGCAGTATAGTTTATTGCGAGAATGATTCCTTAGACCATGCGATCGCTCCATCTCCTGTGTGCAGCAGAGAAATTGCTCCTATAGGCCTTAGCCACAACGTTTGTATTCGAATCTCTGAAAGCGCAAATATTGTAATGACCGACTTCGGTAGCCGTGCGGTCGAATACGTCAATATCACAAGTGGACTGCAGATGACGGGGAGATAAGAGTTCATATCCCAGTCAGGTAGTTTGTGTTTTTTAAAACCCGTTTGCCACTCTCACTTTACGAAAATGCCAGCCGATTTGAAAAAAATATCAAATACAAAATTTTAACTTTATATTTCTTATCTATAGCAATTAGTTATTAATCTATTTTTATGAACAAAAATGTTTGTTTGCTAAATCTTTCGCGGGGCAGATAAAACCAGTCGGTGGGCCGAATCTGGCCCGCTGGCCGCTTGATGTCTACCACTGGCTTAGGACAAGGATGACCGGATATAACAAAGGGTGGGGGAGGGGGAAGAAGATAAAGAATTTGATGTATACAATTCACATCCGGGATCTATGGCTCTAAGTTTTAAAGTGGCTGATGGTCAAAGGAATGTTTATTTTCATATTCTGTCTTGCTCTATTAGACGTAGTTTATCGACTCATGAACTTTAATTTTAATTCTATTGATATTTAATAATGTACAAATTCTCTACAAAAGTGAAATATAAATGTTTAGCGTCACCCGGTCGGCGGCAGTCTAGCCCACGATAAATGTAATATTGACTCACAGGCTAGAAAACACACAAAACAATACTTGGTATGATACCAATATACACAACATTCTTCGGATGTGCACTTGTTTAAAGTATTACCGTGAGTGTTTTTTTTATGAATAAGTTTCGATTTCACTAAGTAAAAGCCATTAGCCCCTAATTTACTTCGATAATAATTAATGTGGCCTTTCATTTTTTAGGAGGACCCACTTTTGTGGAGTCAGAATATGGCGAGGGTTGTAAAGGATAGCTTATTCAAATAAATATTTGGATGTCAAGAATAAAATAGGAAAACGGGGGTTAGGGGGTTGCGGGAGATTCACCAGTTGACAAATAGGCAAAGAGGGGAAGGGGGGCTCTAAAAGTTTAAGAACCAGTGGACCAGAACATTGTAAATCTGCTAAAAAATATATTTAAGAGGAAAATATATTCAAGAAAAATCATGCATGTTATACTTTAAATATATTAGTTTTGAAATGTGCGTGCCGACACATACCATGGTGTTATATTTTCCCTGTTATGAAGTGTCCTCAGTGAAAACACAAGCCTTTTCTCAGGCATGTGAAGGAATGTGGGGG
>CABFVZ010001305.1:135091-149795 GCA_902151445.1 Timema monikensis
GGGGGGGGGGGGGGGGGGCCTTATATATCTCTTATACCACAATGGGTCACGGGCAGCGCCGTGCGGAGTTGCTAGTTAAAAAATATAATAAAAGTGATGGTTTCAGATCACATCATTTTACGTTTAATATATGAACATTGTTTTAAAAACGTTTACCACTGTCAGAAAATCCTATCTATCTAAATCCCACTGTATACCTTATAACCTATGGATAGATATTATTTAGCCCACTATTGTAGGAATAATATAAAATCGAACACATTACAGTTTCCAAAATTAATGTATAGACAAAAATTGTGCTAGCTCTAAGTACATAATCAAAGTAAGTTTCAATCTATTTGTATCTCACAGTAGGCTACTAGGTTAAGTATGCGGTCGGAGTATGTAGGGAACACGAGAAATGATTAGTGTTTTTGCAGTTTTCACAGAAAAACTTTTTTTGAGCAAAATAAATAAAACATTGCTTCACTAAAACAATAGTTTAATTTTCTTCACATGTTGATATCAACAATTGTTGAATATCTGTCATGAGCAGAGAGAAATTAGATGACAAACCTTTTAAATAAATTCCAGGACACCCTTAACAGATATTCAACAACTGTTGATACCACCATGTGAAGAAAATTAAACTATATGTTTCTACTGGAGCAATGTTTGATTTATTTTGACCCCAAAAAGTTTTTCTATCATAACTGCAGAAACACTGGCCTTTTCTCGCTTTCCCTACATCTCCGCCTTAATGATGGGAGACTAATTATTATGTTATATAGTCTACAACGAGGTTACTTCGACACTTTCAACCCTCCTATCTTTGACAATGGTTTAATTTGTAAGGGACAAATGTGAATATTCAAATTATCTTAGAAGCGCACCGGCTAATGTTGTGACACCATTCCAACAATCCACAAGTCAGTCGTCTTAATGACCGTGACTAACAAATGGTGGTTATGTTGCAGTTTTCACGGTTCTGAGCAAAGTTAAATCATGCCGCACACGAAATAACGAGCCAACACGAGCTTCCGGAATCCTTCGGGTCGACAACCATTGCAGTACAGCTCGTTAAAAACAAGGTAGGGGGGGCGGGGGTGAGAGAAGGGTTTTACTCGCCCTCCCAAAGAAGCAGTGACTGGAAAGTGGTGTTTCGGGATTTTAATACGATAATGGTGAGGTTAAGTGCCGCTAATTTAATCTAAAGCTTTCACTCCGTGCCACAGAAAACACAATGAGAGGTCTGGAAGGAGCGGAGCTCGCTGTATAATTTGTGCGAGGTGGATCACGCAACTCTCCCGTCTGTCTGTCTGTCTGTCTGTCTGTCTGTCTGTCTGCGCGTGTGAAGAGCGAATGGGGAAACGTCCCATGGCAGCGCTTACACGAAGGAAAGAAGAGTTTTATTCGTAATCTGTATGCATAGGTCTAACTCTATCGTCGTTCAGTCTCTGTTCGGAAGTTGTGATAACTTTGCCCATTTTGAGGGTGAACGTGCAAGTTTGAATATAATGTAATATTGACAGAACACAACACAGCCTACAGGTGTATACCGAGATTGTATCACATGCTATTCTCGTGTTTGACATACAATTAAATTAACAATTGGCGCGGATGACTCATGTTCACAGATATTAATTTAAATGTATGTTGCGAAACGCAACCAGTTAGAATTAAAACGTGTACAAAAGTCAGGATAGAAGCCAAACAAGGATCCCTGATCATTTTTGTGTTCGAATTATTACGTGTAGTTAATCGGTTTGATTTATATTTTATACAACTGCTTACTATTTTAAGCATTCTGTTAAATGTTTCAACATTGCAATATTTGTTTTATTATTTTATTGCGAGATGCCCCATATAATTTCCGTTTTTTTTTCAGACATAAATAAACGATACGTTACACCGCAATGATTCTCTCTATTATCTTAATGTAGAAAAATTTACTAAAAAAAACTCGTAGCCTTTGTGAAACTAAATTATTTACATTGTTGTAGAAACACTCCACCAAAAAGCTTTATGAAATACTATAGAATGTTACAGAAAGAGTGAGAAAAGATAAACATCTTTGTACACCAAAGATCATAATCATTATATACACTGTTACAGAAACAATGAGAACAGATAAATCCCTCTGTATAGCTAATAGCATAACGATCAATTTCATTTTTAAAGAGCTCTAAAAAAATATATATATATATTTGCGTAGAGCTAAAAAGCTATAGATTTTATAAAAAAATTATTCCAAATAAAATATTTTAATTTTGAATACTAATACAACTTAATTTACTTTGTATCCCAAATAAATGCGGGGATATGATCAAAGTCGGAAATTTCTGATTATATAACGTACCCTTAAAATTATGTTCATGGGAAAACATAAGTTTCTATTTTGTTTAATGTTTAACAATAGCTTGATACAAAATTGAATCACAATTGTTAAAGCGGATTTTTAGAAATAAGATTTTTTCTCATTTTGCTCTTCAGTAAACTACCCTTAATTTTAGGGTTGGATATCTAATTCGAAAAACTCCTTGGAGGAACTCTATGAAAACCCTAGATACCAAGTTTTAGCCCAATATAAAATGGTTTTGACTAACGACCGAGATGCTGAGAGAGAATCATGAAAACTACTTTTTCGGTCTTAGAGGTCACGAAACGTCGACATTTATCAAAATCTCGCGTCCGATTTTTTTTTTACTATCACAATACTTCTCTCTCCGAGGGGTTGAAAGAGAGTAAAAGTCACATGTGTTTTGCGACCAGTTTTACAGGTGCGTGGCAAACCTGAATAATTCCATTAAATCTAAAGTGGTGCAATAAAGTTATATAATTATAAATCATGGATTGAATCACAGTATTATAGTATTATTAAAAGCTTCAGAAATGAATAAAACTAAGTCATCAAACGTTAATATAGTTTGCAAGAACGAGCAGATCCAGCTTTTCTTTCCGATCTGATTAAAGGTCGCGAAGAGTCGTGGGAACGTTTGATGTGTGGTTGTACGGGAATACTTATTGATCCTCACCCGCAGGACATGTCCTCGTTCGTATAGGGTTACCGGTCGGCGATGGGCGCCGATTGAACTGATACCGTTTTATCAGCTGATAATTGCCCCATGATCGAGCACTAATTAAAGCGGTACGGTATTTTGATGATATTTTAAATTAATAAATAACACATCTAATGTTGAAACACAATTTATTAAAGTTATTTCATCTTCGGCACTGAAAAGCTAAGTTTATATGAACAGCTTAGTTGAATTACAGATTTCAGTTAGTGGCACTGTGAATTACTACTACTGCTATATTATGTTACCGGCACTCTTAGTTTGTATTGGCACTCTCTTATTACAACGTTCTGTAGATGTTGTCACCAACACTGTGGGTATTCATACGCACAAGCAACTTATATATGACCTACCCCTTGCCTCTTGGACCCCTTGTCATCAGTGTCATAACTAATAGAAAGAGTCCTGGCGACAGGTGTTATGAAGGCTAGCTTCCTATTGGGTAGAGGGGGCTAGCGTCACTTGCTTTTTTGGTAAAGACTGCGGAGTTGACTTTTGAAAGAAGAAAGAAGTTTTAATTATGCAATCCAGTGACGTTATTTCTGAAAAGTGTTGTAATTCTCTATGGATGAAGTATTGAAAGGATATTTTACATACAATACTTTACAGAAAAATTCACTTTATCCATGACTTTTTATAATATATGAGAGGGGTCCAAATCAGTATCGTTACATTCTGTCAACAGGACAAGCTTACTTAAGTTGAATAGTTGACCCAAGTGGTTTTCAACACCACTACCAATCAAAATAGTTTTCAACATTTTTATCAACATGAAATAGTGTAGATATTTCTACCAACTTGAATAAAGTGTCAACATTTATACCAACACCGTCAATTTGTATACCAACATTAATTAGTATCAACATTTCTACCGACGTGAATTAGTGTCAACATTTCTACCAAAATGAATTAGTGTCGAGATGTATGGCAACCTAAATAGTATAACGAGTGATTGTTTTAATAACAGTTTATTATTGGTCACCCTAATGTTTCTTCTTAACTGCGAAGTTCCGGTAAAAAAAAATTAATAGCAGGCTTTATATAGGCTACTGCTATGTTGCTGATTTATTCCGCAGTGACGGTAAAAAAATAATGAAAAGGTACATCTATATCGGAATATTCTAGTTTTCCGCTACGACTCATGTTCCTGTTGAGTAACTTTCTCATCTCGGTCAATTTGTTCAGGCAGGTCCTTTCTACGTAGCTCTTCCTTGGTAACCAGTGGCCACAACTTCACGGGTGCACAAAATCCAACATTTTGTACTAACGTGGCGGAAAATAATCTCGGGTTCAGGATATATATATATATATTAAACAATGTTCGTCTAGCGTGATCAGCTCTGAACCCGAGATTATTATATTATATTATATATATATATATATATATATGTGTGTGTGTGTGTGTGTGTTAAATAGTTCGTATATTTTTTAAATATTTCTAAAAACAATCTGTGTCATTTTTCAATTGAATATTATACTTAGATGCGGCTATACCCCTAATTAAATAATACTGGTTGTCCCAGCCGAAAAATTCGTCTTCTTTTAAAACATGAAATTTTAAATTGAACATAAAATTATTTACTAAACAAAACAACATGTTTAAATTTTTTATGTAAATATGAATAACATGAACGAATACAGCATCGATTTTAATTTAATTTACTAAACAAAAATATATCTTTACATTTTTGATGATAAATGATATAGGTAACTTAATGCATAAATTTAATTATGTTTTAGTATTATTATTATTATTATTATTATTATCATCATCATCATCATCATCACGTCTTACTACCCGTCCGTGTTATACACACTTACTCTAATGTGTAATGGTAGGGAGATTGTGAGATGAAATGGAGGACCTACAGTTTAACGTGGAATCCGAACCACGGTGGCGGCCTGGCATTCCACACATTCACAATATGTGATTAATGCACGTCTTGTCATAGGCGAAGGAAGGGTTTGGCAATCAGATAAATCTGTGTCGGTACCGAGGATTGAACCCCGGACACTCAGAACAGAAGTCTGTCAGGTCACCTCATACATTTAATTAGTAATAGTCAACATGAGCTCTATTTTAATTTGTTAATTCTTCAGCTGAATAAATTATAAAACCTTCTTTTTAAACAATATTGTTTGTGTAAAACATATAGTTCTCTACATCACCTTTTTTTTCATTTAGGAATATTTTTATACATTCAATGAGTGGGCTCGACAAAGAAGGAGATAGGCAATAATCTCCCAACTTTTCTAATAGTTTGACATTAGCTCTTTTTTATGATCACGGCAATCTAAGCAACTGCCAAACCGAAATTGCATGCATTGTAATTTTAATAGCAGAACGTTTTCTGAAGCAGATAATTTCACTTCAGGAATAATTACTCTTTCCACGTGTGATGTTCAAGTTAGTACTTCCCTACCAATGGAGTTTTATGTTTCATTCGCGTTCTGGAATCACTTATCAGACCCTTCACTGTGTTTAACTAAGTTAGTACTTCCCTACCAATGGAGTTTTATGTTTCATTCGCGTTCTGGAATCACTTATCAGACCCTTCACTGTGTTTAACTAAGTTAGTACTTCCCTACCAATGGAGTTTTATGTTTCATTCGCGTTCTGGAATCACTTATCAGACCCTTCACTGTGTTTAACTAACGCATAAGAAACAGAAACAGGTTTTTTTTAAAGTTCTAGTTTGTTTATGGCCAGTCTGCTTACTTAGAGACGGTTTAAAAACTCTGCAGGAAACTATAGTTGTTCAATGATATCGTCGCTAGCAATAACGTCACTACTATGTTAACTCCAAATATCGCCAGGCAATTTCCATAGAATTTCGCTTTTCATTTTTGTGCATTCTTTATTGTATGGAGCCGAAATTGCTTTGTCGATGATTGAATTGTCAGCCATGGTTTTTCCATCATTTGTCCGCATACGAAATCTACTAAAATCTACCACACTGCCTGTTCCTAACAGATCATAGCTGAATTTGGCTAGATGAGGACCAGAATCTGTTCAGTTGCCAGCTTCAAGCAAAAATTGGGCGAATTCATGTTCCCCTTCATAAACTCGCATGTAAGTCGTAAGACGAAATTGTGTATATTTTGGTCAAAGACGGTGACGCTTCGGGTAAACTTCCACTGAGGCACGGTGACGCTTCAGGTAAACTTCCACTGAGGCACATTGACGCTTCAGGTAAACTTACACTGAGGCACGGTGACGCTTCAGGTAAACTTCCACTGAGACACGGTGACGCTTCAGGTAAACTTCCACTGAGGCACGGTGACGCTTCAGGTAAACTTCCCCTGAGACACGGTGACGCTTCAGGTAAACTTCCACTGAGACACGGTGACGCTTCAGGTAAACTTACACTGAGGCACGGTGACGCTTCAGGTAAACTTACACTGAGGCACGGTGACGCTTCAGGTAAACTTTCACTGAGGCACGTTTTCTACAGTGAGGTTGTAAAGGTGATATTGGGAAAAAGTCATCGCTCATCAGTAATACTTTTTCGCCGAGTGGGATATGTTTTCTATCATCATTTGCTATTAAATAATAATAATAGTAATAACTATTTTGGTGACAAACTTTTTACGGTCGAGTTTTAATAATATAGATAATACCTATTATATATTTTACTGTGAACCACAGATAGGAATTATCTAGTAATCCATAAGATACATAGGAAGAGTAAAAGAAAGATCGTAATGATGAAATTATGAAACTAATGTGTTGAGAAGCGATTCATGAGTATCAAGCGCGTGTCCGGGCCATTTATATTATTATCTTTAGCACCGCGTTTAGTACCCGTTCGGGTTATGCGCCTATGTACTATAATTACACTAATAGGGTAGGAATGAGGAAGATTGAAATTAGAGGAAGTGTGTGGAGAGAGAGTGGGAAACCATTTGAGAAAAACCACCATCAGTACACCCAAACGGGATCGAACCACGATCTCCTCGTCATCGACTGTCTAGTCTATTGCGAGAGTGACGCCTTAGACCACGTGACCAACGAATATGGTCTCTCTATTTATATAATAAAGAGTTTGTATGTCTTTCTGTCTTCCCTTTTGAAAACCTTCGCACCTTCTAACGTTTTTATTCCTTTTACCCATTTTAACCTTTATCTTCTTATTTTTATTAGATTACTTTTTGCCCTTTCCACAGTTTTTAGCCTTTTTGTTTTTTTCATCATTTTTACCACTCCCCCCTTTTTTTTTTATTCCTTATTGCCCTTTGTGCCCAGTTCAGAAATGTAGGAGTTGTGATGACAAATCTCTGACTGTGAATGTTTAATAATATAAATGGGTGGATAATAGCTTTGCTATTTAATCCATCATGATATGTGCATTTATACTATTATTGTGATTGTGCTTTTGGCAGCGTAAGGCCTCCTCTGTCGAAGGTGACTGCGTTATCTTAATTGAAATCTCATATATTATTTACACACGTCCATCACATACTCTGATTTAAAATATTGTACGAGTGAAGAATGGTCCTGAACACGGGACGACTCCTGGATAGCTCTGTGGTGAGATCATTGAAGTTATATGTAAACAGTCAAGGGTTCGATTCCCGTGTCCATGTGTTATTTTTCTAATTAAAGAATATGATAAATGAGACTATAGCCATACAACAACTATAAGAGCTTAGCTAATTAATCAGTCTCATTTATTTATCAAATCGTAGTTTATTACAGTGGTTTTAAAGCCTAGTTAATCAGCTTTGTCTGTTTTTTCACCTGGAAAACGGTTATTAGTCCTAAGTGTATTGTAATTTTTTCGAAAGGTTTTTAACATCTCTGATTAAAATGAATAGTTTTTTTCCTCGCCACGTTTTAATACTCGTCCAATCTATCCGAATTCAGCTAAAAGAGAATGTAAAGAAAGCGTAACCGCATTTGCGAGTAGTAAGAGTAGTAGGCCTATGCTATTATTTGAATTATTATTATTATTAGCACCGCGTCTTACTACCCGTTCGGGTTATACGCACTTACGCTAATGTGTAATGGTAGGGTGATTGTGAGATGAAATGAAGGACCTACAGATTAACGTGGAATCCGAACCACGGTGGAGGCCTGGCATTCCACACATTCACATATTATTTGAAAAAACTCTGTACATCTGATCGTAATTTGAACCTTGTACTTTAACTTGTTGGTAAATTAGAAAAGGCGAGACTAATGTATTTGCCCGCGTGCCCACGGGTACAGTGAAGAAATGTAATATTTAGTGTTGGCTTTATAGATACAGCGAACTAAGTGTACACCCACTATTGTATTTATCACAAACAACAGCAATTAAATGCCTGAGAAAGAATGTTACCGCGGAACTGGATCAAAGCCAAAGTTCCATATGGGTCACAGCACATGTGGCCAAATGGTGAGGGAACATATCTGCGTGATACACTCTGTGCACGAATCTAAACGAAATTGGAATATTGAACTTGATCAGGGGTGGACTGACAGGTTCCAAGCGGCCCGAGACTACAAATATGACGGCCCTAGCAAACATTCGCAAATACCCCTGAAGCTATGTTTCAGTGTAAGCTCAAGTGGTGAGGGGAAGTATTAATATTTTAATTATTAGTTAAGTTAAGACAGAGGCCATGTCAGCTAAGATAATTTTGTCGCTATTCAATCCAAATAAAACATCAATTTTTACAATCAATTATTTAGTACAACATCTTACTACCCATTCGGGTTATACGCCTATGTACTAATTACAGTAATGATTTATGGATTAAGAAGTTTTATTGAGAGGAAATGCACCAAAATGTACGTGAAAGGAGAGCGGAAAACCATTTAGGCAAAACCACCCTCGGTGCAGCCAACCGGGACCGAACCCCAACCTACCCGTCTTTGGCAGTCTAGTCTAACATGAAAGTAGCGAATTAGACCACGCGGCCACCGAAGTGGGTTATCAATTGACTTGAGCAAAAAATGCTTCTAAACTGTTATGACAATAGCTAAAAGTCAGAAATAAAGTATATTATTGATATATTTAAGTTTGTAAAATGATCCTCAGTGTAGATTACAAAGATAGTAACAGCCAGTATTCGTTAGAGAGATGCTATGAAGCTTGGCTTGGGAAATTGTTTATGATTGACAGCAAAGAAACGGCTGCAGGTGAGTTGCGACCGCACCAGTTGTTTACCTCTAAAGATACAAGTTATTGAAAAACGACATCTGGACACGGGAATCGAACCCGGAACCTTTGAATTAACACGGCAATACTCTAACCACTGAGCTATCCAGGAAACGTCCCGTGCCCAGGGGCATTCTTCACTCATATTTTAAGGCAGAGTCCCGGGTTCGGTTCCCATGTCCAGGTGTAATTTTTCAATTTAAAGAACTTGATATCTAGATGTGGCTATATCCATAATTAACAAATATAATAGCTTTGCTATATAATCCATCTAAACAGACAGTTGAATTGTGTCCCGGGTTGTTGACCTAGCATAACCTAACCTTCAAATGTTCACCAAAACTATTGAACATCAAGATATGAGGAGGTTTGGATATTACGAGGGATTTCGACATGAGACGATGATATTTTCTATCTGAAATTTAAGACAGCATGATGATAGAAAGCACACTGCTGATTAGGTGGACGCAACTCATACCTCTTTCTCAAGTGAGTGGGCCGCAATTCGTACGTGTCCAAAAAAGCCGGGCCGCAACTCGTGCACGATTCAATGATTAGGCGGCAACTCACCTACACAGCAAGAAACAACAAACGGGACGGATTTACAATTAATGACATCATATATCTTAGCAAATGAGATATTCTGGGCACCCTTAAACTTATTCATTGTAGCTTTTTATTAAAATTAAATAAAAACCATAATTTAGAATTGAATGGATAGATTTATTTTAATCTAAACTATATGCGGCGGCCCAAATAAGACTGGCCCATAGGGTTATCTCTTGGTCCACCCCAGAACATGAGCTTTATATTGTGTCTATGTTATTTGGGAGGGCATCGTTTCTCTATTTAAAGGTTTGATACCTTTTCAGAGCTAGTATAAATTAACAAACTAAAGTAATTTAACCCACATAGGTGGACACACACACAAAAACGCGCCGTCTTGTCTGGAGATGGTGGCAGATACGTCAGGGTTTAATTCCCGGTCGGATAAACTGAAACAGTTTTTACTGAATGATTTCCCATTCTCCTTCTGAGCAAATAGGGCTACATTTCCTCTCAATTATACCTACTACATTAGTTTAAAATTATGAGGACTAGCCTGGACGGGTTTGAGACATGGTGAACGAAAAAAAAAAGTGTATATATTATTTGACGGTTCACGCTAATCGTTAATTTTCACTTCTTATTTTATTCTACCTTCCATATGGCTACCAATTTAAGGTTAGGTTTTGTTAGGTTGGGTAATATTATTATAATCAACCTGTCATGTGTAGGCTTAAAACTAGTTATCATTAATATTAAATAAATTAAAATAAAACAGTACAAACCTATTATTTTCCACATTTGTTTTATTTATGCTAAGCAATTTATTTCCCATTAAGTTTTAAGATATCACAACATTTTCAACAGGGTGTCATTGGTCCATGTCTTGTCAATGACCTCCAACGGAGACTTGTATTGTTTTGTAAACCTCAACTTTTCAAGTGAAAACAACACTTGTATAGGTAGAGGGAACAGGGACAGGAGGAAAGGAGAATAAGGAATGGAAAACATTTTGAAAAAACGTAAACGGCAATACTGAAAAATTTTGTGAAGCGTCGAATAGGTATAAACCCAAAAATATAACGCTTTTACTTTATGAAAATACGTAGATTAACTGAAATAACTAAACTTAGCTTAAAAGAACTAAACTAAATATCAAATAATGATTTAGGTTCGTTACGTAAATTTAGAATAAAACTTGATGATGTTTTAATTACCAACAACTGTGTTAATGAACTGTCGAACAAAGGAAACAATGTTGCTGATGGTTGTCATTAATTCAGGAGAAATGTACCAGTGAAGTATTTTTAACGATTTAAACGGAAAATAAATAAAACCTACAGTTCAAAATATTAATATTGATAAAAAGAACTTGATGAAAAGATTATCTATGATAGATTAGCAGTGTGTTACTGGTAAAAGAAGCACCGCACTACATTTTGATGATAGCGCAAGGCTAGAGATGTAATATGATCGATATTTGTACGTCTGCCAATCTACCACTCGACCTGAACGGCTTGTTATTATTATTATTATTATTATTATTATTATTATTATTATTAGCACCGCGTCTTACTACCCGTTCGGGTTATACACACTTACGCTAATGTGTAATGGTAGGGTGATTGTGAGATGAAATGGAGGACCTACAGTTTAACGTGGGATCCGAACCACGGTGGAGGCCTGGCATTTTTTAAACACGTCTTACAACCCAAACGGGTGACGCGCATGTTTACACTGATAGGATAGAGTGAGGTGGTATTTGAGAGGAAATGTACCCGCAGTTGCGAAGAGTGAAAAACTGGCGGGGCGGGTTGAGTGGGGTCACCTCGATACAACCAGCCGGAATTTGAACTTTCGAACTTTACAACATTGACAAACCAGACCAAACGAGTTTGATGCCTTGACCTGCGTGTCCACCGATGAGGATCCCAATTAATCTAATCTTGCTAAAATTGTAATTCAATTATGACAAGACATCTTGTGAATGTGAGGTTGCCAGGCCACCACTGTGGTTCGGATCCCACGTTAAACTGTAGGTCCTTCATTTCATCTCACAATCACCCTATCATTACACATTAGCATAAGTGCGTATAACTCGAACGGGTAATAAGACGCGGTGATGATAATAATAATAATAATTATTATTATTATTATTATGTAATTCAATTAGGGCATATAGCAATAAATAATAATGACAAAGAGACTAATATTAACAGAATTGTGTTTATTTAGCTCTCTCTACTCTAGTCAAAACAGTAATATGGTTCAATGTAGAGCGAATTGTTTTTTGTAGACCTGTTTAATTTGCTGAAACAAGAGAAGTGATTTTAAAATTTGCGTCAATTTGTATCACTCTTAAAACAAGTGATGATCAACTATTTTTTAAATTCAAATAAGCGCTCTGAAGTTAAATAGACTGTGAGTATTGGTTTGGCTTTGCTAGCTGCGCTTACTGCATAATATGCGTAATCAAAACATTAAATCGTGATTGGGGGCCTGCGACAATGTCGATATTTTATATAAATTGTGCTTAAGAGCGTTGTCTGTCTCTGACTTCACGGAAAGTCAAGAGAGGAGCTCTCATGTTAATGTGTTTGCGTTTTATTAGGTGCGTTTTAAAGATATAACAATGAAATTAAAACCATCAATTATTCGACAATAATAATCTTAAAGTGACACAAAATAATATTTTAAGCTTAAACAAGTTTTTTGTCATTGTTTTAAAGAACACTCACTTACAGCTTTAACTATTTGGTCTACACAGATATAAAAGAAAATTAAACTATATGTTTATACTGATTCAATATTTGATTTATTTCGACGAAAAAATTGCAAAAAAAAAGTCGACCTTTTCTCGCGTCCCTTACATCCCCACCAAGGCCAGGGGTGAATGGTTTGGGCATTAAGTTCCTTCTGAAAGGTGTATTTTCCTATCAAAATCATTTTTTTATAGTAAGATTGTGCTAGGGAAAAAGATATTTCAGAATTGCATTTACGTGGGAAGACATTTAGCAAAAAACCCTCAGTAGGCCTACATCGGGTCCGAGTTGAAAACATGACCTTTCCATCCAACCTTTACCCGAAGGTACGAACACTTGAAAGTCTTGTCAAAACAAAATGGTTTATCTAAATAAAATGGTACAACGGTGCACTCGTATATGATATAAAATGTCATGAATCGGTCAGTAATGAAAATAATTTACCCCAAAGAAGAGGGGTAGACCATTTAGTAAAAACTACTGTTGGTTCAATCAGCAGGGATTATAACCCTGACCTACCCGTGTACAGCCAACCAGATGTGTACCCCTGGTATGAGGTCGACACCTACAGGCGCGTTGAGGCTGAACCTGCTCACGTACTCAAGGACTCGGTACTGGTTTCAGTGTCGCTAACCCTGGACAGATTTCAACCACGTCACGTACTCTCGAGTTACGCTTATCGGTTTTAGACGGGGACAAAGCGAGCTCATAGATGAGACAGGAACAACGTTAATAGCGCGAGGACTAAGGGGTCATCCTTAAACCAGGGTTCGCCTTTTTCTTAACTTTTCTTGTAAACCTCCTCCCGTGTAACGCCGTGGAGACATTAGAGCTCCCCTCCCTCTTACAACAGTGTTACGTGGTTTTTGGATACCTAACCTCTAAATGGCAAACTCGTTTACTCTCGTTTCATATATAGCTAACATAGCCCTTCTCCTTCCATGCAAATGAGGGTACATTTCCTTAAATTTCTACTTTCATCATCACTACTTCACTAGCCCCCATGGGTAGTAAGACGCACATGTTTCCGTATTTAAAGTAGATTAATTGTGACACTAATAGAGTGACAAACTTATATAAAATGGCAGTTTGTTACAATATAATACAATTTTACACTGTTTGTGGTATTTTGTTTTTACTAAACAAAGGAAGGTCTATTTATTGACTTGTTGGCAATGAGGTAACAAACTGATAAGTATAAATAATAATATAAAAAATATCGATACTATGATCTAATATAACAAATATTCCTATAGCAAGCTATATTAAGTTTTATTGATTATTTACATATATAGATCTTAATTTTCCCACCATATATTCAAGGGCGGATCTAGGGTTTTAGTGAGGAAAAAAAGGGGGGAGAAGAATGTTCATAAGAAAGAGGGGGGCACGGATCAGGGTTGGGGTCAGGATTTTCATAAATTATGCGTTAAAAATGTGAATCAATTATTGACACGCGAGGTAGCTGTTTAGTGAGATATTACGTGACTGTACAAATAGTAGTGACTATAACTTAGATCTAATTGGACTAGTTTTTTAATTATTACTGTTAATACTAACTAAAAATAAATGGTATGGATCTCCGCTCTTTCGCGCTCTATTGTTTGAAAATGAAGATATTTACTCAAAACTCGTAATAAATGTGAAACGAAATAATATAGGCCTACACTAGCAAACCCAAGCATAAATTGCATTATACTTTTGTAAAACATTTTTTGAGTCCTTGTTTTAAATTTTATAATTTTATTTTTATAGAATTAATGTCCTCATTTGTATGTATGGACCAATAAAAAAGATCAATGTTGGGTCCACAAGGGTCAAAATTTCGTATTAAGATTTCAACTTTCGGTTAAAATGTTCGACATTTTATTAGGTGTTGCACATCTTCAGGACATCGCATTGCCCTTAAATTTCTTATTTATAAATGGCGACCAATAAAAAATGTAAATATTGACTATTTAGTATAAAATTGAAATAGATCATTGTTGTACAAACATTTCTCCTAAGAGGTTTAAGGAAAAATAACATACACTTTTTGAGAGACTTGCTTAAATTTAATTACTCTATGGCATTGGAGAATTATTGCGTTAAAACTTAAGTAGTATCGCTTTACAACTAAAGCTCCCAAAATTGAATTAATATATTTGCCAATAACTCAGAAACTGTTGGTTTCATAAAAAAACATATTTCATAT
>CABFVZ010001305.1:149834-215237 GCA_902151445.1 Timema monikensis
TATATATATATATATATATATATATTCATATATATTTCAACACCTATATACGAATTTTAATCAAAATCGTTAGAGCCGATTTTGAGAAAATAATTTTTTTTTTCTCTTTTCGGCCTTTATTAAACTATTCTATTAATTTTAAGTTTAAACAGACAAACGGCATTGCAAAGAGCGCTTTTTAGGTTTATGGGGGTCGTGAGACGTTGACATCCATCAACATTTCAGGTTAGATTATTTTTACGGTCGCAATACTTTACTTTTAGTCTTCGAAAAGTTAAAAAATATTCACGTAAATCTTGAAAGTTTTTTGTTGCATAAAATTATGTTTAGAATAACATATTTGTATTATAAATAGATATACATATTTTCAATGATAAGTAATTTCACATCTCAAATAGTTTCGGAGCTATGCTAAAAAAAAATTTAAAAAATTACACATCATACCGGAGCCCTTAAAGTCATTTTGCCGAAATATTGAGGTTAGCCATTTTGTTTGGAATATTTATAAAAAAAAATGAAATTAAATTGAATCAAAATCGTTAGAGCCGATTTTGAGAAATCAAGTTTTTCTCTTTTTGCCCTTCAGTAAACTACCCTTAATATTAGGGTTGTATATCCAATTCCAAAAACACATCGGTGCAACCCTAAGAAAACCCTAGATACCAAGTTTTAGCCCGATCGGTAAAACAGTTTAGGCTCTAGTTTGAGGTACAGACAGACAGACAGACAGACGGAAATTCAAAAACCACTTTTTAGGATTAAGGGGGCCATGAAACGTCGAGATCCATCAAAATCTCGAGTTCAATTTTTTGACGATCACAATAATTTCTCTACCTGTAAGATAGTAAAAAGTCTTGAGTAGGCCCTCCCCTCTCACATTCCGGATCCGCCCCCGTGCAGCTTGCTACCCGTCCAAACTTTCCGTAGATCATTTTGTAGATTCGAAAGATGAAGCTTTAAATTGAGGCAACTCTTATTTGATGCCAAGCATGAATGCACGAACGTCCGTAACGCGGTATTGTACGGCGCTTGTAATGTGTTTAATGGTTCAAGGTCAACATCTAGCAGCGCTGACTCACCGCCTAAAGAGCTATTGATGGAGATCTTGCCTTGACTCACGTCTCACAGTCAACAAACCAAGTTTACACCCCACGATGTGTTCACAATCTAAGAGCGGAACATGCTGTCAACTCGAGACAATGAACTAGCATCTCATCATGTACACTTGGCCAAAAGTATCTTCGAGATCCTGTTGTACCCAATCTAGGATGTGAAGCATGAGCTCGCAGCCATTTAGAGAGATGTGGAAAACTCGGGGAGTATTTGGGGGGCGGTGTGCTGGCGGTCTAGGAGTAAGGTGTCAAACTTCTGTGCTGGGGTCCGGGGTTCAATCTTTGGTCCTGGCACAGATTTATCTGATAGCCAAACCCTTCCTTCACCTCTGACAAGACATCTTGTGAATGTGGGGAATGCCAGGCCTCCACCGTAGTTCGGATTCCACGTTAAACTAGTAGGTCCTCCCTTTCATCTCACATTCACCCCATGAAATGGCGAGGGACTTTTTTTTTATAACATCAAATCTCTCTTCAAGTGATTTAATTATTTAAAAAATAATTTGGCATGTAGGTTTTGTGAATGTTACGACTCATATAAATTACCAACCTAGGCATTGAGTAAGACCATCAATATAAATTTTTTTATATATAATTCCGTAGGAAGGGAGGGTTAGGTCCCCCCCTCCATACGGCCCTGGAAAAAATATATTGTATGGGAAGGGGGGATCATATACATTCCGTACACCCTGAGCCCTTGGCGGATTGAGCTATGGCCCTCTCTTGTACTCCACGCCATATTGAAACAATGGTACTGTCAGCTTGCTACCTTTCAGTATAAACAAGGGATGGGAGCTCCGTCTTTCGGAATAAGAAGACACAATGAGTATTGTTTAATCAATTAGTTTCAATATGTAGATACGTAAAAATATTGAAAGTGTGATATAAAAAAAATTTAAACCTACTAAACATTTATGAATTAGTTGGCCACAACGACATATAACGTTACGATGCTATATTTTTTTCCTGTTCCCTATGGAAGAACTGCAATCAGCATGCCCTAATAGTCTCTACTACTTTATAAAGTTTGAACTAACGAGCCAAGTTTAGCTAAACTTGGTACCCATAAGCCCCTTCAATGACAATATTATTTAAATGACAATGCATGTTATGTTTGGCAGTCCGAAGGTACAAGAGATCAGGAAATGAGCTACGCTAATCAATATCCGCAAGACTATGATATCTTTATATAGGTTATATAAACTATAGAAACAATAATATTAACACTGCATTTTAAAACATAGAATGGGTGTTCGTTCAACTTTGGTCCAAGATCAATTTTAAAGACTATGAGTAAACCTAGAAAACAAAGTTTATCATTCGATCACTTTTGTTCACGTGGTTCGTCATTTCTGCACCATTGGCATTGAAATTTAAAACCAATTAAATATGTCATGCTCGTCATAAGCATGATAAAAACAAAGGTGTACACTGATTAATGGTTTCCTAGTTAAAAATAGGCACTAGACTATATAAACATGGCTTTTAAATAAAAATAGTATCACTAAAGATATTAAAATTGTTTTAAAGCTGTGAAAAATTTAACATGACAAAATGTCAATGTGCATCGTATAAACTTTGTTCTGACTATAGGCCTAATATTTACAATTTTTAAAATATAATTTTATTGAGAATCTACAGTACATTTCTGATATCTGAGAAAAGAGAATAAGAACTACTTTCACGTGCCCGACACCTTAGCTCAGAAGGTAACGTGTCTGTCTATTGAGATAAGGGTCCCAAGTTCGATTCCTAGCATGGCCGAAAAATTATTAGTGGAAAAATGTGGCTTTACCCTCTCATAATGAAGGATTAACGACCGGAGGTCTGGGTGTTGTATCAGTTCAAAATTTAAATTAATTCAAAGGTCGTGTGCTGATTTAATCAAATGGTTCAGAAAGTGCACGTAAAAAACCTCAAATAAATAAATACTTTCACGTATTCGTACATCTAGTCACGTGATTTGCGGAAAGTTCCTCCAAATGTCCTTTATTAATAAAATCAAGGTATACATATAAAAATATATACATGTAATTTTTTTGTTTTATCTAGTCACTATCGAATATAGTTTTTTAAATTGTGAACACCAATGACCAGCTTAATATAGATAGTAGTCCGTCATGAGTTTTAGTTAAACTCATTTACTGAGTAGGAACCAAAAGCAACGGTTTATAAGGATAGTTATTATTATTATTATTAGCACCGCGTCTTACTACCCATTCGGGTTATACGCACTTACGCTAAATGTGTAATGGAAGGGTGATTGTGAGATGAAATGAAGGACCTACAGTTTAACGTGGAATCCGAACCACGGTGGTGGCCTGGCATTCCTCACATTCACAAGATGTCTTGTCAGAGGTGGAGGAAGGGTTTGGAAATCAGATAAATCTGTGCCGGGACCGAGGATTGAACCCCGGCCGCCAGCATAGTAAGGATAGTTGTTGACATTATTGATATGGATTAATGAAGTTACCCGGTGGTACCAGAACAATTAACCTCGCCGGAAGCGAACTGTTTTTCCTCTTTTAGTTACTTTTTTTTTTAATCTGTCAAATGTTCACTATAAAAACATTTGTCAAAGGTTCACAGATTTATTAGATTATTTAACTAAACAAACACGATATTGCTGCCAACGTTCAGAGAGCTGATTATATTTCCCGGTTAACAAATAGGGAACACTCTTTTATGAAATCATATCAATTGACGAACGCCTGTTTTTGTTTTCAGCACATTTTTTTTAGCACCGCGTCTTACTACCCGTTCTGGTTGTACGCATATGTACTAAGTACACGAATTTGTTAGTGATTAGGAAGTTTATATCTATTAGAAGTGCACCCGAATTTACGTGGAAAGTGGAAAACCATTTTGGGAAAAAAACACCCTCAGTACACTCGACCGAGACTCAAACCTAGATCTCACCGTCATCGGCAGCTTACTCTAATGCGAGAGTAGCGCCTTAGACCATGCGGTCATCAAATCAGGTCACATCATAGTTATTGCAGTGCATTGTGTAATTTAGTTTTCCCTGAATTAATGTTGTTTCGTTTTCTAAAACAATAGTGACCTATATTTGTAAAAGTTTCTCAATTTTCTAATAACTTTTGAAATCATTCTTAAGTGGCCGTCTCCTTACCTCAATTCAGCTCGTTTCTGCCATCAGTCAGTAAACATAATATCAATTTTACCTAGAAATGTTTACACGGGCAGTTTACTCCCTATTTAGGTAGAAACTACCAAATAAAATTTCACCTGTAGAGTATTTTACTTATGTGCTAATACTTGCAGAAAGTACTCATTGATTAGCAAATACTTGTAAGCTACAAGTATATTTACGAAACAAAATTATTAGATTTACTTGTAAGAAAAATGTAATTGTAAAATTTCACTTAGCTACAAGAGCTTACTTGTAGCTATTTATATAAAACAAATTTATTAATTTATTACAAGTTACAGTGAATTACCTTGTAAATTGTAAACTTGTAGCTTTATGAAACAAGACCCTGGTGAGCATCTTTAAATGATAGGTATAAATAGTGTGATTGTCATATTATGGTAGGTAGTGTGATTGACAAAGGATGGTAACTATAGTGTGATTGACATAAAATGGTAGGTATTGTGTTATTGTCATAAAATGGTAGGTAAAGTGTGATTACCATACAATGGTATATATAGTGTGATTGCTATACGATAGTAGGTATAGTGTGATTACCGTACGAGGGTAGGTATAATGTGATTGCTATTTGATGGTATGTATAGTGTGATTGCTATCCGATAGTAGTGAAACAGTGATTGATATATGATTATTGGAAGGATGTTATTGCCATATGTATAGTGTGATTGCTATAAGATAGTAGTGAAAGTGTTATTAATATGTAATAATTATAAGAATGTGATTGCCATATGATAATATGTATAGTGTGATTGCTATATGATAGTAGGGAAACTGTGATTAATATATGCTGGTTGGTAGAATGTGATTGCCATACGATGGTAGGTATAGTGTGATTGCTATCTGATAATAGGGAAAGTGTTATTGATATGTGATGATTAGAAGAATGTGATTGTCATGCGATAGTATGTATTGTGTGATTGATATAGGATAGTAGGGAAACTGAGATTAATATATGATGGTTGGTAAAATGTGATTGCCATACGATGGTAGGTAGAGTGTGATTGCTAATGATGGTAGTGTGATAACCGTACGATGGTAGGTATGTGATTGTTATATGATGGTATGTAGAGTGTGATTGCTAATGATGGTAGTGTGATAACCGTACGAGGGTAGGTATGTGATTGCTATATGATGGTATGTATAGTGTGATTGCTAATGATGTGATAACCGTAAGATGGTAGGTACAGTGTTATTGCCACACGATGGTAGCTATGTGAGAGTTGCACGTATAGATACTGAAGTGTATCAATATTTTCTGCAGCTGACACTTGGAAGATAGCATCAATGTTTATATATAAAAAGAAAGTATCTGTTATAACTATGTTCTAAATCTAACATTGTTGCTGTTGCAAGGCTATACCGCGCTATATGCTTGATGAACGAATTGTTGGATTGGAAGATAAGTATTTTTTTTTACCGTCCTGCCAGTAAAATGTGTTCGTGCGGGTGGAGTGTTACACAACTGTAAAGTAGAAGTAGGCCGTTCACAAAACACACATTTACAAAGAGACCAACCCAACAGAGAGGAAGGGGGGAAGGCATGAGAAAGAGAAATTCTCCCCCGGAAGACAGACAAGTAGAAGAAGATGCTCACACGTGTAGGCAGAGGGCAGCCATTGTGAGAGATGTCGTTCCCTCACTCTCCAGTTTCATATTCCCAGGAAACAAACACTTGCCACTGACGCGAGAATGAATGTGTTTGGTTACACTACACTGTGTGTAAGTGCAACGTTGCATCCGTTTGCTCCGTAGCAACCAGAGAGTATTGTTGTTAGCAGCGCGTTTTACCACCTCTTCAGGGCATACGCGCACGTACTAACTACGCTAGTGTGTTAGGGATGAGAGAGGTTGAATTTAGAGGAAATGTAACCTCATATGCCTAGACGGAGAGAGGAAGACATTAGTAAAAGCACACTAAATACACCCAACCGGATTCGAACCCCAATCTCCTTGTCATCGGCAGTATAATCTAACACGAGAGAAACGCCTTATACTATGCAGCCACCGAAGAAGGTGATAGTAGTGTTATACATTATTACAATCCTTTAGGTACTTTACCTATTATTATTATTATTATTATTATTAGAGATAGGCTATTTAATTTACACTTTCTAAACCAACTGACTATATCAGCTTATGACTTATAAAAATAACTCCATGGCATCTGCCTGCAAACGAAATATATCAGCCAGGCGGGGAAAGTGTTAACATTTGCGGATAGAGGGTGTCATGTGCTCAGCACGAAAAACTACCTATGGCCGTTAATCTCAGTTTTATAGACAGGGTCCGCTACTTAGTTATTCAAGTAGCTCCTCATTGTCCTCGTTGACCCAGTTCCAGAACCAATGCTTCATAGAAAAAAACTGTAAGCACCGGGGATCGAGCCCGGGACTTCTAGACCACAGATAAACTAACTTAAATATAGAACACACATAACACCCAGCCATCAATTCAACACTGTGAAAGGGTAAACCCACGTTTAGGTCATGCTGAGAATCGAACCCAGGACCCATAGTCCAGTAGTCAGACATGTTGGTGACTGAGCAAATATGTTGAACTTTAATTACTAAGGAAATGAGTTCAAGTAGTTTGTCACACAATAAACTGTAACAATCAGTGAAAACTGTTGATGTTGTTTAGATAGACTATGTGAACAATAATTGACGTCAAGGTTTTGTAGATTCTTGAGAAACAAATAAATAAACATTTTGTTCTATTTATATGACCAACGTGGAGTAAAGTAATTAATAATTAAAATAACCGTTTAAATTACAATGATATAGGCATAATTAGATATTTTTCAAATGCATTCAAAAAATAATGTTGAGCACATCATGCTAAGAATTATATAATGTTTTTATCGTTTCTAGAGTTTTAAGATTTATCTTTGTATTTAAAGTTGAAATATCTCCTCGGATTTGAATTTGGTACTTTGTCTTGGTGATTGAGTTAGAACCCAAATGACATTAAATTCAGATATAAATTCCATCGTTCACGTGGTTTAAAGCGTCAACCGCGCAATAAGTGTCGAAGTTTGAAGTAAAATAAAAAAAACTCTTGAGGTTCTCGATGGATTGCCTAGAATTTTAAATCCAAACCATTTGGAAAAATTATTAAATGAAATACTTTTTTTAGAGGTCACCAATCTTGAAACGGATTACTAAATTGCAAAACCATATACATACGTCGTTCAGCCTATGTTCAAAGAATATTCTCGACAAATTTTGTTCAAATTGGTCCACAGATTTGGCAGTAATCGTAGAACAAACAGATGGACATATGAAATGCCAAACGGTCGGGTTAAACATAACTCGCTCCACCCGGCCAGTAAACAATTGATCATGCCTGCATCGTGCGTTTGAAGATAAAGGCGTCAGTATCGTCTTGTATGGATGGCGATGACGGGGAAGGTCAGGGGTAAAATCTTGTCCAGTTTTTTTTAAACCGTTTTACCTAGAAATTTTACCACTCTTTCTACTCACAAATGCTGTTCAGGTTCCTCTAAATTTAACCTTCCACATCCCTAGCCCATTTAGTGTAAATATGAAGATGTACCGGGCGAGGAGTATAAGAAGAAAACACTACTGGCGCTACTACTAATTCCGGGATGTCACTATTTTCACTTTATCTCAACCTCTCGGAGAGAAAGTATGTGACTGTCAAAAAACTCGAAATCGAGATTTTGATAGTGAAGAAGTTTCGTGAGTCCCTGAAACCTAAAAATTCGTTCTCGCAATGCTATCTGCCTGTACCTCGAACTAGAGCTGAAATCATTTTATCGATCGGGCTAAAACTTTGTATCCAGGGTTTTCATACGGTCCCCTCGAGGGATATTCGGAATCAGATAACTAACCTTAAAAGAGAAAAAGAGATTTTCTCGAAATCCGCTCTAACAATTTTGATTAAATTTTGTCTAAAGACATTGGTTAATATTAAAAATAAAATGGAAAATAAATATTCCCTTTCCACATTTGCAATACTGATACGTTCATTCTTGAGGGAAAGCAATACTAGTATGATGTATCACACATACATACAAAAGGGGAATGCACACGTAGCCTTATAGTGTGTTACATTTAGAAGCTAAGAACATGTGTCGAAAAACTTAGTGGGTGTCACTCCCAATAAAAAGAAGTCAATATTTAATTTTGTGATAAAAGTTTGGAGTTCTTTAATTTTTAAACGTTTGAAAGATTATGACGACGCCAAAAAACTTTCTTTTAACATTACTATTAATAGAAAAAAATAGTAATACTAAAAGGTTTTGAGATATTTTGTAAATTAGTTCAGATAAAAAGTAAAAATATATATCTATATTAATAAATGTATAATGGTGTCTACAACGACCTTATCACCAGCAAAGAATGACACCTTGGGCCGCGAGTTCACTGGTGCGGGTAGCAAGCAACATTATTATTAACGGCTTAGCCTTAAAATTTGGGAAAAGAGAGGTTGTAGACAAACATGCTAGCAGCTGATTACTGATTCAAACATTATGTGTTTGTTGTTGTAACCATTAGATTTAAACTTTAGTAGGTAAATGGGTAAACTTTAGTTTCCCAACTAAAACAAGCAGCAGTAATTTTTCAAAATTTAAGTTGTGAGATCCATGCTATTTCTCGTTCATTGTTTTTCAACAAACAATGAAATGAACCGTGATTATGTAAACAAAGAAACCGGAATCTGTTTTATTGATACAAGGATTTGTAAGATGGGTGGTAAATGTTGAAAGCTGCTTCTACAAAGACCACTAATTAGTTGGTTGCTTCCAATTGTCGAGATGGGATTGGGTTGAGTGTACAGTTTCGAAAGACTCCGTGATAGGCGCTGCAACAAGGGAACAAGATGGATAGTTTGTTAAATTTAAAATATAGTCACACCCAGTTAATAAAGTAAAATTATTCAAAAATCAATTATTATTTCAACAATAAATGGTAGCGTGCACCACATAAACTTTCTCCCTCTTTTATCTTAAAATAATCATTTACTAAAAAAACTTGTAAGATTTGTGAAGTGAAATAATAGGTCTTTACATTGTTGTAGAAACACTACGCCAAAGATCATAAATGAAATAATAATGTTACTTACTCTATGGGATTAGGAACTAGGAACACTGTTACAGGAAAACTGAGAAAAGAGAAACATCTTTGTCCACCAAAGAGCATAAGAATCAAATTCATTTTCAAAGATCTGAATTAAAAAGTATATATATATTTGCTTATAGCTCAGAAATGGTGAAAAATAGAAAATTTCCCCTATGTAAGGTACCCTCAAAGTCATTTTCAAAAGAAAATGAGGATTTCCATCTTGTTTATTATGATAAACAATGTCTAGATATAAAATGTAAACAAAATCATTAGGGCTAATTTCGAGATTTATTTTTAGGTTAACTACCCTTTAATTTATGGTTAGATATCTAATTCCAAACACCCCTCGGATAGATAGTTTCGGCTCTAGCCCTAGGTATAGAGAGACAGACACAGACAAGCGAGGCGGAATTGCGAAAACCACTTTTTTAGTTTCAGGTCATGAAACGTCAACATTTTTATCAAAATCTCGAGTTCGAGTTTTTTTTACAATCAAAATACTTCTCTCTCTGAGGGGTCGAGAGAAAGTAAAATTCATATCAGATAAAAAATGCATTTAGCCTAAATTATTGTAATCCGTATTAGTAGTCATGCGGCCTAGGGTGTCGATGCCGAAATAAAATGGAATGGATTGCCAATGATGGGAAGAGAGAGGCTAGAAACTCAGCATTCCGATAGCTAGAAAAGTGACTAGATATATTTTCTCATGTTCATACGTCAGGACATGTGATCAGGAGCAGTCACATTTTTAAAAATAAAAATTATAATTTTGAAAAATGTTATCAAAATTGACCGCAAAAAATATGTGTTGCATTTTCTTATAGGGCTTTCCTATTAAAATTGGACTGTGACTTCTTCATAGATGTATCAGTTGGTAGCCCTTGCATAATAAGTACAGTTTGATTTTCATAGGAAGATCGTTATTTGAATACTAGAAACACTTGTTGCCATAATGGCAGGGAACAAAAATATTACAATTTGCATTTTCATTCTTAGCTTATTTAAATATTTTTGCTAGCACCACAGCTTCTTACTACTTGTGGAAGTTATACGAATAAATACTAACTACACTAATGAGTTAGGGATGAGGAAGGTTGAGTTTATAGGAATTGTACCCGTATTTTAATGGAGGGAGAGTAGAAAACCATTTTGTAAAAACCACCTTCAGTGCACCCGACCGAGATTCGAACCCCAATCACCCTGTCATCAACAATATAATCTATTGCAAGAGTGACGCCTTAGACCATGCGGCCACCGAAACAGGTGTTAAACTAATGATATAAGTTAAATAGCCAAGCTATTATATTTGTTAATAATTACGGTTATAGCCGTATCTAAATATCAAATTCTTTAAATTGAAAACTGTCAAATGGACACGGGAATCGAGCCCGGGACCTTTGACTTAGTAATCCAATACTCTTAAAACTGAGCTACCCAGGAGTAATCCCGTGTTCAGGGTCATTCTTCACTCATATTTTAAGGCAGAGTCTATAATGGACGTGTGGAAAACCGTCAGCTATAATTAAGTGATCGAACGATCGCGAGTTATCAGATAACGCAGCCACCTTTGACTCGGGAGGGCTTTATACTGCCAATAGTACAATTATTGTACAAATTCATATCATAAGGTGAGTTTAATAGCCAAGCTATAGTATTTGTTAGTTAGAGTTATGGCCGCATCTAAATATAATGTTCTTTAAATTCCCGAGTTAAATTCCCATGTCTAGCTGTTATTTTTTGATTTAAAGAATATAATGATGTAAGGATAAATTATACAGTAAACTTTAAGGTATTATTGGAAACTTTTGATAGCGTTTTAAATGCAATTTATAATTAATAAATCAAACAAACCATATTATAGAATGTCAAACTATAATGACTTACAATTTTAATGTCGATGGTTAAAAGTGGGCGTCCTATAAAAATTAAAGTTTTGTAAAAAAAATAAAAGCGTATAATCCGAACAGGTAGTAAGATGCGGTGCTAAAAAAAGGGGGAATAAATAGCCATATATTGTGGTGTGCTTGTAAATATTAAGTTAGCTAATCTAAATTTAATATGTTTAGTTTTTATATGAGCATATTGTGAATAGTTTGTATCTACTAGTTAAATATGTCTGACTTCCTTTTGAGTGTACTTAGGTAAAGAAATTACAACATAAAGTCAAATTGTGATAGGAAGGAACTTTTTTTTACAATTTTTTAAAGCTACAAAAACAATGTTTATAAGTCTATACGTAAAACATGCGATCTGAAACTATCACTATACATGGATAATATCAATACCTATGAAATAATATTAATAATAAAGTAAAATATTATCAATGTTGAACGCAAAAAGAGTTTGTATTTTCTACAAGTTTATCTGTACCAGAATTCTATTCTAGTTTATTCTGGGACAGCAGCTGTATCCATCCCTAGAGACTATTAGGGTGCAAGGACAAACCCTTTGACTAAGTGTAAATATGTTGAGCCCCGCGTGTGGCCAAACAGGGAAGAGTCGAGACCCCTTGAGAGCTGGCAAACCCGTTAGACAGCGAGAGAGGATTGCTACAGCGTGATTTTGATAACAAGCACTATTGCAAGATCTTTTTCGCTACTTGAATCCTACTGTAAAGAAGGATTCTGGTAGGAGAAAAGGCCTTCAAGAATGTTCTGCCTACCAAAACCTTACTGTATTTACATTATATTTGTTACGCGCACCGGTAGGCACGTGCACAATTGTGTTAGTCTCGTCTTATCTAAATTGCCTGTGACAGGGAGGTCGGGGTTTAAGCTCTAGCAGGATGTAATGAGGGTGTATCTTTTCTCACTGGTTTACCATTCCTTTTCCAAGCGGATGCGGATAAGTTTTCTTAAAAATTCTACTTGTTTCATGCCTTACCTACAAGTGTAATTAAATGGGGATAGCCCAGCTGGATAGTAAGACGCGATGGTAAAGAGGAAGTTTGACTCTTGCCCAACGCTCCCTAGCAATGCATCCGTCTCCACCCTATTAAGAGATGGTAATTAAATAATTAAACATGATTGGGTTGGCTTTCAATTTACACTTAGATTGCCGAATGGAGAAGAACTGGGGTTAAGGAAATAGTTTTCCTTTTTAAATCTTAGGGTAATTAAATTTAAATCTTGTATTTTTTTAATATGTTAAAATGGGTTCAGCCCCGCTGTCTTCCAATGGAGACTACAGAAAACCGCATTACGATGGTACGAGCTGTAATACTTAACCAAAGCTAGAGTTAGGGCCATCCATAAACCACGTAACACTGTTGAGAGAGGGCAGAAGAGAGTTATAATGTCTACACGCTGTTACATGGGGGCAGAGGAGAGCTATAATGTCTACACGCTGTTACATGGGGGCAGAGGAGAGCTATAATGTCTACACGCTGTTACATGGGGGCAAAGGAGAGCTATAATGTCTACACGCTGTTTCATGGGGGCAGAGGAGAGCTATAATGTCTACACGCTGTTACATGGGGGCAGAGGAGATCTATAATGTATACACGCTGTTACATGGGGGCAGAGGAGAGATATAATGTCTACACGCGGTTACATGGGGACAGAGGAGAGCTATAATGTATACACGCTGTTACATGGAGGCAGAGGAGAGCTATAATGTCTACACGCTGTTACATGGGGGCAGAGGAGAGCTATAATGTCTACACGCTGTTTCATGGGGGCAGAGGAGAGCTATAATGTCTACACGCTGTTACATGGGAGCAGAGGAGATCTATAATGTATACACGCTGTTACATAGGGGAAGAGGAGATCTATAATGTCTACACGCTGTTACATGGGGGGAGAGGAGAGCTATAATGTCTACACGCTGTTACATGGGGGGAGAGGAGAGCTATAATGTCTACAAGCTGTTACATGGGGGAAGGGTGGGGAACATCATAGTGTTACGTAAAACATGAATTATACTTAAATTATAATGATTAACAAATTATGTATTGTTAGTGTTTTCACCGTTGGTAAACATAATTTTAGATAAGTTCCTATTCTGAGTAGTATTTATTAAATTTGAGTCCGTCTTTTAGTGTCACAAAAGCTTCCGTATTAAATAATTACATTCATTATTGATGTAAAGAGTTACGTAACACAGGTTGGAGGAGTCTGGCTATATATATATGTGTGTGTGTGTGTGTGCTTGATATCACACGAGGGGAGTGAGGGTCATAAAAGGTAAGAAAAAAATAGTTACGTGGTTTATGGACGATCCCTGATGGCCTCTTAAGGTGGGAGTGTAGGGGACCAAGAAAAGTAGATTGTTTTTACAGTTTTCCTAGCAAACTATTTTTTCCGACAAAATAAATCGCTTAAGGGATCAGATCTGCTCACACTGTTCTTACACTCCATGCGGAGATATGGTTGCGTTTGCAGTATTTTTTCAGTTTTGTATAACAAACAAAAATTCTCCAATAGAAACATAAGTTTTAATTTTCTTCACATGGTGATATCAACAGTTCTTTAATATCAGTCAAAAGGTGTTTTAGAATTTGGTGAGAACTTTTTAAATGAAGATAAATAGTTGTCCCCAAATTCTAAGACACCCTTGACAGATATTCCACAACTGTTGATATCACCATGTGAAGAAAATTAAAACTTATGTTTCTATTGGAGAATTTTTGTTTGTTATAAAAACTACAAAAATACCGCAAGCGCGTCCATCTCTCCTTAAGGAGCGTAAGAACAGTGTGAGCTGATCTGAACCCTTAATTCCGACACCTTAGCTCAGTCGGTAGCGTGTCTGTCTACCGAGCTAAGAGTTCCGGCTTCAAATCCTGCCATGGCAAAAAAAAATCAATGGTGAAATGTGGATGTTGTATTTGTTCTATATTTAAGTTAGGTATTTTATAATTCGTGTGCTGATAAATCAGTCGGTTAAGAAAGTGCACGTTAAATACCTGAAAAAAATAAATCATCAAAGACAAAATCCTGTACGTAACCTAAAACCCGACAAGGGTGAACAAATCAACTACAGTGGCGATATTTCCTGTGGTGCGGCGGTCGAAGGAGGTTTGACCGTGGTAGAAGAGGAGGTTGACTAACCAATGAGTTTTACTTGAAGGTCCCACAGGTTCGTGTCGAGAGTGTTTTTAACTAAGCATTTCTTTAGAAATAGCGCGAACTATGACCATGATTTTGCGAATAACAAAATCGAGACAAACATTTGAGTGAGCACCATACCAGTGGGCAGGTGGATACAGGTGTCAGACTTGTCTTATTTAGTTTGGTGGTGACAGGAAGGTCAGGGTTCGAATATCGGCCACATTTTTTTTCTCTAGACGCTTTCCCGTTCCTACCCCACGTGAGTTCGGGTGTATTTCCTTTGGAATTATACCTTCCTAATACCTATCTCACGAGTATAAATATGCGGATAGTTCGGACGGGTAGTAAGATTCGGATAAAATAAACATCAAACACAATGAGTGAAAAATAATCAGTGTGAAAAAGTGGAATGTTTATTTATTTGTTTGTTGTGAAATTATTATATATTTATTGTAAATTGTGATCGAGTACTAAAACGAATTTTATTTTAAAAATTCTTGTAATGCAATTATATCAAACCTACAGTAGCCCCATGGCTTCTTTGGTGCTGACTGACAGCTCACAGCTGACTTCTGACAGTCAACATTTAGAAATATATATACCTAAATCTTGACTCTCAGAAGCGACAGCTGGTAAACACATTATTTTGCAGATCCTATGGTTCGGCGTAGGGATACATAATTTGGTCTGCTAACTTTTCAAAGCTGTCAGCTGTCAGTCAGCACCAAAGAAGCCATGGGGTTACAGTTGTGTTCTAGTGATCTTTAGCATATCAAACACCGCCATGTTGATTGGGTATTTTTCTTTTTACTATTTACACTTTTTTTACAAATACATTACAGTAGGGTACACAAGTAAATAACATATTTTAATGTGAGGTCGGAAACATAGTAAAAAGATCTAAGCTGTAAATGTTAGACAATCTAGAATCGAAAGATCGCACTTAAAATTTAAGGATCGGAGTAGAGACAAGTTTAAGTTCATAACTAGCTATTGAGTTTAAAACTTATGGACGTAGCCTACCTGTGACGTCACAGAGGGTCAAGATAGGATTTCCTATGTTAATGAATTTATGTTTCATTCAGCGATTTTTTAAGATAGGTTTATAACGTTGAAACAAAAACCATAAATTCTTAAATATTTCTAATAATTTCCCTATAGTGTCACCAAATTATTGTTTTTATCTTGAAGTTATTTTTTGTAAACTTATGTTTGATAAATACTATAAGTCTTACAACTTGGGCTATAGATTAAAAAAGTCCATGCTAGCATATGTCTACCTAGAATAGGAAACAAGAATACATGTTAGTTTAAAAAAGCACGTCATAGTTTTCAAAGCACAAATAGTATAATGACTGTGCAAACTCGTCAGAGGAAGAGGGGACGTGTTATCAGTAGATAAATAAGAGGCCTCGCAGTGTGAACTGGTCATTTTCTTCCCTCTCTTTCTATTTTGTACATTGGTGTCTAAGTGTGATAGTGCTTATTTCCTACAGTTAAACCTACAATCAGAATTAGGGATGGTAAACCAACGAGGAATTCAATGAATGCCACTAATCAAAACCAAGCGGCTCCTGACGGTCGTGCTACGCCTCACACGATGAACGTTGTTTGTTTCAATGAAGTTTACGTTACCCACACGGTCATAAATCCATCAAGCTCCGAATATAGATATAGACCTTAACGTTCAGACGAACACATGTGCGTTACCTTAGCGCGCCACAGCTGGAGCATTATTATTAACAGCGCCTGGCGCCATGTTGGGGCAGGTCTCGCACTAAATTAATGGCAACAAACCGTACTCCCGAATGTCAGCGTGGACAGGTGACACGTAGTATGTAAAATATATTCTTTCTTTAGCGTATTCGCACGTGGGTCAGTCCATGTAGATCGAGGTAAAGGTACAGTCCAAATTTCATAGGAATTGCCTTTTTGAAAATACAAATATAAATGGTTGTGGCCAAAATTGATAGCATTTTGCTATTATTTTGTGTTATTTTGTGAACGTGATCGTATATCTAGTAACTTTTCTAAAGGTCAGATAAGGCTCTTCCTATGAAAAGTGGACTGTAATACTATTGTTGTAATAGTGTGTGTGTGCGGGAAAGGGGAATGGATGGGGGCAGCGAGGGTGAAGCAATTATTGTTTTGTTAGTTAGTTTGGGCTATGGTTTTTTTTTGTAAACCGCATCTTATAACCCTATCGGGATAGCCATATACTAGTGGAGTAGGTATTAGGAAATACTAATTTAGAGGAATAATATCCATATTTGTGTAGGAGAAAGGGGGAGAACTCCCTTTCACCAGCAAGTCAGACCTTAATATTGATGCCTTTGTCTACGTGCCCATCGATGCGGGTAGTTACTGTTTTTTTTTTTGTTTTTTTTTTTAGCACCACGTCTTACTACCCGTTCGGGTTATACGCTTTAAATACTAATTACGCTAATGGATTAGGAATTGGGAAGGTTGAATTAGAGGAAGTGAACCCGCATTTGCGTGAAGGGAGAGTGGAAAACCATTTAGGAAAAACCACCCCCCCAGTTCACCCGACCGAGATTCGAACCTCGATCTCCCCGTCCTCAGCAGTCGAGTTCAACATGACTAGCGCGTTAGCTAACTACGCCACCAAGGCGGGTGGTAGTTACTGTTGTTCAGATGGCGGAAGAAAACAAAGTCATTAAAACTTCGGCAAAGATACCTCGTCCGAGCTAAAATTTGACTAAACGTCTTGGAGTGTAAAAAAAGTATTCAAGTGTACACTTAAACTGTAAGAAAGATAGTGACCTGGTGGTCTAGGGGTAAGGTGTCAGACTTCTATGCTGGCGGCCGGGGTTCAATCCTCGGTCCCGGCAAAGATTTATCTGATTACCAAACCCTTCCTTCACCTCTGACAAGACATCTTGTGAATGTGGGGAATGCCAGGCCTCCACCGTGGTTCGGATTCCACGTTAAACTGTAGGTCCTTCATTTCATCTCACAATCACCCTACCATTACACATTAGCGTAAGTGCGTATAACCCGAACGGGTAGTAAGACGCGGTGCTAATAATAATGTAAGAAAGATGAGACAAAATAAAAATAAAAATTAGTCCCACTACAGCGACAAAACTAATAACAATAATTAATGGTACAATGCACCGCACAAACTTTCTCCCTCCTTTAAATAGAGACGTTTACTCGCAAGATTTGTGAAACGAAATAATAGATATTGTTGCAGAAAAATTATGGTAAAAAACAGAATCAAATTCCACCAAAGGGAATAAGTGAAATAACACATACTTTTACAGACACATTGAGAAAAAAGTAACCTCTCACCAAAGGGTATAACAATTATCTTCCCATTTCCGAGACTTCAATTTAAAAAATAAGTTACAAGTAAAGTTCTATTTTTATTTTTAATATTACTGCTTTGACAAGTTATTTAGTGTTTCAAATAGTTGCGGAAAATGTTTAGAATTGGAAACATGCGCTTATTTAAAGTACCTACCCTCAAAGTCATTTTCATGGGTAAAAAAGATTTTCCATTTGGTTTTAATGTTGGTGAAATTCTCGTAGCAGTGCGTATTAAATTATGTAGATAAAAATTCTCACAGTCAAGTATATAAAATGATAACACATTAGTACAGTTTGAAATTCCCTTAAAGTGTTTGTTGTTATTCAAAATTATGTATACACTGACAATTAAACCTTTTTTTCCCCTCTGCTTACATGGCTACACGTCGTATAGTTTCATAAAAGGTACGCAGAAAAACGGTTCGGTCATATATGTCTTGCGGAATGGATTCGGCCTGCGTTCCCTAAGTTTGCGAACCTTGTCGTAGACCATTCAGCCCCAAGGGTCATTTTTTCCGGATGGTTTCCCACCTTCACTCCACACAAATTAGGGCACATTCCTCTAGTTAATACTTTCCTCCTTACATTATAGTAGCTAAATGAATATAGACCGAACGGGTGGTGGTGGTAAAAACAAATCTTCCCTCAGAGTGACTCCAGATGAGAGGGTATCTTGTCTGCCATTGGGTTGAAGGGTTCGGCCAGACTGACAAGCGTGCGAGCGAGCGCGTCATTACCAGATAGCTCTCGATAGCTGTTGACGAGAAGGCAAAGGTTCGAATCTTGGCTCAGTGAACCGAGGCTGGTTTTAGACAAGTGATTTATTGTTGTGGTTTTCTCATCCTCGCTCCACGTTAATGGTAATTCTTATTTGTAAAGGGCTACTTTGATTATAATATTGAAGTATTTTAACATATATAAAGGTATGGTGTATGATCTTACCAATTAAATTATGCCGTTAGTAGCAAGTGTGCCAAACCTATCGATAGTAATAAAAATGCCAAAATGAGAAATTTTCCGATCACTCAATGAATCAACATAACATAATATTGCCTAGCGCCTGTAAACCAGACTGTACCGGCTCAAGCGCGAGTGCTCGCTCGCTCCAGTCTGGCCGTACCCGAAGAAGGTAGATACAGCACGCTCTGGCGCAACGTTACGACTGTCTGTTAATATGTTCCGGCGAGTTGATCTATTGAGATGGATTGAAACGTTGTAATCAAACCAATTAAAGGTTTTTTTAACACCGTGTATTACCATCTGTTCGGGCTATACGCTTGTGTACTATTTACGCCAATAGTTTTAGCGATTATGAAGCTTATATTTGGAGGAAGTGTAATCGCATTTGCGTGGAAGTATAGTGTAAAACCACTTTTGAAACAACTCAGTTCACCCAACTGAGATTAGAACCTCGATATCCCTGTCCTTGGCAGTCTGGCTTAACAGAACAAACACGTTAACCAACTACGCCACTGAGGCGGATAATATTAACAATATTAATAACAATAACAATAATAATAATGACGTGTCTGGGCTACATCAATCTGTAGTTCGGTTTGCGGAAAGACTAGCCCGTACTAACGTACCGTTGGCCAGATGACGCCCGAATGTACTAATCGTACATCCTTTACGTGGAGGCTCTTTCCATGTCCTGATCAGATGAGAGGATGATGATAGTGAATATGACGGGGTGGATATGACGAATATCTTAACCTAACTTGAGCCTAATTAACCATACCCTGGTGACCATGGGAAGTATTCCCTTTAGAGAAAAATCCCAAGGTACCAGCCACGAATCAAACCCGGGACCTTTAGATCAACAACCAGAGGCTCTGACCACACCATACCACGAGGCCGGTTATGTACTTACAGTGTCCCAAGCCTACAAACCATTTGAAGACATATTTTTTTAGTTGTTTGTGATATTTCTTTTGTTTTGCCGGTTTATCCGTGATTCTCCACGTCATCTGATTCGAAAAGAGCCGCGGATCCCTATCACGGCCAGACCACGAATTACTCAAGAGTTCAGTCTCCTGCGAATTATGCATGGCGTGACACAGACATCACCACGGATCCTAGTTTTAGCTGAAATCTGCGCCCGGATGCGCGACGTAGCGATCAATTAAAATAATAAGCTATAAATAAATACACAGTATTCAAACAAAAACCAGCCGAATTAAAAAGCGGTTAATTCATCTAGCAAATAATCAACTTTTTAAATTATATACTATTTGCTCATTAGATTCGATCTAATGTTCTAACTTTAATCCTCACCAATTTTATCACATTGAATTCTTTCATCAATGATAGTGTTGTTAGGTGGAATATTCAGTAGGGTACATATTTTTAACTAGAGAGATTCTATCAGAACATCACTTCCAAACAAACTTAACCTAAGAGCGTGCATCTAATCCTACACACCCAGCCTTAGCTACTAGCACCCATATATTTACTAATTCTGAGGCAAGACGAACCAGTAAAGACCATAGTAAATATCTCCAGCAACACCACCTGGGATCAATCCAAGTTCCCTGGATTTGTGGTCGACTACTCAACCATTAAATCTCAGAGACGAGCATTAAATGGCTCAATTAATGGCAATTTAATAGAATTAATTCTATAATAAGCACAAGACCAGTTAATTATTAATATTAGCGCCGCGTCTTACTACCCATTCGGGTTATACGCACTTACGCTAATGTGTAATGGTAGGGTGATTGTGAGATGAAATGAAGGAAGATAAATCTGTGCCGGGACCGAGGATTGAACCCCGGCCGCCAGCACAGAAGTCTGACACCTTACCCCTAGACCACCAGGTCACCACCAGTTAATTAGTTTACCATTTTGTGTAGTGAGAACATAGCAAATACACAATAATACACTTTCAGCTCTCCACAGGAATCAAACTAAGGGTTTTTAACAACTAAGCCAAGGGATCCAACAATAATTGATGAGGTACTCAGACCAGTGAGCACTCGAACTAAAAGTCAAGCTCATTTAGTTTGTTTTACCGGTAAGGTAAAGTTCAGGGCTCGAATCCCGGCCGGATGTATTGAAATTATCTAAACTATACCTTCATCATTATACACCATTAGCGTAAGGCGCGTAGTTTGGACGGGTAGTGAGACGCTGTAAATGCTGTAATTATAGTTTTATCGGTTAGTGAATGTTTTTAAAAAGTTTAAATATGTTGTGTATTTAAAAAAATCCATAAGAGTTTCAAGGCACCTTTTACTTCACAATTAACCAGCCTGCTGTAAACAGGAATCATTCTTGAATTGTTCTGACACCTGCATTTATTTGTTTACATCGTTTGCTAGAGTTGAACGGAATAAACATGATAAAGACATATATTTTTTAATGTCAATTTACATCTTTACAATTGATATTATATAGAATATAATTATTATCCAACCCGCTTCTGTGGCCGAATGGTCTAAGGCAGCGGTTCCCAAACTGTAGTACGTACAATTATTCCCGGTGGTACGTCGTGAGAAGCCAAATAAAACAAGCAAATTAAAGTCTGAAATAGATAGGGCCTCATCAAATCTTATAAATATATGGGGACCAAGTCCAGGCAAAAATAAAACCGATTTGAACAATGGTCGGAGGGGTGGCAGCATTGATTCAAGTTCAGACAACAGGTGCAGCCACGCAGTATACATATATTATGTTTTTTCTTCTATTTTTTCAGCATATGTCATAGCTGACCGGAAGGGACATGACATCCAAGTTTGGTCGCTTAATGTGTGGACTATTAGCTGCTCTGATGGGACAGAACGTTGCCCAGAGGAGGTTGTCTACACTTCGTACCAGCAATGAGATGATGTGATGATAGTTATTATAAAGGTGTGGAGCCGGTGTGAGTATTAACCTAACTCAAACCTCATTAACCAACCCCTGGGGACCGTTGAAATCATTCCCCTTAAGGTAAAACTACAGGAGTACCAGCCAGTAATCGAAACAGAGGACCCTTAGATTTGTAGTTAGGTGCACTAAGCACTAAACCACGTGTCTGATCATAATATGTTATTATATACCTGGGCACAATTAAAATGTAAGGAAATAGTATATATTCAGTATTGTCTTGGTGGTACTCAAAATTACGGATATTGTTAGGGTGGTACGCCATTCAAAAAGTTTGGGAACCACTGGTTTAAGGCGTCACTTTCGTGTTCAGCTCACCTGCTAAAGACTGGGAGATAAGGGGTTTGAATCTTGGTCAGGTTTACAGCGGGTGGTTTTTCCTAAATGGTTTCCCACTCTCTTTCCACGCAGATTCAAGTAGATTACCTTTAAAATGCTTCCTAAGCCAACCCCACCCCATTAAAGTAATCATCATGTATGCGTATAATTCATTTATTTGAGATATTTAACATGCACTTTTTGAACCAACTGATTATATCAGCACATCACTTATACTTAACTTAAATCTAGAACGGATCCAACATCTAGTCCCCGACCGTTAATTCACCACTGTGAAAGGAGAAAAACACATTTCATATATAATAAAGTTTTGGCCTTACCAGGAAACAAACCCGGGACCCCTATATCAGGAGGCAGACATGCCACCGACTGAGCTAAAGTGTAGGGCTAGACGTGTATAGCCTGAATAGGCAATAATACGCGGTAGTAGACAAATATTGCTATCAAGATCGATTAATATCCTCAAATATTGTAATACTGGATATGTTTGCGTAACTGAACAACTGTAACAGTATAAACATTTTTAAAAATCATGCGTGCTAATGCGGTGCTAATAATAATAATTTTAAAAATCGTTATGGTCTTTAAATGAAGACTAAAAAAAATTAAAAGCTAGAGTTTATAAATGATTTTACGGCTAAGCTCGGTTCTTTGATTGCCAGGGGCTTAAAAAGTATAAAGTTAATTCAATAATATTGTTTTAGTATTTTTGTCACCCAGTCTGACTACCCGTTTGGGTTATACGCGTATATATTAAAAATGCTAATGTTTTAGGGACGAGTAAGGTTGAATTTAGAGGAAGTGTATTAACATTTCCTTGGCGGGCGAGTGGAAAATGATGTAGTAAGAGCCGCCTCAGTATAACCAACCAGTATTAGAACCATCATAGGCAATCCAGTCTTACACTAGTGTGACGCGTTAGAGCATGCGACCACCGAATCGAGTCACTCAACTATCTTTCTAACATTTGTCGCCAACGTACTTAAGGGAAATCACACGAAAACTATCTTCAGATAATATAAAAACAAGTCAAAAACAAAAGAGAGCAATCTCTGCGATCGATAGCTATTATTGTTCACTCGTTATTACATTTAAACCGTGCCTAGGCTTCTTATTAACTAGTGTGTACGCACTTAACAAACATAGTCTTCTTAAGGAGGCATTTCAGAAGGAAAAAAACCAACAATTTCCCCATTTAACTTGATTAAAACTTAATTCAAAACAGAATTAAAAATAGCAGGTAACGCAAATTAGTACAGTATATGTCTGAAATAAAACTTTAAAAGAAAATTAAGTTAAATATTATACTATCTCAATTTTTAAAATAGAAAGATGTTTCAAAGAAAAAAACTTCTTACAAAGCTAAATTTCTCGATATTTTCTTAAATTCTTATCATTTTGTTTGATTTCTATAATAATAATAATAATAATAATAGTAATAATAATGTTAATAATAATACGCGTCTGGGCTACATCAATCGTTGCCCAGTAGAGTAAAGATTAACCAGTAGGCCCTACTAATTAATGTACCAATGCCCAGAGGACGCCCGAATGTACTAATTGTACATCCTTTCCGTGGAGGCTCTTTCCATGTCCCGATGAGGTAATGGTGAGGGTGATAGTGAGTATGAGGGTGTGGAACCAGAGTAAACACTTAAACCTAACTTAAGTCTAACTAACCTAACCCTGGTGACCATTGCGGTAGTTCCCCTTTCGGGAAAAATACCCAAGGTACCAGCCAGGAATCTAACTCGTCACTCTTAGGCTCGTAGCCAGGTGCACTGACCCCTACACCACGGGGCCGGTTATGTCTATAATGATTTACTTGTTTGTAATACTAATGTGTAAGCTTTTTTAAAAAATTTTCAAACTATTTCAAGTTGTATACCCATGATATTAAGGTGATTTGCCCAACAAAGGTTGGGAACAAACGGTTATCTTCAAGAACTTTTATTGTTTTGGAATTTTCTTTTCGGAAACGGTTTGTTCAAGGATAGTAGCATGTTGATTAAGTTATACTTTTTATATACACACCTCCTCTATCAAATATCAATAATTTTGGCATTTTTCAATAGAAAACTGCCGGCTGCATAACAAATAAATGGTACGGAATTCCACGCGGACTTTCTCGCTCTAATGTTTAAAAATGGAGATATTTATACTTAAAACTCGTAATAAATGTGAAAAGAAATAATATAGGCCTACACTAGCAAACTCAGCATAAATTGCATTATACTTAATTAAAACATTTTTTGAGTCCCGGTTTTGAATTTTATAATTCTATTTTTAAAGAATTAATGTCTTCATTTGTATTTTTGGACCAATAAAAAATATCAATATTGGGTCCACAAGGTTCAACATTTCGTATTAAAATTTCGACTTACAGCTAAAAATTTCGACATTTTATTATATGTTGCACATCTTTAGGTCATCGCATTGCTATTACATTTATCATTTATAAATGTTGACAAATAAAAAATTTAAATATTGATTATTGAGTCTAAAATGGAGCTATCATTGTTGTACAAACATTTATCCTAAGAGGTTTAATGAAAAACAACATACACCTTTAGAGACTTACTTATATTTAATTAATCTATGGCATTGGAGAATTATTACGTTAAAACTTAAGTAGTATCGCTTTACAACTAAAGCTCACAAAATTGTATCAATATATTTGCCAATATCTCAAAAACTGTTGGTTTTATAAAAATATATTTCATATAAAAGTTTTCAATTTCTAATAGTACTACAATTTTGTAATCATATATTATTTAGGATCTCAAATAGTTGCAGAGATACAGAAATTTCCGCTTCTGTGAAGTACCCTGAAAGTAATTTTCATGGGAAAATGAAAATAGCCAGTTTGTTTATAATCTTAATTAACTCCTAGATACGAATTTTAATCAAAATCGTTAGAGCCGATTTTGAGAAAATCGATTTTTTCTCTTTTTGCCCTCTATTAAACTATTCTTAATTTTAAATGTAAACAGACACACAGAAAGATGGCATGTCAAAGACCACTTTTTAGGGTTCGGGGGGTCATGAGACGTCGACATCCACCAACATTTCAGGTTAATTTTTTTTACAGTCGCAATTCTTTACCTTAATAGTGTTCGGAAAGTTAAAATATATATATTTGCGTAAATCTTGAAAGTTTTTGGTTGTATAAAATTATGTTTTGAATAAAATATTTGTATTATAAATAGATATACACATTTGCAATGATAAGTAATTTCATATCTCAAATAGTTTCGGAGATCTGATGAGAAAAAAGATAATTTACACATCAGACTGGAGCCCTTAAAGTCATTTTCCGATTTATTGAGGTTAGCCATTTTGTTTGAAATATTTATAAATGTTTTGAAATTAAATTTAATCAAAATTGTTAGAACCGATTTTGAGAAAATCAACTTTTTCTCTTTTTCCCTTTAGTAAACTACCCTTAATTTTAGGGTTGTATATCTAATTCCAAAAAACCCTCGGGCAACCCTATGAAAACCCTAGATACCAGGTTTTAGCCCGTTCGGTAAAATAGTTTAGGCTTTAGTTGGAGGAACAGATAAGAGAGACAGAAATTCAAAAATCAATTTTTTGGATTCGGGGGGGTTATGCATGAAACGTCTAGATTCATCAAAATCTCTAGTTTAATTTTTATGACGATCACAATACTTTCTCTAGCTGTAAGATAGCAAGAAAGTAAAAACAAGAAAATGTAACAATTAATAAAACACCGATACATTATCTTAGAAAATATTAACATATAAATTTCACTCGTTCTCGAGAAAACTGATATTTCCAAACGTTTGATTTTTCCGCAAGACCTGTCCAGTAGCTAGTGCCATCTATGGTTTCCGTGACCCATCTGTTCTTGTTGACGCGGAAGGATAATTTGGTCGGTTGAGAAGCCACGCCACACCTTTCACCCTCCAGCCCACCATTCCACAAAATAGGTTTTAGACTTGTACTCGACAGGGCCAAGGGCCTAAAGGTTTCGGATAGATAGGAAGCGATATTTTAACTCGACGAAGTTTCAACTGACCTAAGAGAAGCCCCGGCCAGTCGACAGTTGGTTCCTCTTGGACACACTTGCAAGAGTTCACGTTACTACAGGGACGTTGGAGTTGAGCTAGTCTTAATACTGAAACCATCACAGTGTGTATGTAACACCAGCTTATACTCTTATTTCGATAGGAACGAACTTTTCTGATGCTTATAAAACTTTACGAAGCGAGTTTCATATATTCATAAGTAAGGCCGTGTGATGTGCAACCAACCCTTTTTACAGAGTAAAATAAATCCTAATCCAAAACTTTTTTTTAGCATTACACATTCGGACTATACGCTTACGCACTAATTATGCTAATGGGTTAGAGATGAGAAAGGTGGAATTTACAGCAAGTCTACTCGCATTTGCGCAGATAGAGTGTGGAAAACCACTTAAGGAAAACCACATTCAATAGAAGACTGGGATCGAACCACGATCTTCTTGTCATCACTACTGCAAGAGTAGAACCTTAGATCATACGGCCACTATAACGGATTTCCCGAAACATTAGTTAGTCGGTAGCGTGTCTACATTCTGAGTAAAGGGTCCCGAGTTCGATTTACGTCATGGATGAAATATTTATCAGAAATGATATTGGGATTTCCCCTTTTTACAGTGATAAATTAACGGCCGAGGAACTGGGTGTTGTGTCTGTTAAGATCTAAGTTAGTGTGCTGATATAATCAGTCGTTTCAGAAAAAGTAGGTAAGCTAAGAACTTCAAATAAAAAAAAAAATAAGATAAAATATTATCAAACTTAGGTGGGCCCTACCATACAACAGTATAAATTTGATAGCCTTTTTTTCCTACCCATCCGGGCTATTCGAATATTTACGTCAATGGGTAATGTAGGAAGAAGGTATAATTGAGAGGAAAAGTATCTTCATTTGCGTAAAGGAAGAATGAGAAACAATTGAATAAACATTTCCGATCCCTCCATCACAGGCAAACTTAGCAGGAACGAGACTGGCACATTTGTTTGCTTGTCAATGATCAGGAAAAATTGGTTTTATTTTTACACTCTTATCACAGTATTTACTATTAGCAGATTACTATCTAATCCAAGCGAACAGGATGAGGGTATGGTTTAAGAAACTTTAGCAGAATTCCAGAAAGGGGAAACACCGTTGAAAAAGTCGGGTTTCCATCGAACTCCTGCCTTTTAGTTCAACGTTGAGGTTGTATTACTCTCACCACGCCTTCTAAGTTTGCAAATGTACACATATTTGCATTTGTACATAAAATGTAATTTACACATACTTAACTTTGACATTAGTTGATTTTTAAAGTTTTTTGGGTGTGCACCAGTTGAAGTATTAGTGCCTATGACCACACAGTCTTATAGTGAACCCCGAATTTCTCGTATTCCCCTGCTTACGCACCACATGAATACAGCATTTCCACCCCACCTAAAATTGAAGCAAGACCTCTCAGAAGTTGTTGATCCTTGCTTGAGGCACCACGTCTCAGCGATCCTGACCATAACCCAGGCTTTAATACTGTCAAAGTCAGCAAGCATGAGAAAACAACAAGTATTTCTGCAATGTTTACAAGTTGACCTCGGTGGTCTTGGGGGTAAGGTGCTCACCTCTCGACCCAATGTTCATGGAATCAAACCCAGCCGAAGGATTTTTCTTGAGCAATAAAAATCCGTAGCACAACTTCCTTCAGAAGGGAAGTAAAGCCGTTGGGCTCATGTCGATTGTGGCGTGTAAAAGAACCTTGGAAAGTTGGGGAACACACCTTTCCCGGCTAAAATTGGAAGGCCCTTTCGCTCTCGCTCAGAGAATTTCTCGTGTTCTTATATAATCATTTGGTTCAGAAAGTGCACGTTAAATACCTCAAATATATTAAATTTTAAAAATAGGTTCAACGATGGAAGGGAAGGAAACGCCAATTACAGTTGGTATTTCTACAGTTTTTATGACAAAAATATTTCGGGGTAAAATAAATAGCCATTGCTTCAGTATATAATATTTAGTTCCATTATCTACATATTGTAGAATTTCAACAGTTATTTTGAATATATGTCAAGATGGATGCAATAGCCAATCTATTATTAGGCCTATAGTTGCAGCTTCAAAATATCATATTCTTAAAATGAAAAATGACACCTGAAGAAAGGAATCGAACCCGGAACATTTGGATATTTACTATTTGTATACACTACTACATTGGTTTGTCTTGCCTTACATTTAGTAGATATCTAGGTGCTAGGTGTGGGTGTGTAAGTTTAGTTGCACACCCAGGGTCATTGTTCACTCATATTCTAAGGCCGGGTTCGATTCTCGTATTCAGATGTCCTTTTTCAATTTAAGAATGCGGTATTTGTCAAGGGCATCGCGAAGTTTGACAACGATTCTCTCTCTTTATTTAATAAGTTTTTGGTCAAATGCCGCAATGCTCTTTGACAAATATTTAAAAGAAATTACTTTATTTAATTGAGGTATTTAACGTGCACGTTCTGAACCGAGTGATTATATAACCACATGACTTATAAACTAACTTAAATCTAGAACAGACACAACACCCATCTCCCGGCTGTTAATTTATCACTGTGAAAGGGAGAAGACCAACATTTCACCAATGATGCATTTTTCGGCGATGCCGTGAATTGAAGCTGGTACCCTTAGCTCAAAAGACAGACACACTACCAAATGAGCTACGGTGTCGGACTCAGATATTAAAAAACTGTTGATATTACTATGTGTACCAAATCAAACTAAGCTTACTCACTAAATCAGTATTTTATTTACTTATGACAAAAAAATTGTTATGAAAACGGTAAAAATACTTAACTCGCTTTATCTTCCAACGCACCTTAAAAATAAATTGTACAACGGTTAATTAAACTCGTATTAGATCAAATACACAAGCAGACAACGACAAAAGTTTTATTTTTCTAAAATACTTATATCATAATGTTAATAAGGTCTACAAGTTAGTTTTGAAAATTGGGGGTTTTGTATTGAAGCATAAGAGTTTAGAATGTAGTTCGTTAGAGAATAGTGGCTAGATAACCAAATACTTCATAGTATCACGTAGTTAGTCAGAAGCGTGAGTAACCTCCCAGCATGCAGCTGCTGTACACAAAGGAAGCCATTTATGGTAAGGCCAAGCTCGAGTTGCAGACAGTGGCAACGTTGTCGAAAACAGTATTATTGTACTTGTGTCACTGTTGAGCCAAGGCCCCATGGCAAATTTTACTGTACCAAGTCGAGTCTAGATTTCAAACGAACATAAACTTAAAAAATAAAATGCTTGGTTCACTCAGTTTACCCAAAAGATAGCAGTCTTACCTTAGCAGATTACACTATGATCTTATCTTATAAGCTACACCACAGTGGAACAGTCAAGCTTGCTACCTTCCAGGATAAACGAAGGGTACAGTAAATTTGGGGTGGAATAAAAACGTGGGTTAGGGTCATTTATTATAACACAAGCTTTTTTTATATATGAATAAAATATCGCATTAGTAGGCCTATAAACATTTAGTTTAATTTTCTACACAGTAATTTGATAACTTCTTGAATATTTGCGATTAACATAGAACCATTTGACCAGAAACTTTTTAAACAAAGAAAAAATAGTCCTGGTCAAATTATACAATGGCAATGATAGATATTCAAAAACTCTTGAGATTATTATGTATGGAAAGCTAAACTAATTTAAATAAAGCCATATTTTATTTACTTTGACCAAAAATAGTTTTAGCCAATGGCGGATCGTGTATAGGCAATGCGGAAATGCAGCACCCTCTATTTCCACTTGATATTATAGATAACATTTTATATGATGAGTCCTTTTTCCTTTAATTCTTTCTTTATTTTGTAGTACAATATATATTCCTTAAGCTTAATGTCAGTACTTCAGTAGCCATCCCTCAGTTTATGAAAAAGATACAAAAGTATTTGTATGGAACTGTGCGATTCACAGTGCCAGCGACGTGGTGTTTGACTGTTGTGCGCATGCGCCCATAGGAGGTGGGGAGAAAGGCGGGACTTCCAGGTAGAGAGAGCACTGTTGCTATCGCAGTGCCGGCTCTGGCGTGAGGGTGGGAGGAAGTTTTATTTCACTCAGCGTGTGTTGTGCTTAAAAACCATGTACCATATTTTTGAATGTGATAAAGTGTAGAAATAGATTATTATTCTGCCTCCAGCGATTCTATTTGATTCTTTTTTTTTCGGTTATTTTATTTAACATAAAGACTAAATGCGCTTGCAGTACATTCAATGGAGAAAAATTTCCCCAACTATCATCCAGAGATCAAGGAGAAACTATTGAACTTTTTGCGCAAATTAAAACAAGAAGAATGGATTTCATTTTTAAATGAATAGATCAAGTTTGAACTGTAACAATTTAAGTTAAAAGTAAGTAAAAAAAATTTTTTTTAAAAGATTTTATCAAGTTCCTGAATACATTTTCTTTTTATAAATGTTTTTTTTTCCTTTCACACAATTTTAAAATAAAGGCTAAATATTTTCTGGACCAGCACACCCACTAATTTTAGCTACGAGCCGTCACTGGTTTTGGCCCAAAAACTGAAAAAAAAAAAATATATATATATATATATATATATATATATAGACCTTATCTGACGTTTCCTTTCATCATACCTTAAGGTGGGAGTGCAGGTGATGCGAGAAAAGACCAGTGTTTTTGCAGTTTTAATAGCAAAACTTTCTTTTTTAAAAACCAACAAAATATTTCTCCAGTACAAACGTGGAGTTTGATTTTCTTCACATGATGATAACAGTTGTTGAATATCTGTCATGAGCATGGCAGCATTAGATGAGAAACTTTTTTAAATGAAGATAAAAAGTTGTCATTAAATTCGAAGATCTAAAGACAATCTAACCAGGGATTATAGCCCATTTCTTGGGAATGTTAAGTCAGCATTTGAATAATAACGTTTCGACGATATCCACAGCATTTGGGCCCAAATAACATGAGTCGCTGTAATTTATCTTAGCTCTGAAATAACTAATGCGTCCAATTAGAGAGTTCCTAGTCCAATCCCCTATTACATGCTTAATGTTTCTTTAAAATCAATATTCTAATATTATGTTTGGTAAGAAATCAGAGTATAAAACAATGTTTGAATATTGTTAGGATTGTTTTAATGATTTTAACTTTGTAGATATTTAGGGTGTTATTATTACAATATCATGGGAAATTATGTAACAATTTTTATATTTACAAAATACAAAAACTAAACCAGCAATATTAATATCAGTGAAACAAATTCCCACATATACTTTTTCGTTTAACAAATACAAATTAAACCTCAAAACATATGTTACGAGGTAGCTTGAATCAATATTTCAGAGAAATATAACTGTCTTAACAGCTATATTTCAGAGAAATATAACTGTCTTAGCAGCTATATTTCAGAGAAATATAACTGTCTTAGCAGCTAAGGTTAATTTTCCGGTAGTGCCAAAATAGCATTCTACCCATATACAAATATAATTATACCAAAGTGTCTTCCCACCTTTTAAACACTAATATTATTTTACAACTTGATTCATTGGGTGAGAATGAAGAGGGTAGCTTTAGAAGAAGTGCACCATTAATAGCGTGCACGGTGAAATCTGCGAACTTTATGCCTCAGACCATTCGACTACAAGCGTGGATCATAAGTTTGATGTTTTTAGTTTTAATAACTGTGCGTATTAAACAATACGTTAAAAGTTCTTGCTAAGTTTAATCAAGTAATGTGCAGATATTTTTATTTTTTTTAATCTAAGAGTTATTGTAAAAAAAGAGCAATACTATTAAGTTGAATCAAGTCATGTGCAGATATATTTTAAGTTAAGGGTTATTGTAAAAAGGAGCAATATTTATAAGTTGAATCATGTCTTTGTGAAAGAGGTATTCCTGTGCATGTCCCCGGAGGGGGGTAGGTAACAAAGAACGCGCCAATATAACCAGCGCCCGGACCAAAACTCACACACAAGGTAAGACAATAGCCCATCTCCGAATTGTTCGCATGCCAAGCAACCGCTCTCCCAGAACCGACCCGATCCTTGGCTCCCGATAGGTTTTGGAACAATTTCTACCTTCGGGCATAAAAACAAAGCCATCAAACATCCACCCATGGCACTCCCTCGCCCGCCACCCCCACCCTCCATTCTAGCCCATCTAAGACGAAAAGACATTTGACTTTCAGCCTCTTCCCATCTTCAGCTGCCCAAAAATAGATCTTCACTTCAACCTTTGGTTCGAGAAAGAAAACTTGTCATACGCCACAGCCCAATGCAACGACCCCTAAAAGATGAAATATGCAAATGTGACGTGAAATATATCATTAATTTTTTTTTTTACATTATGTTTACGTTCAAACTTAAATTTACACTTAATCATTGTTTAATGTAGGGATGGGTCGATACTTTTCATGATACCTCGAAACCATCGATATCTGGAGGTATCGAGTATCGAGTGAACGATTAAAAATAATACTGAGTATCGAAAAAATAGAAATATCTCGAAAAATACTTTAAAAAATAGAAGAAATTGCAATGGAATCGATTAAAAATATGTTTGCTAGCCCACAGAATAAAATATAGGGATTGAAATGTTGCGTAACTTAATTGGTATGCTACAATATGAAAAACAAAATAAGCTTACCGATAATCCATCAAAAACTGCGGCCGCGGGGGGTGTAGAATCGGCATAGTACTACTAATATTGTAATCCTACGTGCGATGCATCACGTGTCATGTCATGAAGCGGTTCTTTGGACTTTGGTCTCCACTGGGTTGGTATCGACTTTTGTATCGGTATCGAGTATCGTGAGAAAATGGTGGTATCGATATCGAGCATAGAAAAAAAAACAGGTATTGACCCATCTATATTTGAATGAAAAGTCGATCAACGAGCAATCTGGTTATTCAGAGCTATTTTAATAGGTCAGGTTTGCTAGCCTTCAATAAGTCGTATATTGAAGATTATCTCGTACTTAAAAGCGTGTGAAAGAATTCTCACGGTTTTATATGAAAACTTATTCTAAAATAAAAAAACCACATATATATTTTAAAATAAAAAGCACGAATAAAGTGGATTTCTTATCAAAGGAAAGGATTTTGGGAGTATTCAAGTTTCAAGACGAAGAGCTTTACCTTGAATTATTTGCCAGAGAGAATGTATACAAGTGTTTGTACACCTATTTGTTATTCCATGGCTCAATTCCGTCACTAGATATCAAATGAACTAAAGGTGTCACGTTCACGTTCACAAACGGCACATCTCTATTTCAATTTGAGTCGTGTTTGTATCCTAACCAACCTAACTTAACCTAACTTAACCTAGCCTAGCCTACCCTAACCTAACCTAGCCCTGTAGTTTTATTAATTTATCGTAATTATTGTAAAGAGAAAGGGGGTTGTCTTGGGATTTTTTTCTCCTTTCCTATCATTTAATCAATTTAAATAAGTCAGTATTTTGTTCCATGACGAAACTCATCTGAATGATTGCTGTTGATTGTGATAGAAGTGAGCTATGGCCATGACAGAACTTGACGATCTCCAAGGAGAGTTTGTTAACGTTGTGAAATAGTTTGGATGTTAAACGACGGAAACAGTTTACATACATTTATAAAACAACCATTGAAAGCGCCATTCATGTCTGGTTAACTCTCCCACAAACATGGAGACGAAAATACCCTGTAAGTTGACGAGAAATATACCACAAGGTCATTTGTAGAACTTCTTTGTACAGTCCGATTTTCATAGGAAGAGCCTTATCTGATAGCTAGAAATGTTAGGAGATCTAGTTTCATGCGTCCACACGTCAAGTTACATGAGCTGCAGCTGTCACTTTTAATATATATTATTAACCAGCTGGTGAACCCGTTCTTCGCACGGGAATTTTATAACGTAACTTCGTTATTTGTGGTGAATAAAATAAACAGAAACAAATATTAAATTATATTTATATACTGTTTTAATATGCTTTAAATTGTGATACAAAACGCGAAAGTAGGCCGATTAATACACATTGTCAAACTAAAGATAGGCCTATAGTATGAGAGTGTTTTAAAAAGGTGTCTTTCATTTTAAATTAGGTTATAACTTCTCTATACACAATACTTTGAACTTTTATCTTTTGGTGCTACCGGTAGTAAAAAAAAAGAAGAGTTATCACAGCATAAATAATTGGTTGTTAAAGGGTTTTAATTAAATCCAATCAAAAGTATTTTTTATCGAATTTGCCTCGTTTAAACTTAGCTCCCCTTTATCCATTTTACGCTTTTTAACCTGTAAAACTATTTTACTCTTTTTTTCCTGTTATTCTTTTTGTCCCTTTTGCCGCTTTATGTTATTTTTACAATTTTTATTTCTTACATCCCTTTTAGCATTTATAACCTTTTATTTTGATTAGATTTACTTTTTGCCCCCTTTTTTTAACAATTTCTGCTCAATTGAGCTCTTTTATACATTATGGTATTTTTGTACATTTTTTTTCCTTTTGGTCCTATTGCCCTTTTTGATTAAATGCACTTTTTACTCTTTTTGCGCTTTTTACACCATTTTATATTAATCACTCGGCTTAGCCCTGGAGAAATGTTTCAGAGTAAAACGTGTTAAAAGGTGTAAAAAGTGCACAAAAGACATAAAGGATAATGAGAGTAGAAATTATATCTAATCAATTGTTTAAAAGGGTAAGTAAAGAGGATTAAAATGGTAAAAAGAGTAAAAAGGATAAATAAAAAGAATAAAGGATGTAAAATACATTAAAAGGGTAAAAAGTATACAATGGATAAATGAGGTAAAAAGGGTAAACGGGTTGAAAAGGGTAAATAGGTAAAATGGGTGAAAAGGGTTAGAAAGAATAAATAGGTACAATGGGTAAAAAGGGTAAAAGGAGCAGATCTAAATTTTAAAATTCCCGCTTCCAGGGGCAAATGTTTACCATAATCCGCATTGCACATCTATGAAAACATGTAGTAGTAAAGCGTTTTCGCAGCGTTTATATTTCTTATTATTTTAGGTTTTTAATTAATTAAAAAAATTCTAATCAAAATGTCAAAATTCCTGCTTCCAGGTGCACGTGTTCGTGCCCAGGGACTCCTATTATGTAGATATAGATATCTATAAAATAGAACTAATAATATATAAACTTTTTATAAATGTTGACCGCAAAAAGGTTTTGTACTATCTAAAAGGCTCTTCCTATGAAAATTGGACTGTCCATTAGCTCTAACCAGCGGTATCCATCCATCCCTTGACACGTGAATCCCAAGTTAGGTGGCTTTAGCTACCACCTCTTATTACAATATACCCATTAGAGCCCCAATGGTTTATTCTTATTGATATTTATATTAATTTAGCTTTTTATTTAACTGTTGAATCTGTTTCAGTAGCACAATGGTCTAAGGCGTCACACTCACAATAGACTAGACTGCCGATAACAGGTATATCGGGGTTCGAATCCTGGTAGGGTGTTCTGAAGATGTTTTTCTAAATGGTTTTCCACTTAAATACAAGTACACTTCTTCTAAATTCAACCTTTCTCATCCTTAACTAATTAGATAATTAGTATATATCTTTATAACCTGAACATGTAGTAAGACGCGGTGATAAAGAAAACTGATGAAATATCAGTAAAGGTATGTATTCATACTTTGAGTGCATTAGCGCCATTGCTTATTTTACTGATTTTAAATTATTGTTTGAGGTATGATAATAAGGGGATAATGTAGGTGGTTTGTGGTGCCAGTATAAACCGTAAACATAACTTTAGCTTAATTAACCATATAAACCATAGGAATACCTATGGTAGGCCTATCATCGTAAATCGAACCTGGGACCTTGATATTAGACTAGACCACTACACTAATGGAATAGGGTTGAGAAAGATTGGAATTTTAGAATTAGTGTACACCTATTTTCAAACCAGATAAGACGAGAAAATATAAAAGTTCACGAGACGGACCAGTTATATAAAAAAAGTTTTCAGATTCAAGTGGACATGATATGTAACATATAAGATTTGGTCATTTTTACCAGCCTATTTTCTATGCCTCCTGTATTTGACAAAGTAAAAGTGCTCCAATGTGTAGAGGATGTGAAACCGGCGGTAAACCACCCGGCTCCGTAACTACAAAAAAATAAGTGAACCCAACATAAAGACCTCAGTATCACACAAGACGACGCGGAAACCGAAAAGACATCAAACACATGTTTCATTTCGTTTCATTCTAGCTTGTTTGTATAACCTTCTTTTTTTACGATTTGAAGACATTTCAAATTCAAGAAGGAATGAAATCGGTTTATTTTCTCCTTTTCATCATCTTCATGTTTGTTTATTTGCAAAACAAATCGGCATCGGTTGATTTTATTGCTCTGATGAAATGAATTCTTTCTCCTATCCCGAGCACAATTTGATTGAGATAAAATTTAAATAAACTAAAATAGAAAGGAAAATATTTCGTGACACAAATAAAACATAACAATTTATTTCAAACCAATTAAGAGAGATTAAAATCAAAATACACACGCACAAAAATATGATATTGATACTTGTTGAAAATAATAAGATGCACTGGTCAATTAAATTGGTAATTTTAAAAATGTACTGATACTAACGAGTATAAAATAACCACCTAAAGACACCGGTTATAAGTCTTTATTTTATATGTTAGTTTTAGTCTGCGAGTACTATTGGTTCATTGCTAGGAATTATCTCTCTTTTTACCCGCTTCAGTGGTCGCATGGTTTCAGGCAGGGATTTGCAAACTTACTTACAGGAAGGTCAAATGAAAAAAAATATATCGGGGCCAATAATAATGTATTAAACACTTGCGCGCATGAATACGAGCATTCAAACACTGACATATATATTTTGGGCATGATTTACCAAGTTTGGAAATGTTGGTTTCGGCATGGTTTTATAAAAATACAGTTTTGTTGTGTTTAAAAAAAACGTCCTCTTCACAACACACATTTAAATTATTCATCCCACGGGCCGGAATGACTGCGTGCAGTATTTGGTCCGTGGTCCGTAGTTTTTCCGTACCTAGCCTAAGTCATCAATTTCACGATAGACTGAACTTCCGATAACGGGGAGAACCGGATTCGAATCCTAGTCGGGTGTACTGAGAGTAGTTTTTCACCGTTTCTCAACGTAAGTGGGGCCAAACTTCCTCTAAATTCAACCTTCCTCATTCTTAACACATTAGCGCTAGTAGTACATATCCGTATAACGGGTAGTAAGACGCGGTTTAAGAAAAAATTGTGCACCGCATCTTACCATCCGTTTGGGCTATCCGCATGTTTACACTAAGGGGTAAGGATGAGGAATTTGGAATTCAGAGGAAATGTATCCGCATTTTAGTGAAAGGAGCGTTGTAAACTAGTCAGGATAAAACCCTCTTAGTTCACTCAACCGGGATTCATCTCCCCGTCATCAGCAAGTCGCCTCGACCATCTGTTGGAAGTGGAATATTGTCACGCTGGTGGGCACGCAGACAAATTCGTTAGTCTCGTCTGGTTTCCTGGGGACGGGAATGTTGGGGATCAAATCCTGGCCTTGTGTACCACGATATTTCTATAGATGGTTTCTCCCTCTCTCACCATGCAAATATGGGTATATTTCCTCTAAATTATACCCTCCTCATCCTCTCGGATGACCCGGACGGGTGGTAAGACGAAGTGGACGCCAAAGAATTGTTGTTGCTCGGTAAGAAAAAAAAAATATTTTTAGTTTCTACGTTTCAATAATTGGATTATTTAACGTGTACTTTTTGAAAAAATAATATGATTAAATCACATCATACGACTTATAAACTAAATTAACTCTATAACAGACACAACATCAAGCCCCCCAGTCGTTAACTCATCACTGTGAAAGGAAAACCCTGCATTTCACCAACTATAATTCTTTCGGATATGCCGGAATCGAACCCGGGATCCTTAAGGTCATTCGACGATCAACTTTTTAGCACAATTTTTACAAGTGTATAGTTATAAGGTATAAATAGTAATTCACTGATTTCAAATCATTATAGTTCACAAGTTATAAGGGTTCAAACTGGCTATTTTATGATTTTTACGTAGCCGACCATTGTTAAGGTAAAAAAAAATGTATGAGATTAAAACCTAGTATAACTAGACATGCATATGAGGTGAAAGCAATAAAGTATTTATAATATTAATAATTTTAATATTTATAGTAATAAACACTAATAATATCACTACTAGTAATATATCAATATTTAATTCTGTATACCTCATATGAATGTCTAGTTATTACTAAATTTCAGCTCCATACGTTAACTAAATTACCTTAACAATGGTAGGTAAAAGACATAAAATATTAAGTTTGCCCCCTTATAACTCTTGAGCAGTAATAATTTGAACTCGGTGAATCACTATTCATAGCTTAAAATAATTATACACTTGTTAAAACTGTGCAGAAGAATGTTGATGGTTGAATGACCTTAGCTCATAGAGTACGAATTAAGAGGGCGATTCAGGGGAAGTGCACCCTAATTAGCATGGGGAGAGAATGTGATAAACCCCACCCGGTTGCGAAACATCGGCTCCGGCCCCAGTAAAGTTTGTTTGTGTAACTCTTGTTTTTAATTTACGTTATTGTTTCATGTTCCTCGTAATCTAATAACGTTCCATGCGTATAACCCGAATGGGTAGTAAGACGCGGTGATAATAATAATAACGTTCCAGATCTGTTTGGACAGGTAATGAAACAAAGCGTGATTACTTATCTGGGCCTGTGTCATCCCCCCTGATTTGATACTCACAAAAATTAATTTCATACTAAACTAGAAGGTTACTGACGTAATACAGAATGTTGGTGTGTTTTTAATCTTTGGGTTCTTAACAGATTTTGTTTAGATAGTAGCTTAGCTAGAGCAAACTTTGTAGAGAATTTCCTCTATTTTTGGTGGATTAAATTTATAAATTAACGTAGATTATAAGTTGTAACATATGATTAAATTTAATCAACATACTCAAATGAATCTGTCATAATTAAAGTGGGGATGTAGGGAACACATGTTAAAGGCATTATTTTTTTTCAGTTTTAATATTTTAAAAAAGTTTGTTCAAAACAAATAAAATATTGTCAGGTAGAAACATAGAGTTTAATTTTCTTCAAATGGGGATATCAAAACTAATTCTCGAATATCTGTCCAGGATGTCCTGTAATTTAATAACAACTGTTTTTATTCTTTGAAAAAGTTTTGTCATCTAATGCCGCTATGCTTATGACATAATTATATTCAACAATTAGTTGATGTCACCATTTGAAGAAAATTAAACTCTATTTTTCCACTGGAGAAATATTTTATTTATTTTGAACAAAAAAAAAAGGTTTTGCCGTAAAAAGTGTAAAAAACACAGACCTTATCTCGCGTTCACTACATCCCCACCTTAACGCTAAACAGTAGGTAGCGCATAAGTGGGATTTTGGTAGGACTCAAGTTTAGAAACTACAAACATATTTTTCCAAACCCTTCCTACACCTCTGACAAGACATCTTGTGAATGTGTGGAATGCCAGGCCGCCACCGTGGTTCGGATTCCACGTTAAACTGTAGGTCCTTCATTTCATCTCACAATCACCCTACCATTACACATTAGCGTAAGTGCGTATAACTCGAACGGGTAGTAAGACGTGGTGCTAATAATAATAATAATAATAATAATACAAACAAATTTTTTGGAGGTAAAAAATTATAACATTTTATTATTATTATTTTTAGTGTTAATTTATAGGTATTGATATTATATATTAAAAGTGATTGCGTCATTGCACATGGCTTGACGCAGGACTGCATTAAACTAGTAACTTTTCTAGCACCCGCTATGAAAATTGGACTGGACATTTTGTATATACCAACTAACAAATATGGTCGTCCTTTATTAATTTAAAAGCACTAACTGCATTAATGTACGGTAGGATTCAGCTGTGAGAATAGATTGTTCCTATTATAGTCTCGCTACGGTGTGTAGTAGAAAAAGGGATGAAAACAAACAGTTAAATACTGATTTCACAGTTTAAAACAATATATTAAATAGTGTTGTATAAGAGTGCCCAAAGTAAAATAATGTAAATGTCAAGTATATCGTTTGTAACTTGAAAGTTAGTTTTGTAACGGTTAGATTTTTTGCAACACCTCACTAATTAACGCAATCAAAAAAGCATGTCGCCATAGTTGAATGATAAGGGTGAACGGCTGAAGACTAGATAATTGGTTCTATGTATCAAGTGTGTCTAAAACTATTATTGGGGTGTTAATAACGATTATAGACACTATTGCTCTATTACATTCTATAAAGTTGGGCGCACTTTTTTAGTTTAATTTAAAATATAATGATAGAGTGTTTAAAAAAACGCCTGTGTATCATCTATGTACGTGCGTATATATATTTCAAAAATAAATAAATAACGCAGAACTATTTCAGAGCATTTCTTCTGTCATACCGACCAAGCATTCTTCTTTAAAAAAAACGCCAAGGAAGAAGAATTTGAAAAACTTTTCATATTAAAATTTCTTCCCTCAATACAATAAATACGCTGCGTTTTCCACGCATTTATCTGTTTTTGTTTACTACTTTTGTTCTTTGTATCCTTTGTTTTCTTTGCAGTTTTTCATCTGTTCTAGAAATTGGAGGAGGGGAGTTATGCCCCCTCACTCCCTTGTCTTTAAGATTCTAGACAAGACACTTCACTATTGTATACAATAACACAGCATGGCGGTAAAACCAGATAACTCATTTCTAAACACAACTTTGAACGACTATAGAGACATGCCAGCAAAGTTTATCGCGTTAATAAAAAAAGGATCTAACCTAGATCAGTTGGTAGTGTTTCTCTCTACCGAGCAAGTTTTTCGGGTTCGATCCCTTACACGGATAGAACCAATATTATTGGTGAAATTGTGATACCTCTTTCATAGAGATGAATTAAATTATTATTATTATCATCGCATCTTACTACCCACTCGGGTTATACGCACTTACACTAATGTCTAATGGTAGGGTGATTGTGAGATGAAATGGAGGACCTACAGTCTAACGTGGGATCCGAACCATGGTGGCATTCCACACATTCACAAGTTGTGATTAATACACGTATTGTCAGAGGTGAAGGAAGGGTTTGGCAATAAGATAGATCTGTGCCGGGACCGAGGATTGAACCCCGGACCCCTAACACAGAAGTCTGACACCTTACCCCTAGACCATCAGGTCACCCAATGAATTAAAAACCAGCAGTCTGGGTGTGGTGTCTATTTTTAAATTAAGGTAGTTTGTATGTCGTGTACTAGGCTACTATAGTCAAAAAGTGGATGTTAAATTACTCATGTAAATAATATTATAATTCTTTAATAGAGAGTCTTACTTTTCTCTTCTCTCTTCACGTAGATTCAGGAAATCCTCATTTACGTCAAGAGAGAGAGGAAAAACCTTTAGGGAGAATCCCTCTCGATACACCAGACCAAGATTCAAACCCCGATCTCATCATCATCGGCAGTCCAGTTTATTGTATGAATGACGTCTTAGACCATTCAACCACCGAGGCGGACAAATGAGTTAAGTTATCTGATATACACGAAGATCAACCTCGATGGTCTTAGGGTAAAGTGCTCGCCTAAGGACTCAAATTTCAAGGGTTCAAACTCAGACGAGGTCAACGGATTTTTCTTGAGTGATAAATATCCTAAGCACATTTTCCCTAGGAGGGGAAGTAAAGGCATCGGTCCCATTTCAATTATGGCAACTAAAAGATCTCTAGAATGTATGTGAAAATACCTTTCAGGCAAAATGTATAGGCCCCTTCGCTCTCGCTCAAAGAAATTCCCATGTGCTGATATAATCATATGATTCATAAATTGAACGCTAAATAACTCAGATAAATAAAAAACTACGGCACTTTGATATTTGGTATAAACGTGCGTTTCAGAGCCATCAGCTCTCACTAGCTGATCTGAGTAAATAAAACCAAGGTAAAAATTGAGGAATTTCACTAATATTCGCCTGGAGAGATCATGGGAAATCCCAATGGTACGGGGAATTACACCCTTAATAAACTCGGTCATAGAGCGAACCCCAACTTCTAAAATCAGAATAAGCTGATCAGATAGTAAAACGCGTTGTTACATAGAAGAATTTAATAAAAAAATAGTCTGGGTCACAAGTGACAAGTCTGGCTTCGAATTTTGGCCGGATGTGGTATGAAACAAAAGTGTCGATACTGTAATAATTTAAAGTATCGGCACAAAAGTATCAATACCGTACTAGTATCGGAAGAAAAGTATCGATAACATTAAGTATCGGTATCGAAATTTTAATTTGGATTTTTTTTTCATCAAGTAATAATTTCAACTTTTGTATAATAATAATAATAATTATTATTATTATTATTATTATTATTATTATTTTATTTTCATATTTATTTAAACACTTAAAATTATAACTATTTAACCATAATATTATAGTATATCTAGGTCCATCGCGTCTATGTTATGTGTTAGAACTTGGAAGGTATTTTAGATGGTATTGTATAATAGATATTATAAAAGGTTTTATTTTTACCATATCAGCTAACAAAATGTCTATGTAAATGTAGTTGATGTAAAGTTATTTAATAGTTGAATATGATTAGTAACATATTTCTTCAATCTATTTTAGACCCTTCTTAAACCTCAGTAAACATTTAATCTCAGCATGAGTGAAGATAACAAAAAAGTTGTTTCTTTTGATACCGGACTATGAGTACTAATATCACTAAAAATATCGAGTAAAAATACTAGTATCGAAAGGAAAACATCGATATTAGTAAAGTAACGATACTTTTTTTTACATCCCTACAGTGTCGATGTTTTCGTGTTGTATGTTGTTGAATGTTGAGATGCGCGGTTGTTGCACGCTGCTAGACTAGGTAACGAGTGCCAGCTATAACGAGCAGTGCTCTACGTGTCTTCCAGGTGCTTACGTCACATCTTGGCAACACAGGGGCTGTACACGTGGGGCATACACCGTCATTACCCACTTTCAATGGGATCGAACCAGGGGTCATTCAACTTGGTAGTTTCTCCTGGGCGGCAGGGCAGCTACTCGTTTAGCAGACGCAACATTTTTGGACTACTCGCATCGATGAGCATAGGCTAAGAGGTGAGTCTGGTTCTGGATTCCAGTAACAGGGAGGTCGGAGTTTATGTCCCGATCGGCTGTACTGGGAATGTTTTCCCTAAGTGGTTTCCAACCCTCCTCCTAAAAAATGAGGGTACATTTCTTCCAAAGTCCATCTTACTCATCTCCACCCCATTATGAGACGTTTGCAAAACAGGGGGCTGTTTTGGACCCCTCCTTCCCACTTAGTTATTAAGAAAACTCTATTTCCTGTTGGGTACTTATTCCAGCCCCTCTCCCCTGACCCCACTCAACCCCACTGACCCCACTCAACCCCACCCCCTCCCACACAAACACATATAGGCAAGACCTTCCTCCCCGCTTCTTAAAAAAAATAGTTTCTGGGTAAGGCGTTGTTGCCATTCGCGTGGTTAAAATGAATCTAGCCCGGATGGGTAGTAAGATGGGGTGGAATATTTTCCCAATATATCGTCTAAAAGAGAACGATAAACATAGGTGACAAATTGGTGCAAAGAGTAAATAGTACTTGCAAAGATGCATTCTAGGAATTGTATCTATCAGAATGTTATATCAAGTCTCGAGCGAATGTTCATCCAAAAATGGAATTTATACACTAAACAGGTTATAAAAACTGCACTGTTGTCCTATTTATGCATATTCGCTTGTCAATAGAAAGAAAAAAAATTGACTTCCATAGCTATGAGTATTTTTGAAAAAATATTTGAGTTTCAAACTTTATCACCGAGTGAAATTAAAACAAAGTTCTCAGATTGTTTTAGATAAAATAAACCCTCGGATAAATTAATTATCAGAGCTGCCACTATAATCTCGATAAAAAAAATTCCCTGTATTATCTACGTTTTCAGAAGGAATTTCCATTTTTCCAGTTAATGTAAATAGGAGGATAGAGTGAAATTTGATTTTTCATAAAAGTGGCCATTATAAAGTAATGTTATTGGTGTTTAGAACGGGACGAGTTAAGCTTGATGTGGAAATATATATAGTGTCGCAACCAAATGTTTCAGTTTGAATCAGCGTGCTTAGTTCTTCAGTCTACTTTTTCTTGTATAAAAGGACTTAGAGTTTTATGTAACAAATTTACAAGAGTTTCAAAAATTATTTAATTTGTTTTTATGAAATTCCCTACGTGTTCCCTGTGTTCTCCAAACACACACACCCAAAAAAAACTGTATGTCTACTCTCCGCCAGGTTGTCCAGTTGTGTGCAAACCTTGATTATCCTTGTGTTTATATATTTTCAAGATAGTTGTTTGTGATTAAAGCACTTTTAAATACCAAATATGAAGAACTTTAGTAAAACTATTCAGGGAAGGGATGTGGTTATATTATTGCTTATTAATTTATTTAAAACTTCCTCGGTGGTGTAGTTAGCTAACGCGCTAGTTTCCTGTTGAGCTAGACTTCCGAGGACGAGAATATCGAGGTTAGAATCTTGGTCGAGTGAACTGGTGGTGGATTTTCCTAAATGGTTTTACACTCTCCCTCCACACATATGTGGGTTCATTTCCCCTAAAATCAACCTTCCCAATTCCTAACCCATTAGCGTAATTAGTACGTACTTAAGCGTCTAAAAGGTAATAAGACGCGGTGCTAAAATTTAAATTTAAATTTAATTAAATTAATAAATATATAATATGAAGTTATTAATTTAGGTTGATTTATTGAAATACACCCGTGGTTAACATATTGCTTTATGATTTATGCTAAAACTGAGTAGGAGTGATTATGTCACCTCCGTACTGTTTGACCACGTCCATTCTGGTTGATGGCTTGACCGCGAGTCATCTTCTGATAGAAGTTACGAGGTCTCCTGTTACCTTCGCAGCCCCAAAAGAGGGTCCACCCCATTTGGTCGATTTTCTTTGCTAAAAAGAAATCGGCCAAAGTTGCTCTGAATTCCTTTAAAAAAAACTGCACCTGGAGGTTGGAGAAATCATGTAAGAATGTCCTGTTCTCAATTGATAGTGTTTTATGTCAAGATCGTGGATCCTAAAATAACCACAATCGGTATTGTTACCCTGGTTTGAGAAAGTGAAGCTTAATACATCTTCTAAACTGTGATGCATACATTCTGAAAAAGTTAACATGAAATATGTTAAGTTTCAATATACAAAGAAAGGAAATAGAATATTTTTTTTTAAGAATCAATGCCACTTAAACTTTCTTATTTTAATATATATCTAGATCTGTCTTTTTTTTTCACAATTACAAAACTATTTACAGGTGTACTTCAAATAAGTAAAAATACACTGTAATCGTGACAAAAACCAAGTTAGTATTTTTATCCCTCCAGGAGAAGTCGTTCTTTGTTTGAGAATTGAGACTAATCTAATCACAGGCACCAAACTTGCAACACACATCCATTACCCCCGCAAGGAGAGAAAGGTGACACTAATTAAAACATAGCGCGAAAGTTAATGCAAACATTTAAGCTCAATGCACTAAAGTGAGAGAATTCGTTGGTGTTTAGACCCAAAAGCGAAACTTTTGGGATCCGCCCTAAGCCGCCACCTCCCCCCTACCCCTCTCCCTCGCTCATATAACAGACCATTAGTGGAGTAGTAGGTGTTATGCCAAATGTATATATTGGGGAAAAATTAAATGGAAATTTAATTTTTTAAGACTCAAACTAAGGGAAATGTTGGAAAAAGAATCAATTAATGGCATTCTTTAGAGTGAAATGTATAACGGTACTACTTGGCGCGGTGTGAAAATAGGTGAGCCAGATTCGGAGTTCACTATAAGTGAAACCCTAGGCGATAATGTGGGGCTTACGATCATTTCTATAAAACATATTTGCGAGGCTAACGAATATAAGATTAATTATTAGTCGGAATCGGATGTTTATACCATAATTTTTTTAATATGTTTTAAAAATATAAATTTCTAATTTTTTTAACTAAAGTTATATGAACATTTTGTATAAATAGTTTGATATAATATAATATTATTGTGTGACATATATAATTTATCTATTTATTTATTTAAACCTTGAACCTTAATCGTAATAATTAGTTTGTAAAACATAATTTTTGCCATCAAAATAAAAAAATATTTAAGAATTAGTTTATAAAATATGCAATATATGTCCTGAATATTGTTTAAATATGCTCTAAAACTTAATACGCCGTATACCAAAACTTGTATATTGTTGTTTATCAAGGGAGCTTAAATATATGATTATATCCTCTTATAAGGTGGGGATTTAGGGGACGCGAGAAAATGTCAGTGCATTCGCAGTTTTTATAGCAAAACTTTTTTTGGGCCAAATAAACCATATTTTTCTCCAGAAGAAACATAGTTTAACTTTATTCACATGGCGATATCAACAGTTGGCTTATCCTCCAAGGATGTCCTTGAATTTAATGACAACTTTTTATCTTCATTTAAAAAGTGTTGTCATCTAATGCCGCCATGCTCATGACAGATTTTCAACAAGTGTCACCCGCCTCGGTGGCGTAGTTGGTGAACGCGCTTGTCGTGTTGAGCTCCACTGCTGAGGACGGGGAGATCGAGGTTCGAATCTCGGTCGGGTGAACTGGGAGGGGGGGTTACTAAATGGTTTTCCACTCTCCCTCCACGCAATTGCGGGTTCACTTCCTCTAATTCAACCTTCCCAATTCCTAATCCATTAGTGTAGTAAGTACTTAAAGCATATAACCCGAACGGGTAGTAAGACGCGGTGCTAATATTATTATTATTATTATTATTATTATTATTATTATTATTCAACAAGTGTCGCTATCACCATTTTAAGAAAATTAAAATCTATGTTTGTGTTATTTATGTTGGCCAAAAGAATGGTTTACTATAAAAACTGCAAAAATACTGGCCACTTAATGGTTATTTTGATTTGTCAGTCAAAGCTAGCGTGAACCAACTTGTTTACAAACATGAGACTTGTTTTATTGTTCGTAATGCAAGAGCGGACTAAAATACGCACACGAATCAGAAATTCTGCACACTGTTTACAAGGATATATAAGTAGACCATGTTTACATTTGATGGCATATGTTATTGGATCATTCTATAAGCAAATCGAATCAGTAATTGTGTCGATTCTAAATATTATTTCTTGTGATTTCTGGGTAACAGCCTTGCTAACAACGAACTGACCTTATTCTCTCCTACGATTAGACAATAATTGCGTTGGTGGGAAGAAATGTCAGCCCAATTTTTTATAGAAGCGACTTTTAGAAAATACAAACATAATTTTATGGAACCAAAATTTGCAACAAGTTACTATATTATTGGTGTTATTTTATAGGTATTGATATTGTCTATCAAAATTAATAGCTGTAGATCAAATGACTTGACGTATGAATACGTGAAAGTAGATCTATTAACTTGTAGAGGAATTCCAGGCCTCCACCGTGGTTCGGATCCCACGTTAAACTGTAGGTACTCCATTTCATCTCACAATCAGCCTACCATTACACATCAGCGCAAGTGCGTATAACCCGAACGGGTAGTAAGACGCGGAGCTAATAATAAAAATAATAAACTTGTATAGCCGTCAGGTAAGGAAAGCCCTTCCTATGAAAATTGGACTATAATCTACCTATTAATATTTGTATTTCTCCTTATCATAGTGGATAAACTTGTGTGATTTAAAATGGCTTGGCAACCATAAAGTGTTTATTGGTAATTACTTATAAAAGTTGTTTTTAAATTACATTACACGCTTTAAACATGTGAAAACATTAGGCAAATTGATTTGTTTTACAAAAACTATGTACTCAACAGTTTTTTTGTTATATTCTTTACTTATATTTCTAAGGTTAGATTGGCTCCTTGCTCCTTGGCAATTAATTTTTAATGAGAATTATATAACCGGCCTACGTCCTGCTGGTCTTGAAAGAGCTATCTGTAAACCGAGTCCCTCTGCAAATACCTGCTAATATACACGAGTCACTCGTACCAGTGGACACGCGGGGTTAGGCGTCAGTCTCATCCAGTTTAGTTTTTCTGTGATGGAGAAGAGATCGGGGTTCGAATCACAGTCGGGTGAACTGCGTTGTTTTATCCAAAATGTTTCCTACTTTACCTCTATGTAGATGCGTGTGCATTTGATCTGAATTCTAACTTCCTCATCCTTATTTTATTAGTGTAAATATACGGATTTCTTCACCGTACACATTTATATTACTATCATCATCATTATTATTATTATTATTATAATTAGTATTATTATTATTATTATTATTTGAGGGAGCGATAACTAAAGAGCTATTAGCAGCCAGTCAGAAACTCAAAAACAAAAATAAACAAATAAAAAATATTGATCAAAAACAAAATGTTTATGTTTAAAAGTCGACATAGACAAATCGTGAATAGATGAAACATAAATAATAGGCCTATATAAAGCTGTGTAAAAATATTAATAAACTAACACAAAATGGCACCATAAAACTTTATGTAGAAGAACGAACGATTAATTAATTAATTAAAACAAAATGGTAGTATAGCAATGTATAAAAGAACGAAAGATTGATTAGGTAATTAAAACAAAATGGCATTATAAAATTATAATTGATATAAAAGAAGTGTAAAAAATTAAAATTAAATTAAATGTAAATAAACGATTAAATAATTAACAAAATGGTAGCATGAGATGATATTATGGGATCAACTAATTAGTTAAAGGTGACCTGGTGGTCTAGGGGTAAGGTGTCAGACTTCTATGTTGGCGGCCGGGGTTCAACCCTCGGTCCCGGCAAAGATTTATCTGATTACCAAACCCTTCCTTCACCTCTGACAAGACATCTTGTGAATGTGAGGAATGCCAGGTCTCCACCGTGGTTCGGATTCCACGTTAAACTGTAGGTCCTTCATTTCATCTCACAATCACCCTACCATTACACATTAGCGTAAGTGCGTATAACCCGAACGGGTAGTAAGACGCGGTGCTAATAATAATAATAATAATTAGTTAAAACATAATGCTTGCATAAAACGTTATGTAAAATAACGATTAGTAAATTAAAACAAAGTCGTAGTAGAAAAAAGTATGTAAAAAAAAAGAAAGGCTTGTTCCGGTAATCCGTCCCTATGCTTCTAGACATTTTACCAACCGAGCCGGAATATCGGATTGGTCCAATGTCACGACTCTTGACCCTGGAGGCCAGGTTCGAATCTACTCGATGTACTTGAGCGATTTACACAATATTATGATTTTTATTCTTTCATTGAGACTACATTCTCTATTAATTTCCTATGTCATTATATTAATATTTGTGTAGGTGAGCATGGATTGTCAGGTTCATCTTGTCGGGTTGCCAGTTACGGAAAGGTCGCAGGTCAAATCTCAGCTAGTGTACGAAGGGTGGATCTATCCTAAATTTCCCGCTCTTCCTCTAAAGTCTATTGGAATGCGAGTAGAGTGTCCTAATTTTTACCTCTATCCTCTCTACCCCATCAGAGAGATAAAATGCGTAGCCAGGAAATGTATCCAGTGTGGAGAGGGGACATACTTTATAGACACATAGGCCTACACAAAAAAACACTAATATATGTATTTACAAGTGTTTTAAAACATAAAAATATATAAAGACATCAAATAAATGGTAAGATGCACTGCACAGACGTTCTCTCTCTATTCGAAAATATAAACATTTACTAAAAACTCGTAAGATAATTTGTGTAAAGGAAATAATTTACATCGTTACAGAAACACTCCACCAAAGAGCATAGCAATCAATTTCATTTTAAAAGATCTGAATATAAAATATTACATTTGCTTAGATCTCAGAAACTGTTGGTTTTATAAAAAGGTATTTCAACTAAATTAGTTTTATATTTAATAGTACTAAATCTTTACAGAGATAAGTCATTTTGTATCTCAAATAGATGCGGAGATATGATCAAAATTGGAAATTTTTACTTATATAAAGTACCCTCAAAGTTTTTTTCATGGGGGAAAAGAAGAGTCATGATTTTGTTTGTAACGTCAGTGTCTAGATATAAAATGTAATCAAAATCGTTGCAGTGGATTTTGAAAAAAATCTATTTTTTTCTCTTTTTTGATCTTCAGTAAACTACCCTTAATTTTCGGGTTAGATATCTAATTCCAAAAATCCCTTGGGGGTAACCCTATGGAAACCCTAGGACCCAAGTCGTAGCCCGATCGGTAGAATAGTGTCGGCTCTAGTCGGAGAGACAGACAGACGGGATCGCGAAAACCACTTTTTAGGTTTCTACATTTATCAAAATCTCGAGTTCGATTTTTCCGACGATCACAATTATTCTCTCTCCGAGAGGTCGAGGAAAATTAAAATTCAGGCTGTACTACATCTGCAAGAACAAACCGTTGCTATTATTGCTATCCAGTTTTGCTTGGTGTGCTTTTTTTTTACCTTTGCGTCGAGACTTTATGGCCACCTGTAGATGAAATTTTTCCTCAGTGACGGCTTGCGGCCTACAAAGTACATGAAGGGGCTGAATTGGGGGAAGCGGCACATAGAACCTATTATATTTATATACAGGGTGATTAAAAACTCTCTGTACAAACTTTAATGGGAGAACACTAAAGCAAACCTTTTTCGTTAATGAATGTATGTACGCAGACGTCAGCAACCCTTTGGCAGCACACATGTATATATTTTAGCTGCTGTAATTCGTAACGTAGACTTCATGCGTGTAGCACGAAGCATTTTACAGATTCTGAGATGGGTGACGTGCATATAGCTAGCATATGGGGCTGGGGATTCTTTAAAAATGCAAGGCAATTATTGCGGCGACGCTGTTAGTCATGCAATGTTGTGCACACTCTTTGAATTTCATGTATGTACAGTAGCCCCATGGCTTCTTTGGTGCTGACTGACAGATCACAGCTGATTTTTGACAGATTTGAAAAGTTACATTAGACCAAATTATGTATCCCTACGCTGAACCATGTGATCTGCAAAAACATGTGTTTAGAAGCTTTCACTTCTGACAGTCAAAATTTAAGTATATACCTAAATATTGACTGTCAGAAGTCAGCTGTGAGTTGTCAGTCAGCACCAAAGAAGCCATCGGGTTACTGTACTAACTGCGCCTTCTTATACCTAAGACATGGTGCCTACTCAACTTGACCAATGAAATTCCCGACTTTTCCCCGATTTCCCCTGATCATTTCCTAAAATTCCCGACTAAAAAGTATGTCACATCCTAACTCCCCCACCTCCGCCCTCATTTTCCTATTAATTATTTTTATTAATAATAATAAGTTTTAAAATTTGAATAAACTTTCTTTTAATTCGTATTAACATTTTTTACTAGGAAATATAAAATATATTACACAACCACAAACAATAAAACTGCAGTTTCAATAATATTATTATTTAATGTTTTAATGATTACTGCGTATAGCCCGAACGGGTAGTAAGACGCGGTGCTAATAATAATAATAATAATTTAATGATTATAATATTTCATATTTTGAGTAAAACCACATTTTTCCAGATTTTTATCGTAATTTACCAAATTCCCGGCTAATTCCCGTTTTCCCTGATTTTCCCGGATGGTAGACACCCTGTTAAGGGGACGTTTCCGGATATACATTCATTAGCGAAAAAGGTTTGTTTCAGGGTTATAGTTTGTAGAGAGAGTTTCGAATCAACCTTTATATGAACCATCGAATTGGGTTATAGGGAAGGGAGGAGGTACCAGACTATTCAGAATTAATCCAAACAGTTAATGGCAATTATTAGAGATGACAACTTTTCAGTAGATTTTCAGAACAATGAATCCCATGGTAAGAGGGGTGTACTATAAATATTGAAGTATTAATACAATCAGAGCCGACATAGCATATTCGACCACCAAGCGCTGTAGTCGATACGTAAGTGTGAGAAGAGAACAGGAACCGCTGTTATTGCTCAATTGATGTTTCGGCTGGTGACTTACTTAAAAATCAATTAAACTTGAGCTACCTTGATTTAATTATTTACAATTATAGGTCTATTATATTATGATTGGGAGTTAATCATGGGAATATTATTAAATGAAAACAGATGCGTAGTACGATCATATCTGGTAGTGATGATCACTTGGAAGCGCTGTTTTCCCAGTAGGTCTACCTGGGTGTGACCTTGAAGAACTGCGTGTATTTATTTATTGTTCATTTCAAACGTACAATGAGTTCTGTCCGAGAAAGTAAGCGATAAAAATATTTTTATTGAAGCTAAATTAACTGCAGTGAAGAGAATTGTAAGCAAAGGTGGACACGTGTCTATTCAGAGACCCGCCATTTAACGAACTTAAGAAAAACGCGCGTAAAAACATATCAGAATATATTTTACCACCGTTTAAATAGGCGGTAGACAGAAAAATGTGATATTTATATAAAATAATAATGAATTTATAAGAAATAGCTAACTAAGTATACAATAATGAAATTAATATTAAAATAATAAAATATAAAGAAATAAGTAACATTTTCTAAAACGAAAAATTTCTCACCTCATGTCTCAAGTAGTCAGACGTAGTGGTAAAAAAATATCTAGATCGTCTCCCTTGTGTTGATTGGACTATGTTGTTTAGGTAGTGTCAAACCTTGTTTGGCAGCACGTGGACGCTACAAAGAGCAGAGACGCTTTGCGCATAGTAAGACTCCGTTTGAGGTTCAAGCCCCGGGACGCTATTTTACATACTATTACATTTCCGTGGTGGCTAGCAGCAGGACTTGCGACACGAGCAAGACAGGACTATGTCCTTCACAATCACTAGACTAAACAATAAGAACATAAGTAAACAGTAATTATGTTTTACCACCATGTCTTACTACCAGTTAGGGTTACATGCCTATATACTAACTACTCTAATTTGTTAAGGATAAGAAAGGTTGAATGTAGAGGAAGTGTAGCCACATTTGTGTGGAGAAAGCGAGTAAAAAGAATCAACTTCAATACCCCCGACTGGAATTCGAACTCCCTGATATCATCATCGGCAGTCCAGTCTATTGTAAGAGTGATGCCTTGGACCATTCGACCACCGAAGCGGGTGAATAGATATAGATCCTTAAGGGGCCGCCTACCGATGCGCTGAGATACGTTGCAGAAGTATGTTAGCCCTGTGCTGTCAAATAAATAGTTTATTTAAAATATAGTTCACACTAAATGAAAGTTAAAGGTATCAACATGTCTTCGAAGGATTAAAATGTATCTCTCTTTAAGCTGTGTGGTTTAAAAACTCATGATAAGCTGTCATTACATTATTCTAAACGTTCGTGAGAAATTACATAACTCTGAGATCAAAGTAGAGGGTTAGAAGAACCTAATATAGCCTTCCTCAAACAAGTAAAAGTCAATTATTAATAATAGTTACAAAAGAAAGTTAAGGATTTCGTGGCTTTGAAGATTCAAAACTGTTGTTCTCATAATAAATACAGAAGTATGAGGATATTTACCTTCAAGAAGACAGTGCCCTTAGTTCTCACAAACAATAGTCCCCAAACCGATAGGGTAAATTACAATTGAACATTATATTTTATAAAAAATAATTAACTGTAATGAGGTGGACTGGATAGAACTAGCTCAAGATAGAGATAAGTGGCGTACTTTTGTCTAAGTGTTGCAATGAACTTTAGAGCTCCAAGTGCCATAAAGTAAGTAAGTAGATTTTAAAACGAGTCTGAGTATTAGTGTTTTATAACTGTCAACTACTTACTCTATAGCGTATTACAACACAAAATAACATTAACTTAGTATAAGTAATAAAATGTATCTCATGAACAGAGAAACACAATATAGGAAGCCCACTTTCAACCTTCATTGAAATAGTAAAAATACGTTTTATTTTATAAAAAAAAATACCTCTTTATGGATTATTGTATAATTTCTAATTGTATTATTAACTGAACGGACTAGAAATAAAAATACTTTGTAATATTTTTGTTTATGTAATTGTAGAAACATGGGTTTCCAGTTTTCCTATGGAAATCAGACTTAAATTGTAACATGTAATTACTATAAGTGAACACTTCAACAAATTAATTGAATTTGGTTAGCTTCAAGTGAGGATAACAGTCACAGGGAACAAATTAAAATCAGCGGTAATTGCGTACACACCAACTAAAGCTGGCTATTCATGTCCGTGAGGTTTCGTGACTCGTGACTGTCACACGATGTGAAGTCGCCAGCCCTTGAAAATAGACTGCTGCTTTCATTCGAGAACTAAAAATAATTAATGAGAACGAAACAATATAAGAAATAACGATAGTGAAAGGGGAGGGTACTAGAATACGATATTGAGAAGTAAATTACTCGTTGATAAAACGGATAAGTGAATAAAATATAGAAAGAAAAGAGAATTATAATGAAGAACAAAATATATGTCGTGAACGTTGATAGGTTATGTTACCGATGTGAGTGTGATATAACAATGGTTGAGAAGTGGAAATTGAAGGGAATTGACTATTAAGAATAAACTGTTTGCTCAAAAGTTGTACGTGTAGTTAGAGGGACAACCAAAGACCAAACAAAACTTTATTGGCAAATACATTCTCGAAAATATGAAGAAGGCTAAAAACAGCATCAAAATATACTTACAACTTTTAGTGAATTTAAAACTAGCTAAAACTTTCAGAAAAGGATAAAGCACTAAATCAGGGTCGTATTATGGAGTGAATATAAATATGAAAACTACATACGAATGTGTCAGAGTCACTGACATAATCAATAAAAAATGCAGAAAACAAATTTTTCACAGTTCCATAGAGGCAGTCATAATTGAAACATTTGAAAGCATAATTTCTCATAGGCCTTAGCTTAAAATAGATCTCCCCAAGCAATATTTCGGTTACGTCACAATCTCCCCGTCATCAGCAAGCCAGTCCAACACGAAAGTGACGCCTTAGACCAGTAGTTCCCAACCTGGGGGGCATGAAACACTTCCTGGGGGCGCGGAACCATTAAAATAAAGTTAAAATCATAAACAAATTGAAAATATTCTTTATTTAAATCATTTTTCCAAAGTAACTAAGCTTATAATGTATTCCAGTATTGGCAACACTGGCTAGCAGGTATAATAAATTCGGTTATCAGCCAAACGTGTGCATGCTCGTGTTTATTTTCAAGCTCGCTCGCCTCGGATTGCCCCCCTCTACCCAATTTTCCTCTTTACTCCTCCCCCAAGTCAGAGGTTTCCAAACTCTTTATACCAAAAGAGCCCTTGCACCAGAAAACATACATATTGCAGCCCTCATAGCATATTTTACACTAATATTATGAATATTCAATAACGACAGTTAATTAACTCTTACAAGTAGAAGAGTAGACAACAGACGGAAAAGTTCACATGTTCTGGTTGTAGTTTTAGCAAATCTCCGTTATTCAGATTTAAAAAGATTCCCAATCCTATTTATTGATAATATTTTATAGTGTGAAAAACAAATAAAGAATAATCTAAAATTGTGTCGTGGATCTTAGGATAACTGACGGCTCCCAATTTGAAAAACGCTTCCCTAAGACACCTTTGCAACACCAACGAATCTTCAACTCTGACTCTCATAAACACTAAACAGCGTTGTCGACTTGAGGTGGAAGGTGATTTGCGGTGAATTCGGCCAAACCTCGAACCAAGTATTCAAGAAATTATGAAAACAAAACAGCACAAAACATCACCTTCATTTTTAGTCATTTATTTTATACCACTATCCTGACAATGTTACCGGAAAATGCTGGGAACCAATACCATAGTCTATTCGGCCACTAAAGAGGCCCAATAAAAATGAATCAAGTGAAATACAAATTCAACTGCTGACTAGAAAACATCAAATGTAAACTTTAAAAATAATCAACAGTAGTTGTATTAGATAATCCAGTGTTTATAGATTGAATATGAATTTATGGAACATACCATTTAAAAAGACTTCCATCAAACTAGGTACAGTTATGACTTCAGTTCCAAGGGTGACAAAACTTTCGAAATTTAACAAAATTGTGCTCTTATACAGCTAAAAACATAAATAAAAGATTGATAAAACAAGTAAAACTTTATGATTCATAATTACTCCAATAGTTATTTATTTATTTGGGATATTTAACGTGCAATTTTTGAACGGACTTATTATATCAGCATCTGAGAATTTTTCTATGAGCGAGTGTGAAAGGACCTATCAATTTTTACCGGGAAAAGTATCTTCACACCCCATCAGGGTTCTTTTACATGCCATAATTGACAAGGGACCGACGGCTTTACTTTCCCTCCAAAGGAAGTTGCGCTACGGATTTTTATCGCTTGAGAAAAATACGTCAACCCCAGCTGGGTTTGAACCCAAAAACTTTTTTTTATTGATCTCTACTTTTATTTAGTGTTTTATATTAATGCATGCGGGTATATTGTTCTTTATGTGGTTGGGTTTTTTTTCGTCTGTCATCAACAACTGATAATAACGCGACCATTCGCCAGTCCCTTGCCTAAAATTAAGGTATCTGCCCAGGGTTTGAAGTAGAGCCTGTCAGAAGACGATGCCGCGACCAGCATAGTAGACTCGAGTTTATCACGTGGGTTTGACACGCATTCCTGGGGTATTCACGGCCACCCAGATCTGGAGAATTTACAGGCACGCCCTGCCCTGCGAGAGGTGTTTCTGATCAGCAATGTTAAAGTCTGGAAGAACAGTAGAATATTTCTGGAAAAGTTACTAGATTACATATCCCCACGCCAAAACACATGTTTTGAAAGACCATATGTTAAGCAGCTGAGACTTTGACAAGCAAAGTTTTGAAAACAGGAACAAATTTTACGATAAAAATATAGAACAATTTTCAATAAAAGAAACCTTTTATAAAAATAATGCTAAAAAATGTAAGTTTCAAAAAAAATTTTTTTTTTTTTTTTGCCTTTCATATTTGAAAACTTTTGTTTTTTACTCAACTAAATAACTAATTTAAATTTTAATAACAAAAATGTGTTTATATTCTTAATACTTTAAATTGTAATATGTATCATTTTTTCCTACCGCCATTATTGTTTATTAGATTACTACCTACTACCCGATTCTGTGGCCGCATGGTCTAGGGCGCCATTCTCACAATATACTGGTTGGCAACGACGGGGAGATCAGGACTCAATTCCAGTCGGGTGCACTAAGTGGTGACTCGTGAGTAGGCTACCATGATGATAAACTATTATTATACAGTAGTTCTTTTTATTATTTAAAAAAATCAACAGTATTTACCCTTTCAAGCATCAAAACCACTTGACTTAGGTTAGTTTTGAAACTGTAAGTGTTACTAATAAATAATTTTAAATCATTATTATTTAAGTATCATTGGGTTATCCGTGTCCTTGTGACTGGGATGACGGTGTTAAATAATCTATTATTTCCTATTATATATTAGAAACGTAACTTATTTGTAGCGGTTTTTGCGCACCATCCCTTGTTGACATATATTTTGAAGGTTCCAATCTAGTAAGTAAACAGATGCTCTCGGAAAATTGTCTTACTACAACAAACACACTATCCAACAGTATTGTATGAATAATAGTGCTGTCTGTAGTGTTTGAGTTGTAATCACAGTTTTTCCGTATTATGTGTTTACGTACTAGTCCCGTAGCCTTTTATAATGTATGTAACTACTTGACTTAAACTGTGTTTAAAAAAAAAAAGCCTTGCTATGTTGATAAACTTTCACCCTATTCTGAACTGGAATGTGCAGACTTATTGATTTAGAACGAGTAAGCTGTTCTTGTCTTCAATCTTGTTGACTGGGTTTGGGGACACTCATTTTTAGGGGAACAAAATTGAAACTAACAAAACTTAGTTCAGGCAAAACATATATTCAACACACGCACCTTTGTAACTAAGATTATTTTGAAACAAAGCGACTTAATTTCTTAACTAAAATTGTTCTCTTTAACGACGTTATCTACTTGGAGATTTCAACGCTATTTTGCGTAACGGGTTGCATCTTAATTTGAAGCACCTAAACAGTCTAAGCGCTACCACCTATCTCACACTTAGACGTCAATGTACAAAATAGAAATAGAGGGAAAAAATGAGAAGTTCACCATGAGAGGGCTTTTGTCTATGTGCTGATAATCCTTTCCCTCTTCCTCTGGCGAATTTACACAGTCACTTTAATATATGCTCCTCGAAAACTTTGACTGGATTTTTAATTTTACCTTTTTATTGTTTCCTATCCTAGATATCAATTTTCTTCCACGGACTATTTTAATCTAGATCCTGGCAGGAAGACTCGTACAGGACATTTTGGTGAGCAAGGCAAATAGCCTAAGTTGTAGAGGATTTATAAGGAATACGTTTACAAAAAAATACTTAATAGTCAAAATAATAATGTTGTGACACTGTAGGACTATTTTAAGATTTATTTAATAATGTATAGTTTTTGTTTCAACGTTATATCTTTAAAAGTTGAACAGGTTACGTTAATTTAAAAATATCTTAAGTAATAAACCTATCCTAATAATTTAATATTTAACACCACGTCTTACTACCCGTTCGGGTTATACGCTCTAAGTACTAATTACGCTAATGGATTAGGAATTGGGAAGGTTGAATTAGAGGAAGTGAACCCGCATTTGCGTGGAGGGAGAGTGAAAAACCATTTAGGAAAAACCACCCCCAGTTCACCCGACCGAGATTCGAACCTTGATCTCCCCGTCCTCAGCAGTCGAGCTCAACATGACAAGCGCGTTAGCCAACTACGCCACTGAGGCGGGTCCTATCCTAATAAAAGTAAATTTATCTTATGTATTGTGTTAGTAGGCCTACTATAGTGACATAAATTTTCAAGACTTAGGCCTAGCCAATTATTGATTAACACAACAATCTTGGGGTTCAAATAGGTTTCTTTTAAATACGTGCACGCAATAAGGTATTTAGAAAATATATTTACGTAAAATTAAAATTAAATTTATTATAATATATCACTGCCATAAACACTTTATAATTAATCGTACAAACACAGTTCAAAAGTTTAAAAACAATTTAAACAAACTAATGACACATTCCTTTGCAATTAATTCACAGATCACATGTTTCAAAGTATTCACTAAAATACCGGTATGTTAAATGAAAATCACTTTATATTATGTAGGCCTATTTGATTTTGGTGCGACCTTTGTAGTAATAAACACGATACAAATTAAACAAACAAGAAAGCAAACCGGCTTTTATCATCGTTGACTAACACACGTGAGGTATATTTAATTATTTCATTTTATATTAAAAAAGATTCAATCTTTTAAAATATCCTCTTCATCAATTTTAGGTTATGAATTTAATTGAATGAAACTGAAAATAAATTGTTTAAACGAAAAACGAATATAAAAACTTTTTAAAGGTGGCCTTTATTAATAACTTAAAATGGCGACCCGGCAGAGTGTGTTCAGCTGATCACGCCAATCGGTACCCAACGTCAATATTGTTCATTCGCTGGAGTGTAAAAAATAAATACATTTTACTTAAAACAAATATTTTGACCTTTTTTTATAAGAAAATAACCATTTTTTTATGGTTTACACTTTATAATGATCGTTACTAATAAGATAAACGTGGATATAATTATAACACATTTAATGTATAACTCTTAGCACTATGGTATCTCATGTTGCCACAATGGCGTAAATGAAAATATTATAATTTGTGTTACATTATGAGCCTGTTCAATTAATAATGTAAAGACAAATTATTAAGTAATCAATAAGGAAGTACTGTTATAAACTTTTTATAACTTTATAGATGATAAATTAATCAAATAAAACATATTTCTATGATATCAAATTTTAGTCACAATCAATGTTGATGAATTCTACTGTTCTTCTTATAAAAATTAGACTTTAGTTCGGTTGAGCCACGCGCGACAACAAAAGCTACACTGCTCGCCGAGGATGAGGAGTTCCTGAATTAATTTTGTAGAGTAATGATTTTGTATACGGGTGGAGGATATCCATGGGAGTGTAACTATGGTGAGCCATGAATCATTCGTACACACCCACCTCCATGAATCAAACAGCCCAATGTAGGTGTTAACTCCACAGAGATGGAGTGAAGAAAACTCTACCGGATGTAAATTATTGGTAGGCCTGCCTAGTCAGTTTCATGACTTGGATGTATTTCGATTTTTAAACAGGATTACAATCAACTAGTGACTTACAACTGTCGGTGGACTGGATTATCAAGCTTATTTAAAATCATGACTCAGTCCGAAACCCTCCAGTCAAAGTGATCAGAGCCGGTTGATCACAACCGCCCACTTACCTTTACATTAGAGGACACAGTTTCCGAGAAGGACTCCGGAAAGGATTCCCAGCCATCGTCAGAGACCTAGATGATGACTTTAATAGCATCATTATCACAGATACAAACACTCGGTTCAGTTGTTACGAAAATTTGGAGAAGTTGTAAAATATAAAGGGGGATAAGGTCAGACTTTTGGGATCGTATTTTAAATTGGTAAAGCATTCTATCTTATTCAAAATAAATTAATATTATACACTGTAGTGGTACGAATGAGCAATACTGAACCATCTTTATGCCATAGATCTGTGTGTATGTGTGCGCGCGCATTTGTTTTATTACTCGATTAGGCTATCCGCATATTTACACTATAGGGTAATGATGATAAAGGTATCATTTAGAGTAAATGTACCCAAATTTGCGGGGAGGGGGAAGTGGGATGAAATTAATTAAATTATATTCACATACAATCGCATTCACATGGAACTTAAATGGTATGGCGCATTTAGACGGGTATCGATCTAAGTAGGAGCCAAGTACAGCAACTAAACAAGAGTCAAGTACACCAATTAAGTAGGAGCCAAGTACACAAATTAAGTAGGAGCCAAGTACACCAATTAAGTAGGAGCCAAGTACACAAATTAAGTAGGAGCCAAGTACACCAATTAAGTAGGAGCCAAGTACATAAATTAAGTAGGAACTAAATACACCAACGTACATATAACTTATACAGTTTTAGTAAACATTGTTCTCAGATACTAGAACGATCCCGTGCACAAATACGTCTCTATTTATGCAACGCTCGGGAGTGAACCAACGTCCCTTCACATCGTGATCAGAACCTTTACCAGTGAGTCATGAAAATAGGCTGGAATCAAAACGAAAATATTCAACTAAACACTTATTTTAAATTATATCCCAACTTTGAGAATTTTTGCAAATAGCAAGGACAGTGGAATTCCCCGAGTTGATGTGCAAACATTGCTCAAGTTACTTCTAAGTATCATTCATCAAAAATTAAAATTTGACTTCATCAAAATATTATTTGTGTCTAGAATATGCACATTTAATGGCATGGCAAGGCAACAACCATGCGATCCAAGGTATTTAATAAAAGGTACCAAAATTTCCCTATTATCTTGCCTGCGTGTGTTTCTAAGTATTAAGATCTCGAGTGAAATATGGATATGATCCGGTTTAAAAGTTGAAATAGAACGAGGTGACGTTGGGAAGCGTCTTCATTTCCACAGAATGTAATGAAAAACAACTCACTAAAAATAATTTGGAGGCAGGAAATTGTGTTGGGGAATTCAATTTAAACACCCAGGAATTTTTTCACATTATCAAACTAAATAAATCTCGAAAAGTTTTGACGATGTTAACTTTTATTTTAAATTTCTCATCACAGACTATAATTGATAAAGTCTGTACGATCGTACATTTTAAAACAATGTACATTGTTTTGATTTTTCTGCTATATCTTTCATCATGCAAGAATATGAATTATTGTTTATTGTGTAGGCTTATTAATTATTAAGTCTTACTTTGCTTTTGTATTTTACTAAAACAAACACCTATTAATAAGGCACAATTTGAGGAGTATTTTTTTTCAATGCTGAGTTACTAAACAATAACTATGGCTCCTGTTTCAAAAGAGATAACATATTGTCATATATATATATATATATTTAGCACCGCGTTTTACTACCCATATCAATAAAATGTCTCAACTCAATAAAATGAACATCACTCAAGGCATGCATTAATGGTATATTATTTTGCTTTTATCCAGTTCAAAAACTTAAAACATAATAGTTTTACGAATCTCAAACTGTGGTTCGCGAACTCCCTAGGGGTTCGCAAAATCTTCCAAGAGGTTCGCCAAAATATTTCTGCAGTGGCGGATTTTTTCAGCACTTTGTGAGAAAATGGTAAGACTTAACAATTGTTTATTGTCTCACACTGAATTCAGGTAATTATCTCGAGGTAGAACTGTTAAAAGATTGTTTTAATTTAAACACTAAGTTTTAGTTTTTATTACCAACCATCCATTTCACAAAGCAAAGTGCATGCAAGATCAAATGTGGCTCCAGGCTTTGATCTATTTGGCAGAATTTTTTTCAAAAATGAACAGTTTAAACCCATCTTTTCAAGGGTCGAATATTAACGTTTTTACTGTGAAATACAGTATCAAATGGTTCAGAAAAAAAAAGGGGGGGGGGGCGTGTTTAATCAGCAATCAAACGGAGTGCTTTGATACCCTTCACGACATTATGGTAGAAAATCAGCTTTCTTTGGATGAAAATGTTAAGAACATGGTTATAGAACACTTGAAGGGACATGGCAAAACCTTCAGAGAATATTTCCCAGCCATGTGCAATAATAACAATTGAATTCACAATCCCCTGTAAGAGACAGCATTTTTGGAATCCTCCACATTAAGCGTGCGTGAAAAGGAGCAGCTCCTTGAAATTTCCACTGATTTTGAATTAAAGAAAAGATATAAATCTCTGTCATTAAATGGTTTCTGGTTAAGTTTAAAGGAGGAGTTCCCATTGTTAGAGAATAAAGCTATTACAGGTTCGGTACCTTTTTCTTCTATGTATTTTAGCAAGAAATATTTTTCTTCATATGCCTATTTAAAAATATAAATACAGAAACAGGTTCAGTATTGAAAGTGACTTGAAACTTTATTTAACTGTGGTTCTTGACCTTAAAGCTCTGTGCCATCCAAAGCACGCGCACGCATCCTTCTCACTAAGTCACGTGAAAAGTTGAGTAGCTCTTAACACTTATAAACAATTTTAAAACTTAGATAGGCATGGAATTTTATGAATAAAGGAGGCTATTTCAGTTATGTAAAAGCAGTAATTTCCAGTACCACTTTAAAAATCATGTGAAATGTGATACTATTGTGACAGTAAAGATAAGAAAATGTTACTACAGTACTTTGTAATTTAATTTCAGTTTTAATTTTTTTAATAAATGTATAGTTACTTGAACTTGTACTTAAGTAATTTCAATATCATTCCATTATATTTGGTGGGATATTCCAAAGTACCTACCGGAGTTTAAGTAGGTTAATTTAAAGATATATGGGTGACCTGGTGGTCTAGGGGTAAGGTGTCAGACTTCTGTGCTGGCGGCCGGGGTTCAATCCTCGGTCCCGGCACAGATTTATCTGATTTCCAAACCCTTCCTTCACCTCTGACAAGACATCTTGTGAAAGTGGGGAATGCCAGGCCTCCACCATGGTTCGGATTCCACATTAAACTGTAGGTCCTTCATTTCATCTCACAATCACCCTACCATTACACATTAGCGTAAGTGTGTATAACCCGAACAGGTAGTAAGACGCGGTGCTAATAATAATAATAATTTAAAGATATTAAACAATCCGATTAGAATTAATAACTAAATTTCATAAAATTGTTGTATAAAATTATATGCGTGGCTATGGGGGTTCATGCAACTCTGATGTTTGTGAAAGGGGTTCGTGAGTCGAGAAAGTTTGAGAGTTACTGCCCTAAAATATCAACATATCGGGTTCACGTTTTCCAAAAAGTTATCCAGCCCTGCCCAAGAGATTCTGTCCAATGATAAACTTATTACTAAACTAGCGCCTGATTACAACTTTAATGACTACCTGTTGACATTTCTACCAGAACCGGTCTCCCACCGAGCAGACATGTAACTAGGTGACACTTCACCCACTCCTTGACGAGGGAACACAAATACTGACCACCAAAGTCGGTTTTATATCTTGTTATTTTGTATTTCTGTATAATGATATGTACACGGTGTATTGTCCGAATGGTTGGACCTAAATACTAAGCCCGATAGTTTAGTTTTACGGCTTGGGGTCCGAACAGTTAGTAAATAACGTACTGTACAACTGGTTTGTTTATCACCACATATTACTGCCCGCTCGGGTTATAAGCTTATATACTAATTACATTAATGTGATAGGGATTAGTAAGGTTGAATCTAAATGAAGTGTGCCTGCATTTGAAAGAATATAGAGTGGAAAACCATTCAGGGAAAACCACCTTCAGTACACCCCTCAAGCCCCCAGCCCCTCTTCCCCAAGATTCTAACCCCAATCTCCCCATCATCGGCAGGTTAATAATATGAGGGTGAAGAGAATAAAGGGGAATATTTCCCTGTTCCTGATTCGAGATTTTTATTTGCCTGACTTTTTATTAAACTTAAAGCCGGTGAATACTTTAAAAATGATAAGCACGGGAAATAACGAACCTATTAAATTAATTTTAACGCAAGATTTAACTATTTATTTTACCAGCATTGATGGACACGTGGAAAAAGACGTCGAGATCTCGGTGCGTCTCGCGTCTGCGACCAGCGACAGGGCATGTTTCCATAGTTTGTTATGTGGCCAGTTGCTTCGAGGCGACGGCGACTGTGACTGGCGGCCAGAGTGCGCGTCTAGCATCTCTAAATTGCCGTCTGCGTCCACGCTGCTCCACCACCGAGGAAGCGTGTGTTTTAGTAGAGTTGTATTTAGTTTTGTGTTTAATTAGGCTGGCTTTAAAAACGGCCAAAGATGTATCCATAGAAGAGGACGTGAAGAGGTAGCAAAGCACCCCTCAATTCTTGAGATATCTTCGCCAGTGTACCAAGACCAACATGTGAAGGACAACACATGTAAAAAATATCTCAGGAGTATCTAGTTGGTCCATCAAGTTAGTATTTGTATCCACACTATTTCCAAAATAACAAGGAACCTTAAATAAAACACCATTGAAAAACTCCGATAAATGAGAAAAGATCTGTACTGCACACAAAATTATCCAAGATTGGCGAACAAGAGACGGATCTAGGGATCCCGGGTCTGCGACTCACCACTCCACGTCTGCTATCGCAGACACGAGACGCGAGTCGCGCCAAGGAAATCCTACCTTAAGGCCTTCAACTAGCTTTCTTCAGCGAATATGTTAGATTTGCGCTCTTTAGATCATTCAAACCAAGGCTAATTTTTTTTACCATAAAGCGAATCCACATTTCAAATCTATCTAAAAGTGAGACCACAGTTGTTTTTTTCTTCAAGTG
>CABFVZ010001306.1:0-18868 GCA_902151445.1 Timema monikensis
GCAAAACGGTGCAAAATAGGTGCAAAACGGTGGTGTATTTAAATTTTAATTTTGAGGAGGTGGGGGGGCCAACTTAAGTGATCTAGTATCCCCACCTTCTTTATCTTCACTTCCCCTTCTCCAGCTCCGCTTCACTCACAACGATTCTACGCCAAGGTTATCCCCACCTCCCTCTTAATTCCCTTCCTCAGCTTCAATACGCTCACCGCGACTCAATGCTGAGCTCTCTCCCACCTCCTTCACCATCACTTTCTCTTTTCCACGATTTTACGCCAAGCTCTACATCCTGCTCCTTCACCAGCACTTTCTTTCCCCCACGATTCTACGCCAAGCCCTTTTCCATCTACTTCAACATCACATCCCCAGCTTTACTACGCTCACCGCGACTCTACGCCAACCTCTTCCTTATCTCCTTCATCATCACTTGCCCTTCTCTAGCACTGCTCCACTCACTCCAATTTTAGGCCAAACTCTTCACCACCTCCCTCATCATCACGTCCCCTTCTTCAGCTACGCTCTATTCAACTCGGTTCCACCCAAGCAAGCACTTTCTACTCTTATGCTCACCGTGATTCTATCTCCTACTCTACCTCCACGCAGAGTTCGAACTCATGGAACTGGTGAATTTCCTTCCAGTCAAGAAGGCATCTGAAGTCATCCGAAAACTGCCCGAGCGGTATTAGCAGTCCTCCTTCAACAAAAATAGGAGTGAGCGCCTCTTTTTACGAGCAGCAATAAAGGTGAAAACAAAACAATAAAATCTTATTAATGTTGAAAGCAATATATATATATAGCTTTCAACATTGATCCCTCCCCGGTCACAGAAGCTAAGTGGTTAGTGTGACCAACCACAAGTGTATAAGCGGGACTGGATATCGAATGAGGTGGATCGATACACCTATCAATAATATAACGCACCTGTGTTTTTCCAGTGAAAAGGTCGGGGTTCGAGTCACGACCGGGTATATTGAGGGTATTATTTTTTACAAAATTGTTTCCCACACCTTCACCACGACTTGGCGTAATTAATATGTACAACCTAATAAGACCTGGTGAAAGTAAATATCGACGATAAAAAACATATTTTGCAAAACATATATTGGTCCTAAAATAATTTTACATGTGTCTATAGGCTCGTTCTGTTATTTAGATATAACATTTCTTTAACTAGGGTTGGGCTATAGATCATTGTTGTTGTCTTAGGTTAATCTAGTTTGTAAGCAGCCTGCTGATGTAACTATATGTTTAGAAAGTTCACGTTAAATGCCCTAATTAAAAAGGGTAAAAGTATGTTTTTGGAACCTTTAACCGTTTTCCTTAACAAAACTAGCCAATCAAGAGTCTAGCCATGCGTATAATCCGAATGGGTAGTAAGACACGGTGCTAAAAAAAAGTCTAGCCCATTGTCACTTAGTCGACTCCTGACAGATGCCCTCACACCCGGTGTTTGAGCTTATACAAGCAGCACATACAAGGGTTGCCCATATATAGACATCTACCAAGTTCCACGATGGGATGACGTCACCCGCTATGTTTAGTAGCTATAGAAGAAGGGGCGGCCAGTGTTGACGTTTACAGAGAGAAAGTTAGGCATTAGAATAGTCTATCAGAAATTTATAAAAGCCCGAAACCAAGATGGGTTTATAACGTTAATGAGTAAAGTTGTCCAACAGTAGGAGAACAAACAGGGAGTAGTGAAGTACTAATACCAACACAATTTGTACAGTAATACCTCCCCCCCTCCCCATTAAATTACATCATTCAATATACAAAAATCAATTTTACGCTTCTTGACCAGTTACTTTCGTTTCCCGGGAATTTGATCAACCAAAATATGTGTATTTTGTATTTTTGGAAAATTTAAACCTTTAAACTATGTTTACAAGTACAGTATATATGTATTATTATGTGTTCTGTCTTACGACAGGTTTATTCCTTTTGTCAACGAACATAGACGACCAATGCTTTCTTAGAACTTCATTTGTCTTTCCACCTGATCTTCTAAAGTCTTCTCCAACACCACATTTCAAAGCTCTCCAAGTATGTATTCTTCATCTTCCTGAATGTTCATGTTTCTGATTCCTATAGTGCGATGCTCCAAATGCAGTATTTCTCAGTTTCTTCCTCAGTTCCAAACTCAACTTGATGGTCAGCAGTAACCTCTTCTTGTTGAAAACTTCCTTGGCTATGGAAATCCTCGAACTAATTTCCAAAATGCATAGGTGTATAGTATCATAGAAAATAGTTTTGTGTTAATGCCAGTAAACACAAAACTCATGTACAGTTAAAAGTTTTGTCAATACTTAACCTAAATGCAACATCTAATGTGTACTTAGCTACTTAGGCTACTCCTTTAATAGTACCGTTATCACTAGTCAAAAAAATTGATTACTTTGTTGAAATTAAAAACGCCATTGATTGAATAAACGAAACAAAGAGTAAAATATAGTAGGCTTAATCCGATAATTTTTAAAAAAATCTGCTTTATTTAATTAATTTAAAATGGTAAGTATTAAGCTGTTTTAAAGCCTTTTAGGTGACCTGGCGGTCTAGGGGTAAGGTGTCAGACTTCTGTGCTGGCGGCCGGGGTTCAATCCTCGGTCCCGGCACAGATTTATCTGATTACCAAACCCTTCCTTCACCTCTGACAAGACATCTTGTGAATGTGGGGAATGCCAGGCCTCCACCGTGGTTCGGATTCCACGTTAAACTGTAGGTCCTTCATTTCATCTCACAATCACCCTACCACTACACATTAGCGTAAGTGCGTATAACCCGAATGGGTAGTAAGACGCGGTGCTAATAATAATTTTAAAGCCTTTTAAGTTTAACACCAAGGGCTCAGTTCAAAGAATAGTGATGAAATTGGAAGGTTCTGAATAAATGCACCAGCATTAGGATAGAGGGAGAGAAAGCCATAATGATTAGAGGCATAGAAAACGAGCAGTTTCAAATTAGATTGGTTGCATATTGTTTTTTGAAAATACCATTTAGAAGATTTTTAATTTGTATGAAATAGCACTTCATAGCGTCTTAAGATAGTTACTCAATATCATATTTAATATTTTGATTTATAAAGCACATAGGACTTGGTGGTTAAATTTTAACATAGCACAAAACTCAAGGTTTTTCATCTTAGTAATTTAAACTATGAAAAGGTAAAAAATTTAGTTTACTGGCTAATCTTAATTTTACGTTTACAGCTGCCCCTTGACCTACTTTTGCAATGAGAAAATATATTGATACAGATTGACGTATAGGATGGAAATTCTTATATTAACCAAAATAGATTCAAAACTTTTTTTTTTTAGTGAACACCAGATTCTTAAATTAATCCTTGAATAACCTTGGTGTCAAAAGTAGCAGTGAAGTGAAATAGATGAAGCACATTCTTTTTTAATCAAATAGTGCGTCCACGTTGTAAATTGTATCCCCTCTTTCTAGGAAAATTCCTGTGTATTTCATCTTAGCTGCACTTTTCTTCACTAGCCTATTAAATTAAACGTACTGTAGAAATAAAAATAATACTGTGCAAAATTTAAACATTTTTGTTTTCCTTAACTGAATATGATTGGCCTATCCTGCTTCACATTATCGTCTCAGTCCACCTCTTCTAAGTGTGGTCACATTGCTCAACAGGAACCCGCGCCCTTCTAAAACAACGGGCGCCAACAATCTGCCCGATAAGGAAAACAGGAAGACCGCTGTTATAATCGGTGCTTCCTGCAGTCCGCTATGGACACCCATTTGAGGATTGAGGAACGTAACGTTTATTCATAAAAATGGGAAGGTCGATCTTGTGTGGCCTTAAACGGAGAATGGCATTTTGATCTTGCGTGGTCTTCAATAGTGATTGTTAGTTCAATAATATGAGGTATTTAATAAATGATGGTAGGTAATTTGATATTGTGGAGTCTTTTATATAGTATGGCAATTCGTTCTTGTGGGGTATTTAATAGATAATGGCAGTTCGGTCTTGTGGAGTCTTTAATAGATAATGGCAGTTCGGTCTTGTGGAGTCTTTAATAGATAATGGCAGTTCGATCTTGTGGAGTCTTTAATAGATAATGGCAGTTCGATTTTATGGGTCCTTCTTATTGAGCTTAGAGCTACTTGTGAAGTACTAGCCCTACTCACTGCAATAATAATTATAAATATGTGCACTGGAGGGCCCACGGACAAATAAATCAATCTCGTACTGTGTAGTTTGCCGATGAGAGGGACATCGGGGTTAAAATCCTTTACCGATGTAAAGAGGTGCTTTCTCTACATTATTTTCCACTCTCCCCCTAAGCATATGCAAGTCCACTTCCTCCACCTTACTCTGAAATTATACCTCCCTAACCCTAGCCCATTAGTACAAATAAAAGTAGCCAGAATGGGTAACAGGTCACCATGAAAAAAATACAACACACATTACAATGCTTAGCAATAATTATTCGCGAGCTTAAACCTTTGGCGCGGCATGATTTTGTCAACTCCTATTTATAAAGCTGGCAATACAACCCACCAATTGTATGACATTGGTATAAATTGTTGTTTGTTCGAGAAACAACAAATACATCTTGTCAGTTCCATCGGTCCAACACAACGTGAAGATAAACGTGGACAATGCACGTCAGTCAAGCTGTCCCCTGTTTCATCTGTAAAACATTGTTTGTCATCGTTTGGCAAACAGGACTAACGCAAGTAGAAATGACATTTTCAGTAACTATGACGTGCGTGTCATAAATATCGATGAAATCTTTTACGAAGTATCAATAACACTAGTCTAAGAATACGGGACCGAAAAGAGTGAAGGGGAAAGGAAAGGACGCGAACATCTCCAGTTTATTAAATGCTATCGGATGTTTCTTAAATAATGATAAAACATCTCTCCACCAGGCTCGCTAGTGTTTTCCTACCCCGGTTAAAGGTTTCTATGACGATCAATGAGATTTTATTTTTTATCTTTCTCTCCCCTCCCAAAGAACAGGCGACCTTGAAGGAAAGGATGAATACAAGATATTGTTCATAATGTTTGACAATAATAGAATTAAAAGCAAACACGTTATAATAAAATTAATGGAACAGATTAACTTTTTTTAGAATTAATAGTTTCGATTTTCTTAAATGTAACATATGTTTGATAATTTTTTTTAGACTTTATTAACATTTTAATCAGGCTTTAATCATTTACTTTTTTAAATATTGACGGTAACTTTGTGTTTATGATTTTAGCTGTGGATTTTTTTTAGCACCATGTCTTACTACCTGTTAGGGTTATATGCCTATGTACTAATTGCACTAATGAGTTAAAGATTATGAAGGCTTAATTGAGAGGAAATGCACCCATTCACGTGGAGGGAGAGTGAAAATCCATTTAAGAAAACCACCCTCAGTTCACCCGAAGGGGATCAAACTCCGATCTCTCCGTCTTCAGCAGTTTAGTACAACCGGAAATTAGCGCGTTAGACCATGCAGCCACTGAAGCGGGCAGCTGTGAATTGTACTTTTGCTTTAATACATATTTATAAGGACATTTGTGCTTTTAATTCTAATTATTGTCAAACATCATGAATTGAACAGTTCCTCGGGACAGTAACCAAAATGTTTTCTAAAATTATTATAACTCTTTCTTCTCTTAGACAAACCATTGTGTTAGCGCTTTTTGGTGGTGAGATATGGAACTACTATTTTAAGTTCAATGAACCATATTAGTGTAGATATATGTACATTTGATTTCCTGTATATATCGTTGGATTATGGTAGGAAGAAACTTATAAATACAAACATCTTTTTTGCCGTCAACGTTGATTAGGGGCCCGTACACTTTACTTTATTATTAATATTAATATTATTTTATCATTATTGAAATGTATTTAAAGTGGCAGTTTCAGATCACATGACTACCTAAAACATATGAACATTGTTTTAGTAACTTTTATAACTGTCAAAAAAGTTCCATCCTATCTAAATCTGACTGAACATTCAACGGACCTTCCTCCTGGCCTCTACAACTTCAGGCCAAACAGGAAGGATAGTACTAGTAAATAATCCTGTAGAACCCTTCTCACTTTCTGCCAGTGTGACTTCACTACGAACCACTGCAGCTAAGATCTATAAGACAAACCTTTAAAACATATTGATAAAAAGTAAATTTCAAGTTGCCAGCCTTGACAAATTGTAAACAGCGTATTTATCTTAGAATTGTCAAAATTGATACTATGAAAAAACTGACACCTGCAGAATATGGTCCATAAATACACGAAAGCATAAATCAAAAGGTTGCCACAAAATATGTTTTAAAAAAGCAATAGTTAATAAGTATAAATAATTCTACCTTTACCCTAATTGATACAAACTTTTAACTTACAAGGTGATTAGGAATATATTTGGTCCAAAAAGAGATGAACTACTGTGGAGTGGAGAAGGTTACATAATGATGAGTTACATACCCATATTATTTGTACGATATTAGTAATATATCAAATCTTGCAGATTACGGTGGGCAGAAAATGCAGTTCTAATGGGGGATTCTAGAATCTTATTCAGGGTGTTGACTGATAAACCCAATGGGAAGAGACCATTAGGAAGACCTAGACGCAAATGGGAGGATAACATTAGAATGATCTTGAAAGTTATAGGGTGTAATCAGGTGGACTAGATAGAACTAGGTCAAGATAGGAATAGGGTGTAATGAGGTGGACTGGATAGAACTAGCTTCGATAGAAGTAGTGTTTTATGAGGTGGGCTGGATAGAACGAGCTCAAGATAAAAATAGGGTGTAATGAGGTGGACTGGATATAATAGCTCAAGATAGATATAAAGTGAAATAAGGTGGACTAGATAGAACCAGTTCAATATAGGGATAGGGTGCAATAAGGTGGACTAGATAGAACTAGCTAATGAGAGAGAGAGAGAAGTGGCGTATATTTATAAGTGCAGCAGTGGACTTTAGAGTTCCCAATGCCATAGCGTAAGTAAGCTATAATGGTTATGACTTCTGACATAGCACATTATATCCCAAGTCCTTCATATATATATATATATATATATATATATTTAATGTCCAATAAGGTTATTTCTATGGCGATCATACTCTAATCTATGACGTTGACTTGTCCTCGCATCAATGCTGCAAAGTAACGGACGGCCTTTATGAGGCAAGCCTACTTTTCCAACGCCTGCGGGGCTCGGATCAAGTCTGATTTGCCGAGGTGGGATCTCGAGTGGTACAGCCTTTGAGAACGACCTTGGAATTTGTCTCGAAGGCGAGAACGGTTAACCAGAACTGTTTACCAACATTCTAGTAAGGCCAGATTCTTGACCGATAGCGCTGCTTGGACAGCTGTTAGCACGACTGACCTCTGAATATTTTTTTCCCCACTGTGTCTTATCATTCGTCCGGGCTATACGTACTTAAAGTGTGTTAATGAGGTGGAAATGACGAATTTAGAGGAAATGTACCAGCATTTACGTGGAAAGAGAGTGTGAAGCTATTTAGGTAAAACACACCCTCTCGGGATTCAATCCCGACTTTAATGTCACCGGAAGACATACTAGATGAGCTTGACATTTAGTCAACGTAACCACCGGTGTGCGGCTTATATAACGCATGTATAGTTTCGGGGATTTTGCGTTCCCCCCAACCAAACTCACATCGTTGGGCACGTGGACTAAGGCATCAATCTCATCTGCTCTGGTAACGGAGAAGGTTGTTGTTCATATCCCTGCCGGGCATACCAAGTTGTTTTTCTAGATGTTTTCCAATCTCCCCTCCACGCAAATGCGGGCATATTTTTCTAAAGTATATCTTTCCCCAACCTATTTCATTAGTGTGATTAAAGAACCGGTATCCCAGCCGGGCCGATAGGACTCGGTTAAAAACCCTATTTGCATATCGAGAAAAGGGCGGAGGGCGAGTGTCCTCTGCACGTTAGCAGATTGTATTGACGTCACAGGTGTCAGTGAACGTACTAACCCATCCTATCCTACACACAGAGAGGGAACAAAGAGGTTTGCCAGGTAAAATGAGGCACGGTGCATGAGACGCGAGCTGGCTGACGACACCATTACGAGACTCGTTGCTCGTCCTATTTTAAACCACGGCGCGTCACTTGCCTGTCCTCCCACAAACTCGTCTGTGACGGGGAGGTATTGGTCCAAATACCGGTTGGGTGTTTGCTAAATGGTTTTCCACTCATAGAAATAGACTACACTTATTTTCATTTCTACTACCAAACAATATATTAGGGACTCGTTGAACTCCTGTGGATGCAAATAAATACTTAGCCACACAAATAAAGAACGAGACTAATCAAGCTTTTTCACTCTTAATGCTCGCGGTAATCGTGAGTAAGTGGTTGCATAGTTTTTCTTAAAACTTGCCCTCCCAACCGCCTCCCTCGATCTCAGCAAGAGATCGCTGAAGGTGGGGAGGAGGGGGTATTTATGGAACCATGCCCCAACCCCGCTTCAATTAAACAAGTTCCGAAGTTTTTATCAACCAAATTATGACTATTGAAACAATCAATTAAAATGAATGGTACGGTGCTCCCGTTTATATATTATTATTATTATTATTATTATTATTATTATTATTATCACCGCGTCTTACTACCCGTTCGGGTTATACGCACTTACGCTAATGCGTAATGGTAGGGTGATTGTGAGATGAAATGAAGGACCTACAGTTTAACGTGGGATCCGAACCACGGTGGAGGCCTGGCATTCCCCACATTCACAAGTTGTGATTAATACACGTCTTGTCAGAGGGGAAGGAAGGGTTTGGTAATCAGATAAATCTGTGCCGGGACCGAGGATTGAACCCCGGCCGCCAGCACAGAAGTCTGACTGAAACCTTACCCCTAGACCACCAGGTCACCGTTTATATATTAAAATAAACGTTGAAAAGGAATCAAGTTTATAAGCTCGTTTCCAGTAATAGAAATTACGAGGAAATGGCTGAACTAATTTTGACAAACTAACTCTCATTATAAAGGTTAGGGGTCTAGGATGTTGGGAAAAATAGTAGTTTCCAGCGAAAATTTGATTTTCATAAAGAATTTTAAGATTTTCATTCTTTGGTTACATCACAAAAGAAACCCTGATTTGTGTGAGAGTGTATATAAAAAATATTTATCTCTGACTACTAATAATACAAACTCAACTCTCACTTGAGTGGTTTGATATAACAACTGGGAGGATCACCACAATTATATGTATATTTATCAAACAAACCGATAATATTATGTTAAACATATATAATTTTGCAGCGTTAAGTTTTATACGTTCTCTTCTTTGTCTTTAAATAATGACTGAACCTATTTTGAACAACGACCACTCATTTTTAAGGTTAGGGGTTTAGGATGTCACCAAAATAGTAGTTTCTAATGAAAAACCTATTTTCCCGGCCAATTTTCATCTCTTCGTTCTTTGTTTACATAACCATGGAAACCATCGAAGTCGTAATGCAAGCCTCTGAATTGTGCATGATTTTATACCTATAGATAAAATATTGTTGATAGGTTGGAAATAATAGCTCAACTCTTATTTAAGTTGTACGGTGAAACAAATATAAAAATGATGGCAACATTTTATATGTACTAAACAAACCAATGATTGTAGATTTGAAATATATAGATTTGTTGGCATTTAAATATTCCTTCTTTATTTTTGAATATTTACCTCCGATAACAAAATGGCCGTTATAATAGCTGATCCTAGCACATCTTTTACCTACATTATTTGATTGAAGAAATTAATTTCCTATACTGGGAAAACATTTATTGTTATTGGAATGTTGTTATCGTTAATTTGCATTTATATCAACAATAGTGAATATAATTCACGAATTAAAAATTTAAGAAGTCAATTCCATGAAAATATTTTCTTATTTTTTGTTTCGTGCATGAATGAATATAAATTAAAATAATAACATTATGTTTGAATATCTTTTGGTATGTAGTATAATTTCAAAATTTGTTAAAATGTAGTTGAAATGTGTCTAAGGATTCATTTTAATAATTTAATATGAGTTTTGGTGTTAATTTTCTCAAATAGTATCACAAGACCAATCAGTTCAGTTAATGTTTACTAGCTGCAACTTAATTTTGAGTGTATGTGTATAGTATTTCAAAGTAATATTTTATGTATCTCAATGAGGCTTACAGGAATGGAATGAGAAAACGAGAGAGTGTAGAATGACATTTATAATGACAACGTTCGAAGTGGTGATGATGATGACAAGGAAGAGGGTAAGACCTAGTAAAACTAAAAAGTTGAATGGAGTAGAGCTGAGAAAATTACAGAATGTAAATGATCTTGGAAGAGTGATTGAGGCGAAAGATGGAAGTAGAGAGAATTGAATGAGAAGAGAGCAGCAGGGAGAGTTGTTCTATAGCTGTGTAAGAGACCTGCTATGGAGAAGAGAAGTGCCCTGGAAGTGTTATACAGAACGTACTTTATACCCACTGTCCTATATGAAGCAGAAACACGGACAATGAATGTAATAGAGGCTAGGAAATTGGAGTATAAGGGAATAAAGTTTGTGAGGAACATGCTAGTTTTCACGAGGAGAAATAAGATTAGAAATGAAGTTATTCGGGTAGAAGTAGTACAGGGAGTAAGTACATGCTATGAGCATGTAGTGACTAATGAGAATGGATAAAGAGAGGATACCAAAGAAAACGATGGAAATGAAGTATGTATGAAAAAGACCGTAAGGGAGGCCAAGAAAAAAAAATGGGAGGAACAGATAGCAAAAAGTGTGCAAGTGAGAGGAGACGAATGGAAGCAATTAAAGGAGTAAGACTGTTGGAAGGATAGAGATTTATCATTATGGTTCTTTAATCCCTTCTTCCCACCAATGCAGATGCATTTTTTTTTTCTAATCTAAACGTTCATTATCTCTCAGACCCTTAACACAAGGGCAAAATAGCCTTGGTGTCAAACTTATCATTTTTTTTCAGAGCTAGGGCACTCAGTAACCAAGAGTGTAAGTCTCCCTCCCCCTCCTCCCCCAATCCTTGCAAATCACAAGACACAAAAAGGCAACCCTGTACAGAAGATTGCCAATGGCAACTCCTTGGAGCGCAATGAAACGTAAGAGGGGGGAAGAAAGGGTTTATGGGGTAAGGACTTACCAAAAATGTTTTCCAACCGGAACACATACGTTACGTTTAGTAGAATGTGAATTTTTCTTGATACATTAATTTATTTTTATTGTTATTTTGAAGTTCTTTCAGGATATTTTGATAACTAGTGGTTACATGCTGAAGCATATGATTAGTTGAATAAAATAGAATAGTGACATCAAAATTAAATAATAAATTTAGCAAATTTATATCACTGCAATGTTATTATTTTATTTGGTAATTCAATATCTTTACTAATATTTTTTTTTTTAGCTAATTCGAAAATAATAATACATGTTTATATAAAATAAATATTAATGTATTTTTTCCCACAAGTAATTTTGTTTTCTATTTTGCAGTTGTGTTTCTTGGAAAACAATTTTACAACTATTTCCTTAAAATTATATTTAATCAATTTTTCGTGCGTTTATGTTAAGTTATTTATTTATTTAAAGGTGGGAAATACGACCGTGTAAACTGATGAATTGTTTTCCACTATCTATTCACGCAAACTTTGGTACATTTCCTCTATCTAATACTAGTATGCGGATATCCCGGACGGGTAGAAAGAGGCGATGCACATTTAAAAAAAACCACTGTTTACAAGATGGCCTTGAAATATTTAATCCCAGTCTTTGATATAATAACATATTACCGAGCTTAAGGCCACGCCTATCACTTTTGATTTTAATTTTAACATCAACATTGTATTTATTTTTTGTGGGGAAATTGCTGTCATTTCTAAATCTTCCATTTCATAATTCTAAAACAAATATTTTTGGAATTATTGCACGTTATTTCATGTTTATATCAACTACTATCGCATTTTTATTGATGTTTTACTACCAAATCCCTAAAACTTCAATACATGTGTGCATTTTTTTAAATGTATAACCGAATGTGCAACCCAAAAGAAAATGCAAAGTAGAACTCAAACGTGGTAGGTATAACCTTAAGTATTTTACTATGTAGCACGATTCTAGAAAATTAATCTTAGTCAAACTGTTCTGTATGATTTTATTTTATTTCCATTCCTGCTAACACTCAGCCAGTTTTACATATTTTATTGCAAATAACAATCTTTGCCGAGAAATATTGAAGATGACACGTTGGCGCAGAAACTGATCGTTAAGAATAAAATTTTACTTACTGTAATAATACTTGTTGTAAGATCTTTTGACTTGCATCCAACAAACCTATTTGCACATTCCAATGAACCCGGTGATAAATAAAAACATCTTGTGGAGTCATGTGACTGAATGACTAGGTATTTATATTCCACGAAGACCTCAATGTTGCGAAAGTGCCGATGTGACTCCGGTCATGCTTTGTTTTGCACAACGACATTTTAACATATAGTCAAACCATCCAGGAAATAAAATAAAAACGGGAATAATTATAAAACAAACGATGTTTACTAGTTAAGATTAAAAAAGGGTTACCTTGACGGATTACACTATGGCCAGAGGCGAAACGGAGTGTTGTTATGCCTTTCGCTCACGAATATACTCAAATTAGAATTAAAAGTGAAGTGAGTGCAACCTAAATTATAAACCAGTAGTTTGAGCGTCACCACTAATTTATTTCAATAACGGTTCGCTCACGGGGATAGTGTTTGTTAACCGGTCTATGACTTGTCCGTGATTGGTAACTGGAAACTCAACATGTTAGTCCTAAGACTACCTCATAAACTCAATCATCATGATTGAACAATTATTGAACATTTAATGTACTATTCCAGCAGGGTAACTTTCTTTCAACATTTTGAACAACCCGATAAATTGTACACCAGTTTGTTGCAGTCCTTTTGCCGCAACAAAGTCAATTATTATTGTTATTGTTATTAGCCTGCAGCTTATATTTTTTTCATTGTATGGATGTATCCAAAATCTGTTTCGGTTACATTTGAGTAGCTTCGTGGGCGAAAGGCCGAAATCTGCAGACCACTTGGTTTGGTCTCTGTGTATAAATCTAATAATGTTTCGAACCGACAGAAAAAGTTCTACCAATGGCGATCCGACTATCCACAAGTACATCTAACATTTAAGAGGCCCGCCTCAGTAAGTGTTTATTTTAGCACCGCGTCTTACTAACCGTTCAGGTTATACGCCTATGTACTAATTATGTTATTTAGTTAGGGCTGAGAAAAGTTGAATCTAGAGGAAGTGTACCCGCATTTACGTGGAGAAATGGGGAAACCATTTAGGGGAAATTACCATGAGTACACCCGACTGGGATCAAATCTCACTCTTCCCGTCATCGGCAGTAGGGGCCTATAGTCTATTGCGAGAGTGATGCCTTAGACCATGCGGCCACAGAAAGAGGATCAGCACTTCCTCCCCCTCCCTTCCGAAATTTTATTCTGGTGAAAGCCTTGATTGTTTGTCCACCCCCAAAGTAAATTTCTGGGTGCACCACTGACAACATGATCAAAATTTTAAAAATTATAAGTATTGTTAACTAAAAATAACAAATTATTTTAATTGGCTATCTGCATATAGGCCTATATAGTTTGTAAACAATAAACATTTAATTAATGATATTAAATACAACTTGTGAATGTGGGGAATGCCAGGCCACCACCGTGGTTCGGATTCCACGTTAAGCTGTAGGTCCTTCATTTCATCTCACAATCACCCTACCATTACACATTAGCGTAAGTGCGTATAATCCGAACGGGTAGTAAGACGCGGTGCTAATAATAATAATAATAATAATAATAATAATAATAATAATAATAATAATAATAATAATAATAATAATAATAATAAATACAAAAAGAAGTACCAAGCGGTGCCCGACCAACGCTTTTCTTTACTTCAAACAGAATTAAAAAAATCTCTTTATTCTTGTTCTTCCGACTCAGTTTTTTTGCAAATTAAAAAAATCTAATCAAATATTTAAAGTTCCTACTTCGAGTTGCACATGTTTGTGCACAGTAGCTATTAATTTTTACATTTCACCAATAATTTCGTCTTATTAAAAGGGAGGCACGAATTTAAAAAAAAATGTAAGAACCTGTGGTCTAAACGACGGGACAACACTTCCACAAACGGCAACTTCCATCTCACCTGAGTCCGGACTTTTCTAATTAGTAATCGGACTTTCCAGGCAGTGAGCCGCCAAGGCCGGTGAGATCAATAGAAATGTGATTCACTACTGTGACTCATACAAAAATACTCTTCAAATACTATAATGGGCCAGGAAAAGTAGTCGAGGTGAGGGAGGGAGGGAGGTAAAAGCAAGGGGTGCAGATTCAGACTTCCCCTTCCCCAAAATACCATCAAGTACCCCATTTAACTAAGATTAAGGAGCACCTTTTTAAAACATCAATTGAAAAATAAAGATATACCAGTATTGAGTTGTAAAATTATCATAATATTATCTATGAATTATTGTAATCATTATCAAACACGTATTATTATTAGCACCACGTCTTACTACCCGTTCAGGTTATACGCACTTACGCTAATATGTAATGGTAGGATGATTGTGAGATGAAATGAAGGACCTACAGTTTAACGTGGAATCCGAACCACGGTGGAGGCCTGGCATTCCCCACATTCACAAGATGTCTTGTCAGAGGTGAAGGAAGGATTTGGTAATCAGATAAATCTGTGCCGGGACCGAGGATTGAACCCCGGCCGCCAGCACAGAAGTCTGACACCTTACCCCTAGACCACCAGGTCACCATCAAACACGTAAGCTGTCGTTTGAGTCATAGAGTCGTTTGAGATAGTATTTGTCGGCTGAAGCCGGTTATTTTCTTAAACTGCGACATATCGGATCATGAAGTATGTTCTTGTTAATCTACAGTGCAATTTTCAGAGAAGGGCCGCTCAAAAAGTTTCTAGTTCTAATTTCACGTATTAATACGTCAAGTCATGTGATCTGCAGATGACAGTAATTATTATTGATATTATCAATAAATATAAAATAACATTAATATATAATATAGTAACATGTTATCAATATTGGCCTCAACAGATATTAGTATTTAACTTCCTTTCTATGTAAATTGGATAGTAATGACCGAAAGCCAACTTTTGACCCCCCATTGCTAAAGTGCTCAAGGTGCTCCCTCGTACCTTCTTACTTTCCGACATTTAGTCCTAGATACGTCTCTGATCGACACTTTTAATATTATATTTACTACCCGCATCGGTGGGCATATCAACAAAGGCGTCCCCCTCGTATGGGCTGGTTTGCTGGTGAAGAGTAAATCAGGGTTCAAATCACGTCTGGGTTTAATGAGCTTTTTTCTTAAGTCATTTTTCACTCTTCCTCCAAGCAAATGATAGTAAATTTCCTCTAAATTAAACCTTCATAATTCCTCTTTATTGTAAATATGCGGATATCCCGGACGGACGGTAAGAAGCGATGTGTGCGTGTGAATTTAATGTCCGGTATATGGAGATGGAAGGTAGTTTAGAGAGGATACATCCGCGTTTGGATAACTTCAACCATAAATCCTTGACGGTAGGGATGAGAGTGGTATAAGTCAAAGAAAATTCTCGTGCATTTATGTGGAGAGGGAGAGAGAGCGTGAGAGAGTGTGGAAAAACCATTCTCACTACACCCGGCTGAGCTTCAAACCCTTAACATCCCCGTAAAAGGTGACCTAGTGCAATGCAACGTCTTGAGACCATGCGGCCATCACTGCAAGTTTAAAACTAAACAAATAATAAATATGCTGCTTTGAGGTGGGACTGGGAGTGCCATCCACAACACAATGTCAAGCCAAACGTGTTATATCCAACATATAAATGATGGATTCATCATCCCCCCCCCCCCCCCTCCACAGGTTTTATCTTCGGTTACTGCTCCGGTTTCCATTCGGCGCAGCGAGCTAGTATAGGTGTGGTCGGTCCATGGTGCAACGGACGGGGTCACCCGCTACACAAACACGACGCGCCACGCTGCAAAAACCAGCACAATGAACTTGGCATACTTAGTCCGTTCACTCGACGTGTGTGTGTGTGTGTGTGTGTGTCTGTGTGTGTGGGTGGCAAGCAGGTGGTGCGCAAACACCCGAAGACCCACATCGGTGATCACATGCTCTAAAACAGTGGTTCTCAAGATTTTAAAAGCCGCGGACCTCCTATTTATGAAAATGTACTAAGGGTGGATGGTCCCCTAATTAGCTCGGGTTAAAATATGAAAATTTGAATGGGGAAAAGGTAGTTTCCACTATGAATAAGTGGAAACAGTATTTATTTTCAACGTGTTTAGTGAGAAACACATTTTATTTGAATAAATGACCATGTTAAAGTTAAAAATTGAACGAAACATAATGTGAATTCAAATCTTAAACAAAGTTACTTTGTTAACATTAATGTAAGGAAAAAATACTTCGGGGGCCGCGTGGTCTAACGTGCTACTCTCGTGTTAGGTACAAATGCCTAAAACGGGGAGATCAGGGTTCGATCCCGGTAGAGTGCACTGAGGGTGGTTTTCTTAAACGGTTTTCCACTCTCCTTCAAAGCAAATGCGGGTGTACTTCCTCTCAATTAAACCTCCCTAGTATCTAAACCATTAGTGTAATTAGTACATAGCCGTACAATCTGAACGGGTAGTAAGACGTGGTGCTAAAAAAATGTAAAATAAAAATGAATTAATTATTGACACTCATAAAACTTATGACATTCAATTAGTCCCTTATGGAAAGATTGGTGGGCTACCGATTACTGTATTTGTGTTTTTAAAATGTCAATGAAATATGGTTGAATATTTTCCACTATCAATCTCGTCAATTTCTACACCCAGATGATTAAATTTTAAATCGTAGTTTTTATGACAGATAGTAGGAAAATGGCTTGCTCACACAAGCTGTTTACCGATCCAATGATACTTTCCCTATATTTCGCAACATGGGTTGGAATAAAGCGTTCTTATGTCCAGATGTTATGAGTTAAGAACAACTTTAGAAGAGGACGTACTTGAAAAAATAAATGTTTTATGATTAAAAATTTAATAAAGAAACACTAAGCTATTACCAACTAAAACAATAATATTTTTTTGGCGCAACCGTTGCAGATTTTACTATAAATTTCCACTTTTGTTCACAACACCCTTAAAGAATCGCTGGCCTAAGGTGTGACTCTCACAATAGACTAGACTGCTGGTGACGGGGAAATCAAGGTTGGAGTCTCGGTTGGGTGTACTGAGGGTGGTTTTCCTAATGGCTTTCCACTCTTACTCCACGAAATATGGGTATATCTTTTCTAAATATAACCTTCCGCATCCCTAAAAGCATTTGCGTAGTTAATACTTTGTACATAAAAGTATAACCCGAACGGGTAGTAAGACGCAGAGAGCCGAAAAATAAAGCATTCGTAGGAACTTGTCCCGTCGCGTTCCGTACCAGATTATGCAGCTCCATCAAATAAAAATAACACGAACCTGATCAGGCTCGTTTATTAAAAGGTCGATACTCTTCCTCCACTAACACGTCGACAGTTCTGGCCAACTCAAGCTTTCAACGTACGGACGGATCAGACTCGTGGACAGCTGGGTGCGTTGACAAACCTACATAACACCCACCACCTTCTAAACCTTATAGTCAGTTGAGGGGTCGATGAACCGATTCCGACGTGCGAGATGGACGGACCGACGGGTGAAAAGTGACGGGCGCAAATCCGGTATCTCATCAAAGCCGCGAAGAGATGTCAGCCGTCGTGATAGTAGCTATACACTTGTAAACTATGGAACTTCTCAACATAATAGAAGCGCGTGTATCAGAAACGAACGAGTATGTCATTCCTTGTCATCATTATTAACTAGGGTTGTTAACCTGTCCCGTATTCCATTACTACTGTGTAAAATGATTAAAAACTTCCGACGAATATGTGGGTTACAAAGGGGGAACAACTTTTATCGGGACAGACAATGAATATTAATTGATCCAACTAAAGTAAGCTTGTTCAATTGAATACGTACTTTTGGGAACACTTCACTGTTCAACATAATAATTGACGAGGTATACTGAGTGGTAAGCTCTGTAGTGGAATTTCAGAAGCAATACTCTCGCATTAAGGTGGGGATGCAGGCAACGCGAGCTAAGGGCAGTATTTTTGCAATTTTTATATCTACACTTTTTTTGGGTCAAATAATGTTCTCCAGTAGAAACGTAGTTTAATTTTCTTCGCATGGTGACATCAACAGTTGTTGAATATCTGTCAAAGGTGTTCTAGAATATAATGACAACATTTATCTTTATTTAAAAAGTTTGTCATCTAATGCCTCTACGTTCATGACAGATATTCAATAACTGTTGATATCACCATGTGAAGAAAATTAATACTAAACTCGATGTTTCTACAGGAGCAATATTTTGTTTATTTGATCAAAAAAAGCTGTAAAAACCCTCTCCTTAGCTCACGTTACCTACACTCTCATCTTAACGCGGAGGTAAGAGAGCAAAAACCACATGGCGAATCACCGTCAATGCACCCCGTCGGGATTTGAAACCAAACCTCTCCATCGACAACAGTAAAGTGTTATAAGAGTCCAACGCATAAGCCCGGTTGATCACCGTTCATGATGAGTGCTCTTGAGAAGAATATTAAATGCGGTTTTCTTTTTCTCATTTCAGGCGAATATTTATTATTATTATTATTATTATTTAGCACCACGTCTTACTACCCGTTCGGGTTATACGCTTAAGTACTAATTACGCTAATGGATTAGGAATTGGGAAGGTTGAATTAAAGGAAGTGAACCCGCATTTGCGTGGAGGGAGAGTGGAAAAC
>CABFVZ010001306.1:18991-98286 GCA_902151445.1 Timema monikensis
AATATTATTATTATTAGCACCGCGTCTTACTACCCGTTCGGGTTATACGCACTTATGCTAATGTGTAATGGTAGGGTGATTGTGAGATGAAACGGAGGACCTACAGTTTAAACGTGGGATCCGAACCACGGTGGAGGCCTGGCATTCCCCACATTCACAAGTTGTGATTAATGCACGTCTTGTCAGAGGTGAAGGAAGGGTTTGACAATCATCAGGCGAATATTAACTAGCAACGAGAACTGTTATAGGCTATGTGCGCCAGTACTGGTGGCGCGACTCGTGATGACTTCGTAAGTTCTTGCGGGAAAAATCTGAACACCATCAGGTTTACCGCAATCAAATACTCGAAAATCCTAAAACATAACTCACCATTTCTCGTAAACTACTTGGACAAACACAGTAGTTTTTTTCAGAATGTGTTATAAAAACCTTTAAAGACATGAGGTTATTATTAAAATTCCCATATTCCAATTGGTTTGCTTTGAAAACAATGTTTTCTAATGAAAGAACTATAATGAGGTTTTTAGTGTAGACATCTGCGTAAAAGTTTTTTCCTAATTGAGAGAGATGGGTAGTACAAATGTTAGAAATGATCATCATGAACTGAATTTTATTTTGATAAAAGATTCATTCCTCTAATACCAATACTTTCCACAGTGTGATGTGCTTCGTTACGAGCTCTAGAATTTTGTCAACACTTTTTCTCTTTATTTAAAAAGTTTTGACGAAATTCTAGGACACCCTTCAAAGATATTCACGATTTGTTGGTATTAGCATGTGCAGAGAACTAAGCTCTATGTTGCTACTGGAGAAATATTTGATTTATTTTCGCCAAAAAATGTATATTCTATAAAAACTGTAAACATACTTGCGCTCCCTTCTGCCGCCGCACCTTAACCCCCTTGCGCATCCGGTTCGGGAATACAGTCATTATCGAGCATGCTATTAGATCCGGACTAAGCTCGACCTACCCTTATCTGTTATTTGAATGAGAGATATTTTTGTTATAAAAGATAACACATATATATTGATAAATCGCGCCTTGGTTGCCTAATTATATCCTGGCCAGGCTACCCTTAGTTAAAAACTATTTGAATAATTTTTTTTTCGATCATTCCCTTCATTTGTTATTTCAATAAATTTAGTACCAATCGAAAGTACAGGACATAAGAAAAAAGAAATGTTGACTATCTTTTGCTTGGCCCCACTACCAAGTTGCCAGGTATTATTAATTTACCCTCATCTGTTATTTAATTAAAATATATATCAAAATAAAGGTAGTTTATTTGTCAATATGATGGTATTATGTTGCCTAAGCAATAGTTGTTCAGACTCACGGTTGTCTAGATTTTAAATATGAATGTTTGAGTAAGAGAGTGACAGAGAAGCGCTCCACGGACTATTCCGTGCAATAGAGAAGGACGCACAGTGGCAAGTGTGCGCGAGACAGCTGTGAGTGAAAGTGAGTGCGATAGACAAAGACAACTCTACCATCGTGAATATGTTTCGGAGTAAATAATATAAATACGTTTTCAGTATATACACTGTGTTCGTAAACGTGCTTCGTTGTTTATAACCTCTAGTGGTCTAGGGGTACGGTGTCAGCCTTCTATGCTGGCGGCCGGGGTTCGATCCTCGGTCCCGGCAAAGATTTATCTGATTACCAAACCCTTCCTACACCTCTGAAAAGACATCTTGTGAATGTGGGGAATACCAGGCCGCCACCGTGGTTCGGATTCCACGTTAAACTGTAGGTCCTTCATTTCATCTCACAATCACCCTACCATTACACATTAGCGTAAGTGCGTATAACCCGAACGGGTAGTAAGACGCGGTGCTATAATAATAATAATTTATAACCTCTAATCGAGTGAAATTTTTTCAAAGTTAATTGTTATATAAAAATGAAAAAGTGTTTTTTGTGGTTTAGAAGATTTTGTAATTGATTTTGAGGATGAAACATTCGAAAAATGTTTCTTAAAGTTATTGTTTCAACAAGAAAAAAGTGTTAAGTATAATAATTTTGGTTAGTTAAGGAATCAGTTGACTCTTTAGGTTATCATTCATTGTGCTACAAAAAAAGTTACTGTACTAAGCAAAAAATATAATGAAGAGCTTATAAATTTTAGCAGAAATTATGACGTATGTATAACATTAAGTCTTAAATAAAGATAACAAATTTTCAAGACTTTTCTTATTGGTTATTATCCTGAGCATGTCAGACATCCGAGGCTTACTGTTAAGATTATTCTAATCCCGATCAAAAAAATTCATATGGCTCGTCCAAAGACTTTGTATGTATATTAACAGTGTTAATTCATAAAAATATGGTATGTAACTCTTTTTATTTACTTGATTAAATTTACTTTTTAGGTAAATCCAAGTATGTCTACAGTTGACGAGCATCCGAGATGTTTAAATCCTAATGGACATTCAAGTAACACATATGTTGAGAGAGAAGATGCAATAACTTCACTTTCGATGGATGTGAACAAAGTATTAAAATAATGATAATTCATTTAATTACTATAATTTTCATTGTTTTGATCATAAATTTATACTAAAAAAAAAAAGTTTAATTTTAATTGTCTTAAATTTGAGCTATAAAAAGCTTATTTAGCTCTTAGTGATATCTTCTTAGTGCAATCTTTTTTTTACTTTTTTTTAAAATTATTCATTTAACTAAATACATTTTTACAATACGACTTTAGACGCATTGTCATGATCTATATGCATTGTTTAATCAATTTTTTTTTAAACTAAAATTTATTTTTAAAATTTCTCAACAAATTATTTGCTCCAGGTGCCGTCATTTACATCAACTCCACGGAATTCGATTGACGAGTCGCTTGATTAAGTATCGACGATTGACCCAACACCAACAGCACCTAGTGAATATCAACTCATCAGAATTGGAGCAAACTCTGTATTCATCATCTCCAACTCTTCCATCAGTGTCATCGACTTCCCGTAAACAAACAACACAGCTGTTTTGCAGCAACATACAGAAGAGAAGTGAAAAGCGTAAGATTAATCTTATATTTCCTCAGTCGAAAGAAACGATACAGCCAATAAAAACAACTGCTGAAACTGAATGATTCTGAGATACTTTCAAAACTTGAGAACCAAACTATTGTCTATCACACTACCTGTTTCTCTTCATATCAGGTACAAATGAAGTGGCAGACCGAGGAACATTTGATTCCAGTTGGCATGAAAACAGAAAGCTGCATAAGTTAACTTTAGATTCCCTTGTAAATTTTATTACGAGCGAAATAATTGAAAATAATACGGTAAAGTACTTTGCACAGTTATTTTCAAGTGGGAGGGAGTAAAGTGCACCCCGACGACATGGCATTTTACCAACCCTAATACTTAGAAGAAAAAAAAATCTTGAAAAGTTTAGGTGATCGTCTCACGATTGAAACATCTGTCGGACCGTGTTGTAAAAAAAATAGTGTATATGACAGACATCGACGTATCTGTAAAATGGCTAATAGCACAGAATTTTTGGAGACAAAAGATGACAACACACTATAATATAAGATCTATTTTAAGATCAGGTTTACGACTTGAAATTGCGCCCCTTATTCCAAATTGTAAAAAAAAAAAAATCTCTAGCCTAGCCCCTGGTGAGAAAACTTCCAAAGTACTCTACTAAACAAAGAAATATACATGGTGAAGGTGAAGGTATTCGTTAGTTTGGTCAAATATATCAATTCATCGAAACGGGTCCAGTTTTAATGCTTACGCATGCCAAATCACATATTATATTGTATCAAGGGTAAAGAGCCAGTGGCACGCAAGACTATCTTGGCACGTGCGTGGTTTGCTGTTACTTGAAAACACAGCCGGCGGCGTACATCAAAAGTAGCTAAGTCAACCATAATGCTTGATGTGCTGTTTTGACAATGTGATGCCATAGATATCACGGAATACAATGAATCAGGAACTCAAAACAGCGATAAAACATTAAAAAAAAGTTTTTGTCGATAATAAGAGTATGTGTGATTATTTAGTCAAACAGCACTCACGATTCCTCATCACAACATTAAACAAATTACTTACGACAAATATAAAATATTGTGATTTTAAAAATTAGTTTCATGCTTGAAAAAAAAAATAGAACATAAAGTCATTAGCGAAACAAACGTTTCAAGTTGAGTTTGTTTTCAAGTTATCCGAATCGAACTTAACAATTAACATGACAAGTCTAGCCATCATCAATATCGGTAGCAGAGACCTCAACTGGAGAGTAGCTAAACTATTAAAGTGTCGAGTCATTTTAATATGGATATTAAAACATAACTAATACCAAACTCGTATCTAACAACGCCCGTCCCTGTGGCTAAGTAGTTAGTGGTCGGCAACAAGTCTGGTGACCTGACTGACTCTGTTTCGATTCCGGGTGGTTCTCGTAGGCGTGTCCAGACATAGTGTTTAAACGGGGCCATTAATGACCACTTTTAACGTGGTAGACATATTATTAGGCCTCGTTTACCCACTAACGAATTTGAGAAGTGGAGGTTGTTGAGTCCATTTTATCCATGAATTGACTTGATACAAGGCCCTAAATAACCCTAAATCAATACGTACTAACAAACTAAGTCAGGTCAAGTAAAACTATATACACTCTAAAGATAGAACAAATAAAATTATTTATTTAGTGCTGCTGCAATCAGGATATGTGGATTTATACTGTATTTATAGGACATTTCACACTAACTGTTAAGGTTACTCGGCAATAAAAACTTACTGCACAATTTTAACAAGTATATCATTATTATAAGGTATTATTAGTGATTCAATAATTTCAAATTATTACAGGTCACGAGTGTGCAATAAAATGTTGGTGGTCGAATGACCTTGAGGGAGCCATAGATCCCCTCTTGGTTTTCTTCCCTCTCTCCAATAGGATGTGCGCACTACTAAATTGTTGATAAGATATCTACTGTTTGTCCTGGTTCGATTAGTAAATAGCTAGGCGCTAGGGCTGAGTCTGTGGATATTAGGCATTTTGTAGAATAATCTAGTTTGTAAGTCATGTACCCATAAAAATATGTTTAAAAAGCGCACTTTAAACACCCAAATATAATTTTACAACAAAACTAGCAAAAACTGGAGAAACATTGTTATATTTATCTTATAGTTGTCAAAATTGGCATAATACGTCAAATACAGATGCAGAAGGGAAAATTATTGTTTTTCTCTCAACGTCTTACTACCCGTCTGAGCTACCCACATTTAACTACGTTAATGGGGATAAGATGAGGACGGAGGAATTTGTATAAAATGTAGCCACATTTGTGTAAGGTATATTTAGAATAGTAGCTTACTAACAGTTAACCTAAGGTAGCCGTACACACAGCCCAAGAATATATTTTTTAAATTAAAAAACAAGTTGAAACATTTTTTTGTTCCCCTCTTCCCCACTTGTCCCGCAACACACTATATGATAGCTTCAAGTATACAATATGCTTTATATCCCACCTCCCCCAACATAATTCTTTCCTCTACATCAGCTACGGGCAAACTATAGCCCGCGACGTCAATTTGTGCGGCCTGCAAGATTTTGGACAGTTGCATGCAACCCATTAACGATAATAGTTTGAGTAACTACTAAACAACATTTAGGTAGGCTAAGAAGCAACATGGTCCATGACATATTTAAATTTATTTGCTACTAGATAGCTGTTGCCCGCGGCTTTGCTCGCGTGGAAGTTGATTATATACAAATACGAAAATATACATATGTATTTACAGATTAATTTAAAATATTACGTTACGTTGATGACTATAACTTGACCTCAGATCAAAAATAATGCAAGTCCGATACAAACTTTCACCCCCTTTTTCATCCCTTATTAAATAAAATTTCCAAAATTCCTGAAACACGTATTTATTTGTTTTACGTCAATAACCGAAATACAAAATTTTGTTTATGTAACTTTCAAAATGACGGACTTTCATACATATTATCATACATATTATCATCCCCTATTTTGACCCCTTTGGGGTGGAATTTTCTAAAATCCTTTCTTAGTGGGTGCCTACATAACAAAATGAATATACAGTCCGAATTTCATGCTTGTAGCCTTGATAGTTTGCGCTCGGCGATGATGAATCAGTCAGTCAGTCAGTCAGTCAGTCAGTCAATCAGGACATGTTATTTTATAAGTATAGATGACAGATTTGATGTTGTTTGTTACTTTCTTTGTGTAGCAAAGTTATAGACCATAGTTTTATGATTTTTGTGTGAAAATAAAGTTCATTATTTAGTAAATTTAGATTTTTGTCACATGCAACCTTAGAGATGTCCATGTGGCCCTCGGGGAGAAAAGTTTATCCACCTCTGCTCTACATAATAGACCAACAAGCATCCGTTTGAAACTTTAAACAAATAGCCCTGTGTAGTCAACTCAAAATGGTTTGATGACGCCCTTTTAAAGCCTAAGTAAACGTATTTCACCTTGATAAAGACGCGAAATATTTCTGACAAGGGTTGTAAAAAAAGGTATTCATGTTTACGCAACTTGAATATTTTGATAAGGATACTTGGAAACAAGATAGATAACATAGTTGCATTATGACGCTTCCTTGATTATGCCACAGCTACACACTCGATTATCTTTTAGTTTACAACATTTACAACAGGGGTTTACAAAGTGAGACCCGCGGATCATATATGACACTCGTTTGTATGTTTTACAATATGTATCCGATAATAAAATGTTGAAGTGAAAATAGGCGATATTTTATATAAATTAAAGTATTATAATTTTTTTATATTATGTTTTAGTTACTAGCCTTTAAGGTCATTCAACAGTAGAAATTGTATTGCACAATTTTAATAAGTGTATAATATTAGTTAAAATAGTGATTCAATTATTTCAAATCATTGCAGTTCACGGGTTATAAGGGGTCAAACCTGTTATTTTGTACTTTTTAATGTAGGCCTACCATTGTTAATATATAGTAATTATTGAACGAGATTTTTTAGTATAATTAGACATTCATATGGGGTGTATACAATGAAATATTAATAATATTAGTAGTAATAATATTATAAATATTTCCTTGTTAAATTTGTAAAGTAAATTTTTTACTGTCTAATTACCTTAAATCACAAAGGGCTTGATATCGTGAACTCAAGTTTAAATAAGTAAATGTTTAAAATTGAAATGGTGTCAAAATTAAAGTTTTATAGTTATTATATTCAAGTATAATGTAAATTCTATAGAGTTGTTATGTAAAAAAAAAAAATAGGTTCATGGGGCAATCGAACCAACCAACTACGTTTAGTTATAAAATTGCCATTCAAACAAATTACCAGGGTTTCACAGTCTAGTGAATTGACGGCCAGGGATAATAACAATAGTAAATAAACTATCGCACACTCGTAAGTATTGCTTGCTTGTGAAAGACAATTATTTTTGCATGTTTTACTAAGCAAATTATGACGCCATTTTGAATGATTATTTTTTACAATGTCAACATTTTACTTCATAAATTTATAATGTGCTAAATTATTCAAATATTTAAGTAGTAAAATGTCAGGGAAAGTCAATAATTCTTCAAATAAAACTTAATATGAACTTCTTTGTAAATATTTCGAGAACTTGAATTTTTCATCCGATATAATAGAGTAAACTCCTGACTACTAGCCTAATGAGCCAACTTTTTGAAAAGAAGTAAAAGTTACGCTTATTCAGTTACTACAAACACTAGAGCCTTTTTCAAAAGAAAATGTCTGAAAATAATAAAAACATTATTTTTTTAGAAAAAATTATAAGACCAGTCATTATGACCATAATTATTAATCAATATTTATTTTAGTACTAAATGAAAACAAGGAAAACAAAATCTTATAAAAGTAGTAAACGTTTATAAAAAAAAGTTCACTTTTTTTTTTACTTTCATTCCTTTTTTTGTAAAGAATACTTTAATATAAATGCAAATAAGTCTGCCCTTCCTGGTTACGCAAAAAAGTTGTTCCTTATCATTTATCCGGGTCTAATTTTGTTGGGTTTGTTGCACTGTTGAGATTGATTACTACTTATTGTAGTTCTGCCCGTAGCCCTGATTTTTCAACTTCGGAGAATAATGCCATGGACGGAAGCAACTTTTGAAAAATTGCAAATCAGGGTTATCGTCAGCTTCTCTGTTTGCCTGTTCCTTTAACAACGCTAAGAGCTGTTCTTACAGCTCAAGAAACCTCTTCATATCCCTTTGCTGGGTTTTACGTTTCTGGATTATTATTTTTTCTGTCCAAGTTCATATTGTGTGCAAGCAGACGTGCTGGAAGGGGGGCTAAGAGTAAGGAATGAGGGTGAGTTATTTCAGCTCCTTCAACCATATTTTCTTCTGCTAAAATGCTATAGTCACTACCATCGGATACGTCAATTTCTTGTAAATTGCCTTGTTCACCAAGAGGAACCACGTAGTCCTTTGAAAATGACATAACTTCAAAGTAAGGCCATTTAATTTTTTTCTTTTGATCCAGATCTAGTAACTGGACGTTTTTGAATGTTTTTCCTGTAGCTGTCCTTCAAGTTTGTCCACGTTAGTTTGGCTACACTCCCTGGAAATAAATAAATAATCGAACTAATATATACTCAACACCTGTAATTTGACGAGAAAGAATACTATTTAATAAAGATGTATTTACAATAATGTAAAGTTGCTTACTGTTTATTTTTCTGTGATTACACTCATTCACATAATAGGTGTAAGGAACTGCACTTCAAACTGTTTATTTAAATATAATGAGTTAAACTAATAATAGGATGACGACTCTGCTTCTCCTTGGTGTCTGTCAAACAAGCATTAATCCTAGCTCCAAACTCTTTAGTACAGTTTCACGTTACAATTTTTACTATCTTTTTTTTTAGCACCACGTCTTACTGCCCATCCGGGTTATACGCTTAAGTACTAAATACGCTAATGGGTTAGGAATTGGGAAGGTTAAAGTGTAAGGAAGTGAGCATTTGTGTGGAGGGAGAGTGGAAAACTATGTACGGAGGCGGGGGGGAAGCAGTTCAACCGACTGAGATTCAAACCTCGATCTCCCCGTCCTTGGCAGTCTAGCTCAACACGAAACTAGCACGTTAGCCAACTACGCCACCGAGGCGAGTTACTAGCCTATTGTTGTATATTTTGTTGCTATTGGGTACACCTTTCGTTCTCTAGCTTTTGCTTTCCGAATGGGTAAAACAACAGTAAGAAACATTGCGTTCGAGACATGTAATGAATGCTATCCGCCAAATACCGGTTCACAATATTTTAACTACTTACACTATTATTCTATTATTTTACAACCTGTAGCAGATGCGGATAAACAGTTTATTGCTATCGAAGTTGGTAGAAGGGGGAGGCAAAACGATGGCAGTACTTTTGTTGAATCAACCTTCTATCGACTTCTAGAAAGTGAAAAATTCTATGTTCCAGTATCTTCCATAACTCTAACCAACGTTTTAATTGGTGATGAAGCCTACCCTCTAAAACCCTATTTAATGCGACCATATCCAAGAAGAAGTTTAGCTCCACAAACTGAAAATTTTAATAAACGACTTTCTTCTGCGAGAAAATGCAATAAGTGTGATTTTGGTATATTTTACAGAAAATGGCATTTTCTAACAAAAGACAGAGAAACATTATCCGAAAGAGCATGATGTTTAATCAAATGTGCATGTATTCTACACAATTTTGTGCGAGACAAAGATGGTGAAACTGACTCAGACTATATTGAGGTCACAAGAAGACTAAGTTGTGAAGAACGAAGAACCAACATCGAAAGGAGAAACAGAATTAATAATAACTACAGTCAAGCAGCGTCTGAAGTCAGAAGGGAATTTAACAATTACTTTTGGGATTTTGGACATTAACTGTTCAATAAATTTATTTTGAAGACAGATACACGAGAAATGTTTCATAATCACCACAGTTCTCATGTTTCTAGAACATCGTTAGTATTATTGATATTGTCAGTAATTTAAAATAAAAGTCTTGTTATATATGATAATTTTTTATTAGCTATAATTTATTTGAGGTGAGCTTATTATGTACACTCAGGTATTTTGTAATATATACTAAAAATAGATAAATAATGTGACCAGTACATATCGGCGTACATTCTTTTCCTACTTATCCCACAATTTATCAGTCACGCATTTGTTTTTATTTTCACTTATCTTCACAGTTTGCCGCTTAGAACTGAACTAAATATCGAACAAAACCTGCGGCAGAGCGGTGAACTCTGCCATTTAGCTTTGCCGTGTATGGCCAACGCTGTAAACATCCGCATGTTTAAAATATTTTCTTGACGCTCTGCCGCTACCATTCATAGATCTGCCGCTTGTCTGTATGGCCATAACCTAGGGGATAGATATGAGGAAGCTATAATTAGGAGGCAATGTAACAGCATTTACCGTTAAGGGTGGGAAAGCAAAAACCGCACTCAATACACTAAACCAGAATTTGAAATTCAGTAGCTCCATTACCGGAAAATCAGACCACACGAGACCGAAGCCTCAGCTCACGTGACCACTGGCACGGGTCTTGTTTATAAATGCGTTGGCAGCTATTGGACCATATCTGACGAGCATAAGAAACTAAATCATAACCTAAGTTGTGTGACTACAGTCGTCATAAAACACAAGTAACACACACTTTTTACGTAGACTAATGAAAATAGATCTAATAACATAAATGTGTCAGATATAGATTTATAGAGAGTTAATAAACAAAACCACCTAAGGGGCCTATATGGATTTGGTGTGAATGCACAAATTTACTTGTCCCTAGCTATTGGTATAATGTTGAATTGATACACTACAGTGACGTACCCAGATATTTACCGGGGGTGACGGTGTGGCAGTACACAACATATCGAATATCGTGTGTATTATTTATCACTATTGACATTTTAGGGTCACCTTTATTGTCTAAAACAGAACATTTTAATGCCTGTTCTTAAAATTCATCCTACGCACTCGGCCCATATTCAATGCTTTCTATATTATAGTTCTGCTTAATATGTTTTAAGCGGTTTTTTTAAACCGTGTTTTACTACCCGTCCGGGCTATATTGTTAATGTGCTCAAATAGTTGCGGACACATGATCAAAGTTGGAAATTTCTAACTATGTAAGGTACTCTTAAGGTTATTATCATGGAAAAATGGGAATTTTGTTAGAAATGTTAAACAATGCACAGATACAAAATTTAATCAAAATCGTTAGAGCATATTTCGAGAAAATTTATTTTTTATTTTTTTGCCTTTCAATAAACTACGCTTAATTTTAGGGTTGGATATTTAATTCCAAAAGTCCCTTTGTGGAACCTTATTAAAACCCAATATACCGAGTTTTACCCCGATCGGTGAAATGGTTTCGTTTCTAGGCCGAGATATAGACACACAGACAGCCGGCAACGTAAAAAACACTTTTTATGTTTCAGGGGGCCATGAAATGTTGACCTTTATCGAAATCTCGAGTCGAGTTTTTTAACGATCACAATACTTCTCTCTCCGAAGGAAAGTAAAAGTTATTGAAAACCACCCCCAGCACACCCGGCCGAGATTCGAATCCCAGGCTCCCCGTCACGGGCAAACCAGACCAAATGATCTTGAGATCTAGGCCATGGGGCATGTGCCCACAGTTATTTGGGTTGAAGCTGCTATGTTTTTTTTTTTTTAATTTGATGTATTTAAAGTGCACATTCTGAACCGACTGATTATATTAGCATACGACCTACAAACTAACTTAAATCTATAAAAGAACCAGCATCCAACCCCTAGCCGNGGGGTGAGAAAGTGACCCACTGGCCTTCTCCTCCCCTTCACAAGGGTGTATCATCGATGCAATGAGACAATATTTTCACAAAAATTTTAAACAAATAAATAAGTTACATTTTTTGAGTGAAATATAGCAAGTTAAAAAAAGATTAGAAAATTACTTCTCAGAATTGGCTAGACAAAGTAATGTGAACAAATAAGTTGACTCCTGATAGTGAAAATGATAAAACATTTTGTAAACAAGTTAACTCCTGGAAAGAAAACAAGGCACTTATTTTTTATAGTGGCCATCAAGGCGCCATTCATCAACATGAGTTGGCGATAAAAAATTACTTCGTATTTATGATTATAAAAAAAGTATTTAAATTTCTTCTTTAGTAACAGTTATGGTTTATCATTTGTCTTTCCGCAGATTTTTCTTTGATGTGCAGGTTTTATTATGTCTTTCGGTTTAAGAAAGAAATGCTCTAGTCTAGGAAAAAAAAACACTCTCTAGCGACGTAAATATAATGTAGACAAAATAGAACGAGAAAGCAAATGGTTAAAGATGAAAGCCAAAAACCCTCTCGTATTTAGTGGGAGACGACTGAATTGTATCCATTCAGACATTTCTTAAACAAGCCCCACAAATACAAAGTCTGATTTGTATCAATTTTCATAATATCCACAAAATCCTGAATTGTATCCATTCTGAATGGTCCCACATATTAAATGAACTTCTCCCCGAAAAACGAGTATAGAGTGTTATATATGTAATGCAACGTTCCCCAAGTATGTATTTTGAACAAAATAGTTTGAACAATTTTTGAATTTTCAAAATCTGTTCATCAGTAAAATACATTAATTATTGGGATAGAATCAAAGCAAAAAATAAATACAACCCGAGGTAAGACAATATAACAGCTGAATATCATTTAGGAAAAAAATCCATTAAACTGTTTCGGATCTAGCCCAAGTACATAGAGACAGAATTGTAAAACTAGTTTTTTTTAGTTCAGGGGCATACAAAACTTCAAGATTCTTCATAATCTCGAAATCAAACATTTTCACAATTAAATACTTTCTCAATATAAGGAAGTAAATGAATAAAATAATTCATAAAATTGAGATAAAAACATTCCAAAAAGTTTCAAATTGAAATTTAATGAGAGAATTAAAAGAAAAATGTACCCCTTTTGCTTTATGGTGCTATTTCAAAGTATTGTTTATCTCCACACAAAAATTACAAAATGTGTATATTAACTTCAGTGTTTAATCAGGTATGAAAACCAGTTAACAAATTAAGGGCAGTTAGTGATATCACGTCTGAAATAAATGGTTTGTTAATCACATCCTATTAATTTAAATAACTGGCTTGTTAATCACATCCTATTAATTTAAAAAAATGCAAATAGGTATGTGGACATTTTGAAAGTTTATTTTTTAACTCCCCTTTCTATCCTCGGTGTATTATTACTACTCGTCCGACGGGTTATATTCCAGCATTTGAGTTATGTAAAATTTAAGAATCCCAATAAAATAGGATAAAAAGAGCTATCTTTAGGTGTACAGGTGACCTGGTGGTCTAAGGTTAAGGTGTCAGACTTCTGAGCTGGGGTCCGGGGTTCAATCCTCGGTCCCGGCACAGATTTATCTTCCTTCACCTCTGACAAGAGGTGTATTAATTACAACTTGTGAATTTGTGGAATGCCAGGCCTCCACCGTGGTTCGGATTCCACGCTAAACTGTAGGTCCTCCATTTCATCTCACAATCACCCTACCATTACACATTAAGCGTAAGTGCGTATAACCCGAACGGGTAGTAAGACGCGGTGTTAATAATAATAATAGTTTAGGGGTACAGCGCTCCAGTATTCACCTTGAGGGAGTATGGAAACACCCACAACAAACCAAGTCTTGCAACCTTCCCTCTTCCCTCTCTCCTCAAGCGGAGCAAAGTCAAAAGCCTACCTAGGTATTAGTTGAATAGCAATAACTTTGTAGAAACATAAAGAGAAAACATACATAATCTTAACATTTTGAACAAGTCAATGGGATGCCTAAATCACGAGACTCCGGTTTTGAACAAGTTAGCATGAGTTAGCATAAATCAAGCAAGGTATTCGAATGTTGAACAAACCAACGGTGTTCAGCCTAAATTACGAGACTCTGAGTTTTAGCAAGTCAGCATGAATAAATAAATTAACTCGCATTTTGAACAAGTGAGCATGAATTATCATAAATCTAGGTAGCGTTACTCACATTTTTAACAAATAAGCGTGGATCGAGGCACTCAAATATTAAATGTCAGATTCAGAAAACACTGTATGTGTGTCATCTTCCAAAAGAGTTGTCATCGTGACATGGCTAATACTTCTAGTCACCTTTGAGTCCAATAAGCTTTGATGAGCCCAGTGAGATTCCAACCAGTATTTAGTGAGGTTCAGTTGAATAGCAGCGCTGTTACATGAAACATACTTCATAGTGACATGCATCTGATGTTCTCGTCTACGGAGAGGTGGCTAGTAAAGTCAAATAAAAATATAGTGGACCTAGATTGGATTCTAGCTGTTGTTCAAAATCATTTATAAATTATAACTATAGAGATAGAAACAACGCGATTTTTGTAGATATGTGTATCATATTACACGAATGAGAGTTGGCTTGAGTGTTGATTTGTGTTTAGAAAGTGTACATCAAAATACAACACTATAGTAGATAGAGGCAGGGTTGGAAGCACGGGTGGTCGAGAAAATTTAATCTCGAGGGTCTGGAGTTCAGTCCCCGAGCTCAACAGTGAGGTATTCCAATCTCTATTGCCTCAGGATGAATATGCTAGAATCCCCATGAGAAAAACCTTATTTGACAGTATAAAAAGTTAATTTATATAACCATGCGTCAAATAATGGGTTTTGTGGTGCATATGGTCAGATGGTATCCATTTAACAGTTTTAAAATAAATAAATTGCCGTGTTGACAACGAAACTTTATCATTAGTTTTTATCATGCCTGTATGTAAGGGAAGGTGACGGGGGATAACGCCCCAGAGACTCCACGAACTGTTTCAATTGAAACAACATTTCTATTTTGCCTCTATAGATTGGAATCATGATAAGATATTAAAAATTAAAAAAGTTTGATACCGGTATATCATTTTTATTTATTTCTGACAAAATATCACTTACTTTTTGCTAGTTTTTGTTTAAGACAAATCTAATTTATTGTGATTACAAAAGTCCTTATTTAAATAATATATTTATTGAGCTTTATCAGGTAATTTTGTTGAGAAAACAAATTATGTCGAAACGTTGAAAAATAGCATATGTGTTTAATGTTGGGGCCTCCACAGTTATAATTCCGGCCCTCATGTTTATATATATTCTAAATGTTCTTATAGTAATCGATCTATATATATAAATTCCCACCACAGATGTACGCATTTTAATTAAGATAACGAGGTAGGCATGTGAAAGGTAGGATTTAGTATAAATGTGCGTGGAGAGAGAGAGTGGGAAACCAAACAATCCAGACAAGATGAGTCCAACGTTTAGTGCACGCGCTCACTTATGCGAGTGATTCGAATGTGATTGTATTAGCCGGTGTTAGTCAGTACTGGCAATAGAAGGTATAGAGTTTAAAAATCAAACAAAACCCTAATACCCGAGACAAGGTGACGTCACAGAAAAACGGGTGTTACACAGTCTCTCAACGTGAGGCAGGTTGGCCAACATCATCTGCTCCACGCACGTGATCGATACAAGTTACTCTGACACCCCCTTCCTCCTTCCCACTTCCCGAAAATCAACACTAAACAAAACTTTCGAAGGACGCACGAAGGTGCAGGACAGAAATAATATTATATTCTTGGAGGAAAAGTAAAATTTGCGAAAATATTTCTTCAAATACTAACATTATGAAACGACACTCGCTTTATATTGATCTTTGGCTATTTGACGAGCACTTTCTAGACAAAGTGTAGTTCAGAAAACGATATTTACACTAACTTAACCTCGAGTGTCTAACTTATAAACACATAACTCCAACAGTAAGATATTTAAAAGTACTCCTAGAAGGGACGTATTCTCATACTGAGGTTTATTTATTGACGTTTCAAAACCACTAAAAACAATACTCAATTATCTTAAAATTGTTTGTTGTAATACTATTTTTAAAAAACTTTATTCATTTAAACGATTCTAAGTAAAATATATTTAGTAGTGTTTTGCCATAGCCCTGAAATTGGTTGAAAGAACGGTTTAGAGAATTCAAATATGTTTATTTGTCACCAACATTGATTACATTTTGCTATATTATTTGTGTTATTTTGTAGGTATTTATAATATGTATCAAAGTGACAGCTGCAGATAACATATTAGTTAGTAACTAACAAATACTGTTCTTCCTAAAAAAGTTATATTTTGGCACATTATGGGGTGTTTCTGGTTGGAGTCCCGAGCATAGAAAATATTATGAGCTATTCGGAATTTGCTTGAATCGGGAGATCCCAAGCGCTGGTAATAACATAAGAGAGTTAAGTGAAGGATAAACTGAACTATATATTGTACAATGTTCACAAACTCAATGATATCATACAACTTAAATATAGTGTGAGCTTATTTTGAAATAAAAACAAACGTAATTACAGGAGATTTCTGGACGTCTGCAACACGTCTCAGTGCTCAGGTACAGGATTAATATAAGGAAATAGAATTGAGCCCAGAAAATTGTTTTGGGATTATTTTAGAAGTGTAAGGTAGGTGCTAAGCCACGCCCTGAGATCACCAGACCTACCCGCGGGAGGGGTATCGAGTTGTGCCCAACCGCGTCTTATCTCTCTTACGAGAGCCATTGTCAGTTATTATTATTTTTATTATTATTATTATTGCCACATCTTACTACCCGTCTGGCCTATACGCTTTTACACTAATGTGTAATGGTAGAGTGATTGTGAGATGAAATGGAGGACCTACAGTTTAACGTGGGATCCGAACCACGGTGGAGGCCCGGCATCCCACACATTCACAAGTTGTGATTAATACACGTCTTGTCAGAGGTGAAGGGAGGGTTTGGCAATCAGATAAATCTGTGCCGGGACCGAGGATTGAACCCCAAACCCCCAGCACAGAAGTCCAACACCTGACCCCCTAGACCACCAGGTCACCCATAGAGTCAGTTGTTTACAATAATAATATGACAAACATTCTATCTATGTTTGAATTCTCTCTGTCGTTTGCTAAATATATTATGATTTTGGCAGGAAGAACCGTAGAAGTTAGTTATTAAAGTTACTAAAACCATTTTAATATATTCATACATTAAGTCATGTTAGCTGCAGCTTCACTTTCGACAGAGATTATCAATACTTACAAATTAACACACATATTTTAGTAAAATGTTATCAATGTTGGCCTCAAAGAAATGTGTTTGAATTTTCCGAGCAATGCTTCCAACCAAAATCAAGGTATAGGTTAGGTTAGGTCATTTAAAAAAATTGACTAAATGATACTTTTATGTATAATTCTGAACATGATTTTGTTCATTCTTCCAATATTATTTTATTTCTTAGATTTCACTCTTTCGGCCACAACTTAGGTGACAGTATAATGTTATCTGTCCCCTCCCTCTTCGGGACGCAACACACTCAAGGGATGTGACTTGGGAAGCAACGCGATACAGCCCGACTAAGGGTTCGGCCAAACTGGCGATCGAGCGCGTGATTAGCAAATAGCACTCGATAGTTGTTGAAGAGGAGGCAAAGATTCGATACTTGGCTCAGTGAACTGAGGGTGGTTTTTGACACGTGATTTATTGTGATTTTCCCATCCTCTCGCCACGCTAATGGTGATTCTTATTTGTAAAGGCCTACTTTGATTATTATATTGAAGTATTTTAACATATCAGTTTTACATATATAGGTATATATATATATATATATATATATATAGGTATGGTTTATGATCTTACCAATTAAATGAGGCCGTTAGTATCAAGTGTGCTAAGCCTATCGATGGTAATCAAAATGTCAAAATAAGAAGTTTTCCAGCACTCAATGAACCAACATACAATAATATTGCCTAGCGCCTGTAAACTAGACTGTACCGGGCCAAGCACTCAGTCGCTCGGTCGCTCCAGTCTGGCCGTCCCCTAATATAATATTATGTTTGCTTTCCACTTCACACACTCGCTATTTGACAGAGAATAAGATCTTAACATTAGCTGTGCTGGCGGCCGGGGTTCAATCCTCGGTCCCGGCACAGATTTATCTGATTTCCAAACCCTTCCTTCACCTCTGACAAGACATCTTGTGAATGTGGGGAATGCCAGGCCTCCACCGTGGTTCGGATTCCACGTTAAACTGTAGGTCCTTCATTTCATCTCACAATCACCCTACCATTACACATTAGCGTAAGTGCGTATAACCCGANCCTTCATTTCATCTCACGATCACCCTACCATTACACATTAGCGTAAGTGCGTATAACCCGAACGGGTAGTAAGACGCGGTGCTAATAACAATAATAACATTAGCTAGTTTTTTTCCACCTGACAAAGGTGAAAGCCGAAGAACACATTCTTTGCCAAATAGAGCCATGAAAGTAGATCTGTACCACGTAGGTGGGCATGTAGACTCTGACGTCAGTCTGTCATGCGGTTAGGGTTTGAATCCCGGGTGGATGTATGAAGATGTTTTTACCTAAATGATTTCCCACAATACCTTCAGGCAAATGAGGGTTCATTTACTCTAAATTTTACCTCCCCATTTCTACTCCATTAGAATAAATATGATAGCTCGAACGGGTAGTAAGGCGCCAAGCACGAGGAGGAAGGATGGAGGTATATAAAGAAAGATTATAGTAGGAAGTTCACTTTACGTTTGTATTTCACAAACCTTTCTTTCTACCAGTGACACAGCCACATTATAGTTTTGTTAACGTATCAGAACCACGGCATAAGGGCCAATAGATGTTGGGACGGCTATACAGCCCGACTTTCATAGAAATACCTTATCTCACCACTTTGGTGGCCGCATGGTCTAAGGCGTCTCTCTCGCAATAGTCCGGACTACCGATGACGGTTCGATCCCAGTTGGGTGTACTGAGGTTTTTCACAAAAAATGTTTCCTACTCTCTCTCTCTCTCAACGCAAATGCTGGTGCACTTCTTCTAAATGCAACAGCCCTAATCCCTAGCCCACTAGCGTAATTAGTACATAGCATAGCCCAAACGGGTAGTAGGACGTGGTGATAAAAAAACTTATTCGGCAGTTGCTAGAAAAGCTAGATCTATTTTCATGTAGTCATACGTCAAGTCATGTGATCTGCAGATGTATTTTTTTTCTAGTTACTACACCCCTAATATAACACTAATATTATAGTAAAAGATTACCAATGTTGTTAAGTAAAAAAATACGTGTTTGTATTTTCTAAAAGGTCCTTTCTATGAACGTAGAACTGTGAAGTGTATTAACATCGCTTCAATCTTGTGACTGGCAATCATTCAGAAGATCCAACGTGTCTCCCGTTGACGTCAGCTTTATGCAACAAAGTAACCCCGTGACATCGCGTGGCGTCTCGTGCTACTTGCTAGTCTTGCTAGTGCTGATGTCCGACTGCCTACACCGAGGCAAATGGAGAACGTCTACACCACAATCTAATATTACATGGCTACAACACTCGATGGTGTGGCGTGGAGCGTCGCCAGACTAAGCAGAGTTAGTTGACATTGTGTCTGTGAATGTTCTCATCGCTCCATAGATTATTTGTTTACCGTGTGTAAGTGAAAATGCATAACAATGCGTGGTCTTTAGGTCAGAGTCTTATATATGATTGGTCAAATGGGGGACAACATATTGCAGGAACAGTTTTAAAAGGTTCTGCTTACTCTGGCAACATTCCGCGCCACGCCTCTGGAAATATAGTTGCAACAAATAGTGAAGATTGGAAAAACTACCCAACCTTACCAAATTACAATAAAAGGGCTTTATTCTTTGTTTAAAAGTTAGGGCCTACGTGTCATTTTGTATATTTCTTGAAATAAATGTTATTTATATATTCAAATAAAGGGGTAAATGACAACAACAACAACAACAAATTTGGAATAGTGTTGGCTAAAAAAATAGTTTTAAGAATAAAAACAAAGATTCAATTTAATGCAAACGTCATTTGTTTCATAAGAAAATATTTAATCTCAATATTATACAATTTTATCAAAAGAACTGATAAAATTAAATCTTCCTTGTTATTTTCTCCTTATTTAAGCTTTAGTTAAAGAGAAGGGAATAAAAGAATAACAAAGAAGATTTAATTTGATCATTTATTAATTCCTTACCAACTAAATAACATGAACAGTATTAAGAAAGAGACTGAATTAACCCATTGTGTATGATTTTAAAGCAGTGCTATATAGCATTGATGAGCCTTGTCATATTATTTTAAAACACGTTTAAAATTAATTTTTAATCAAACCAAATGTTAAAATAAAGCTACTCTGCGTAAAAACGTCCCTACAGTTTATTTTATGCACTAACCTAGCATGTGCACTTGCAATGACAATTATAGCTCCTATCTAACATGGGATGTAATTCCCAAGAAAATGGAAGAAAGTATATACTTATTTTTAAAGAAGTCCGTTCCAAAGGGTATTTTCCCCTACTAATTACTATGCAGTACATTTTAGTAGGAAAAAAGACCTTCCAGAACGGACTTGCTAGTCAAAATCAGTGTATACCTACGTTTTACTTTTTTTTAGAAAATACGCCTCTATAAATATTTCTTGGTATTACCATTTATTGGTTCCTAGAGTTGTATTACTTTAAATGTTACGTACATATTATTATAATTCTAGGTTTGAAGTGATTTAATAACTAACATTCTAAATTTATTTGTAATCAATAGTGAAAGTCGAAAAAAAAATGTTAAAATTAAAATCTTAATTACAATAGAGTCCCCATTATCCTACCTACCTTCGATTATCCAATTTTCCGTTTATTCCTACATATATTTAGCTTGCTATTAGCGTGATCTCATCGCAAGCAAAGAAGCAAAGCTGAGACACAAAATTCAATCACCAATTTTTTAAACAGTAATTTTTACATTTTGAATACCACAGAATATAATATTATTATTAGCACCGCGTCTTACTACCCGTTCGGGTTGTACGCACTTACGCTAATGTGTAATGGTAGGGTGATTGTGAGATGAAATGAAGGACCTACAGTTTAACGTGAAATCCGAACCACGGTGGAGGCCTGGCATTCCCCACATTTACAAGATGTCTTGTCAGAGGTGAAGGAAGGGTTTGGTAATCAGATAAATCTATGCCGGGACCGAGGATTGAACCCCGGACCCCAGCTCAGAAGTCCAACACCTTACCCCTAGACCACCAGGTCACCACTTAGAATATAATAAAAAATGCATCTAAATGATCTAAAATCCTTTATTTTGTTTACACGAATAAAATAATAGTTTTGTAATTTAATGCATAATTTATACTATGGAGTAGTTATTAATCCTTGTTTAAATGATCTATTCTGCACTTCCATTTAATTTTAAATTGATTCGTTCCAGACCCTCCCCTTGTTTATGTATTATTCGACATTTCGGTTATCCGACCACCTGTCGGTCCTGTTTAGGTCAGATAGTCGGGACTCGACTTTGTTTCTGCGCGAACAAATTTGTCATTAGCAATTAAAAGGGAATTTTGATTGTTAGTTTTTTCTGTTTCAACTATTCTTCTCTCTTTCCTTCAAATATTCTCCTTCTATTTACTTTATTTTTCCTTTTATTTGTAACATAATTATATTGTTTGAAATAATTTTGTCCTACTTTTTTTTTTTAAATATGGTCACCATAGTAACTATGTGATATGATGCAAAAAATGTCCCATTTTTATATGGGGTGCGTTTTAGAAAATAGGTAGATAATTTTTTTCAGTCAAAACTTACAATATATTATCTTATATCAGTGTTATTTTATAGGTATTGCTGTCCGATTAGGTTCTTCCGATGAATATTGAACTCTAGCTTGTACTATTGTTGAGTGACATGACAGCAAACAACCATTCAAATACGCCTAATGTCTGTTCACGGTAGGAATTGACTTCTGAAAGGCCTTTTTCCCTACCATAAATCTATTATATAGTAGGATATTGGTAGGAAAAAAAGACCTTTCAGAGAGTAATTCTTACCGTGAATGGAGTATAGTAATGTTCATACTTAGTTATTTTGTAAAAGAAAAATATAAAGTAATCGGAGATAGCAAAATTAAAATAAATATATATATATATATATATTTTTGTGCATATGACAAGAAATCCGGGAAAGTTGGCAGCTACGCAAAATATTGACAAGGCCGTACTTAGAAATAATTTTGGGGTAGAGGGGGTGAAGTCTTCCTGCAGGAAATTACAATAACTGTACAGGATATTCAGCGTAGGAGTAGTGGGTAACTAACAGCTATCAAAAGATGTATAATGCAAACATTGGTTGAATGTCACTAATGTTAACTATGTGGAAATAATAATTATTTTCTTCTTTTTCTTCTTCTTAATATTATTATTAGCACCGCGTCTTACTACCCGTTCGGGTTATACGCACTCACGCTAAATGGTAGGGTGATTGTGAGGTGAAATGGAGGACCTACAGTTTAATGTGGAATCTGAACCACGGTGGAGGCCTGGCATTCCACACATTCACAAGTTGTGATTAATACATGTCTTGTCAGAGGTGAAGGAAGGGTTTGGCAATCAGATACATTTGTGCCGGGACCGGGGATTGAACCTCAGACACCCAACACAGAAGTCCGACACCTTACCCCTAGACCACCAAGTCAGTTTAAACTAGAGTAGTAATATATATCTCTCCTACGATGTAGATTAAGTATTTCAATATACACAATGAAGTAATTTATATTAAAAAAAATTAAAAACATAATTGGGGCGTTATGAATTTTACAAGATTCCAATAACTATATTCAGACATTGAAGAGGAATACAAACTTTTTTTTAAGTACCAAGGACTATACGCAAAATAACATAAATTATTAATCAACCTTTCAGAGGGGGGTTTCAGCTACCTAAAAATCCCCTACTCGGTAAGGCCAGGAATAGCCGAGAAACATTAAACAACAAGTCTAATTACAAACTTAATGTCATGTGGTTAGAGAAATAAGCTTTTCACAATAAAGAAAAATATGTGATTATTTTTTAATATGTTAAAAAAGTATGTGCTTGATTGTTCAGATAACTTGTCTTAGGTTCGCGACCGATGGTTGAATGTTATAAATACGATCAAGTTTCGTGAAATATAGTCATCAAGATTCATGTATTGAGAATATAATGAATGACCTTATGAAGGAAACCCTTTAAAAATATTTAAATTGCTATACAAAACCATTTAAAAGTGTTTAAGTAAGTTTTTAGATCTTAATAATAAAACTACTATGAGTAAAATTATTGCGTTAAAAATGTCTAGATTACAATACAAATATTTTGACAAGTCCTCGACAATGGTAATTAATATTTTGGTTAATTCAAAGGACAAAATAACTTTGTAAAATAATAAAAATAAATTGTTCATCAAAATAAACGTAAAGTGATAATCGTAGATACCCACCACAGGTGTAGATACTTATCTTCAATAGAAAACTACGAGTAATATATTATTGTCATCACGTGATATATTATTGTCATCACGTGATATATGTCCCACATTAAGTTTTATCTCGTTCTATCACGTCATGGCGCATTCTAAGAAGACAGTGCTCAGCTTATCCTTGTTATCTGACTCCTTCTTCGTCGTGGAAAGTTTGTGCAGGTAGCATTAGTGTTAATATCTACAATTTGGAAGAGGCAGTAAATAATGTTATCAACACTAAGGCAGATATTAATGAATCTAAAAATATATACACCAGTGTGTTTGTCCATGCCTCTCGTTTACATATCCATACATGATATCTTCAGGATGAGGAAAGTAGAATTTAGAGGAAATGTATCTGAATTTTTATGGAGGTAGACTGGAGAATACTCTTGGGTAAAACACCTGGCCCGGATTCGAACACCCAGCCTTCCTGTCTCCTGTTAGCCCCAAAAGGAAGAGGTCAACACCTTAAACTACGCGTTTACCGATGTGGGTTTTATCAGTATAGCTCTAATCTATCAAAAGTGACAGCTGCATATTACACGATTTGATGTATGAATATATTGTGTGATTGCCGGATACCATGAAACCATCATGGCCACCCAGGACAGTATAGTAATAATAATAACAATATGACTCATATCCCTCAAGGGACAAAAAAAAAACTCTCCATTTCCGCGATGGTTCTTCCAATCCGAGTGATGTGACTGACATCTGGCGGCGACTCGAAGAACCCCTCCCATGTAGGTCAGTGGTTAGTGGACCCTTCCAGACATGCGTGATACAAGTTGGTGCACCAGAGCCCTTGTTAACTGCACGCGAAAACATTTTCAAAAATTATATATTATTTTATTTTAGCGACGTAACCGTACCATTTAATGAAAAGAGTGAAAGAAATCACTTTCATAAAAAATGGTTATGCCAGAAATCAAATCAGACACCCTAAATTATAGTCAGACATATTAACTCAGTCAGTGGCTTGTTTTCCTGAGCTAAGCTAAGCTAAGCTGAGCTAAGGGCTCAGTTTCGATTCCCGGTGTGCTAAAATTCTATCATTGGTGAATTATCGGCCGGGTAACTGGGTGCTGTGTTTGTTATAATATTAATCTAGTTTATAAGGGTTCGTCCATAAACCACGTAACGCTTTTAGGTGGGGAAGGGAGGAGGTCTAATGTCTACATGCTGTTACATAGGGGGAGGGCGGGGTACATCAAAGTGTTACGTAACACAGATATTATACCCAAACTCTAATGTTCAAAAATAATATTACTGTTCATGTTTTCACCTCCGAAAAACAAACTTATAGATAAATTCCGAATATTTGTGGCGTTGAAAATACAAGTTTAGCACTTACTTTTGATCTATCAATATTTTGAATGTACTTAGGTGACATTATCTGTCCGAGACTACGAACTCCTAGCACATTCGAAAACACATATTTTCATGCGCATGACAGTGGCATGTTTATACTCACCACACTTTTTTAGAATTATCCAATCTACTGACTCCTTCGCGTGCTTTTAGTTGGATGAAAGCTGTCTGTCAAAGCAGCCTTAATTTATAAGCATAGTTAATGTTGAGTATAATTTAGATTCCTACTGCACATTATTTTACATGGGCCGTGAATAATCGCTTGTGTTTGTTCAAAAACAAAAATAATTTCTCCAAAAAGAGGAGATTTGTTCATTGCTTGCATATAACAAGCGATATCCAGAAAAAACAGCGCAAGAGACTCTAAAAGATGTTGTAGTGACATGGAAAGAAGCAAAAGTTCAGAATGTATCTCAAGCCAAGATTGAGGAGTTCATCAATAGTGTTATTTCTTTGTACCAGCAGAATGTTAGGAAAAGTAAAGCTTCAAATATATTTAATTATTTTCAAAAGGTAGGTGATTTAAAGCCTATACCTTTTCCCTTATGATAAATAGTGTGTATGTATATAAATGTAACTATTATACACTCACTACAGTGTGGTCACATTGTCTAGAGTGTCATTCTTTCAGCAGACTAGACGGTCGATGTTGGGGAGATGGAATTTGATTACCAGTCAGATATAATGAGGGTCGCTTTTCCTAAATGGTTTCCCACTCTCCCTTCATGGAAATGCTGGTAGATTTTCTTTAAAATCCAACCTTTTTAGTATACAATTGTTAGGGTGGTGTAGTCAAATTGTATTTATTCTAGTTATTTTTGATTATATTTATCTAATGGAGTAGAAATGAGGCAGGTAGGATTTTAGAAGTGATCTATCCTCATTAACGTGAAGAGAGAATGTAAAACCATTTGGGAAAAGCCACTCTGAGTACACACGACAGGTATTCGAAACCCGGTCTCCACTTCATTAACCATCTAGTCTTTTTCGAGAGTGAAGTGCACAATATTAAGAAATATGTCTTCCCCCAGCGTCAAGCATCGTATGTGGGCACTTTAAGGGCCATCCCACTCAGCACATAGTAGTGCTGTCTGGCTCTTATTCAGATCGCAAACCTTGCATCCATAGCATAAATATAGCAAAGGTTTATCCTCACGAACCTGAGGAATTAGAGACTGACGTCTTTATGTCTGTATACATAATAATACTCTCTGAAATAATTTATAATAAGGATTTAAAATGGATTTTAAGAAATATTAAATCTGAACCCCTCCTTTAGTATCACAAAACTTCCCTATGAAAAAATTACATTCATTCTTGGTGAGAAAAGTTACGTAACACATGTTGGGGAGTGGGGGGCTAGGTTACATTTCTACATGGTGTTACATGGGAGGAGGGGGGCTAAAAAGGTAAAAAAAAGCATTACGTGATTTATTGGCAACCCTTAAGTCGTGTGCTTATAAAATTAAAGTATTCAGAAAGTAAAGAAAGACAAAGAACAGACGTACCTCGATTAAGCAAACTTAAAAAATTATGTCATTGTAAACACAAATTCACTAAATATACGAAATACATGTTAACAAATAAATTTTAAAATCAGTGTATTTTGTAAGTAGTATTATTTCAAATAATTACCTATAGTTTACGACATATACTTTCCGCGAACCATGTTTCCATGAAACAAAAACTTATTGTAAATTCAAAGTAATTTTTCTCGCGTATTTTAAAGTTCATAAATTTAAATTATAAAGGTATTTATATCGGAAATGGCAAGTTTTCGAAAGAATTCTAGCACTTTTAAACAAAATTTGTTTTTACTAAGCAAAAGTTTACAAAAATAACAATTTAGGCAAGCATCCAGTTTGAGTATATACAAATAATTTCTTAATTTATTTACTAGATTGCAGTAGGGTAAATATATCTCACAAGTATTACCATCGATTAAATTGGTATATTGAAAAACGGTTGAACGCAAATTCGATCATATTCTTCATAACAACAATACACTCTGGACATATATAAATGTATATGTTATGGTCAAAACCCAAACCCGGTCACTTCACGAAGTTGGTCCAGTCAAATAACGAAATAATTAATGATGGTGGAAAAATGTAATTCGCGTATTCTGTCCAGCCAAAGAGCGAATTAACCACGAGAGCCAGGCCAGTGCCCAATGTACTGGATAGTATGACCACACAATCCCATCCTAAATTAACCTACCATAACCGCTGGGTATTACAATAGTGAATAAGCTTTTTCACCCAGTATAGTGATTAAATGCGTGAAACCGCAATGAAAAGTGATATGGTATATCATTATATATATTTATATATTTCGTGCTTTGGCTAGTTTCCTACGCTCATATCTAAAACTGGCCAGCCAAAGCCCAAACTTCTAATTTTTTTGTGATCTTTTAAAGTAGGTTTTTTCTAATTTCCCTTGTGAATTTGTTTTAGCAATGGTTTGTATCACAGAATGTAATAATGGGATTATCATCCTCCTATATTCGTATTCGTAATTGATAAAAGCATATTTGAAATAAATAAATTGCGAGTGGTATTTTTGTTATGCATTTGATAAAAGTAGGAAAACCTTTATATCACTCTTTATAGAGATTTTGTATATTTTTTCCAGTACTATGAAACCATTTCTATGACTGAATTTATTTGTATTTGAAAACCTTTAAACCTAATTCAATTATATTTTTAAAACTAACTTTCAATCAAGTATTTATAGTAATGTAGGGGTCTCTTAAGGGAATAGTTGATAAATGGTAATTTCAGCCTATTTCTGCTCGTTTAGATGATGATTATTATTATTATTATTAGCACCGTGTCTTACTACCCGTTCGGGTTATACGCACTTACGCTAATGTATAATGGTAGGATGACTGTGAGATGAAATGAAGAACCTACAGTTTAACGTAGAATCCGAACCACGGTGGCAGCCTGGCATTCCCCACATTCACAAGATGTCTTGTCAGAGGTGAAGGAAGGGAAGGAAGGGTTTGGAAATCAGATAAATCTGTGCCGGGACCGAGGATTGAACCCCGGCTACCAGCATAGAAGTCTGACACCTTACCCCTAGACCACCATGTCACCTTGAACGGATATAATAATGACTAGATTATATTAGGCATGCCTCTGATGACCAATTTCCCTTACTCCTACGATCGGCCTCCCTGGGCACACGGAAGGGTTGTTTTTGGAATAGTTCCATCAACATTTGTATTATTAGACCCACACAAGAGTCATCATGAGCTATTTTTAAATCACCATATACATACACAAACATGAGCACACTCGAGCAGATTTATTCTGTACTTAGTTCTTTAAGGTCAATGTTCGACCGCGGCCGTGGCGTTGATCGTGGAGGTGTTATGAGATACTCTGGTTCAAATCCTTTTAGTCAGAAATTTAGCACCTTCAAGCAGGTCGAAAGCTGAATGCTGCTTAGCTCATTATAACTTACACCCAAACTTAAGAGCCAGGCGAGTTAGCATCAACTACTGAACTATTACTTTAAGGGCACTGCATACCTAGACGAGAATATCCTCACACTACGGCATTTCTTAAAGGAACAGCAGTTCTGAGGTTTCAAGATCATTAAAACAATCCTTCATTATTATATGTTTTGAGCCTGTTTAAAACAATACTTAATTTATTTGAGGAAGGTATTTTTAGCCCTTTGCTTTGATCTCTGAACTGAAACATTTCGCGTGAATTGCCACTGAAAATGAAGTTTCCTCCTTTTATTGTTTAAAAAATCATATACGTACGTCAAAACTAAGTTTTTTAATCCTTTAGCTACATGTTGATAACTTTCATCTTCATTTTGATATGAACTATATTTTGAAATAACAAATCAATTCTTAAATAACGCGCGATTTCTGGACTTGTGTAACGTGTTTCAGCGATTTAGTAGGCGGACCCCTTATGCAGAGATTCTGGGACTATACCAGGGTATCTCATACTTGTGATTGGTTTTCTATAACATTCAGCCACGGGTAGCGGCTATTAATGAAGGTTTTGGCTCGTTGGCCTAGCGTCGTTCACCAAAGTCACGCAGACCTCGGATTTAAAGATTGATGGCTCCGTGCCAAGCGGCCACTGGCATTGACGTCAAGCCGTCTGAACCGATGTGAACCTCTGCGGCTGGATCCGACCATCGGAGACCCCTGTCCGGGGCTTCGTAGGACCTACATATCGACGGGCATGCTATAATCGGTCCAAGTGATAGCGCCTACACGCTTGTCTGCCGCAAGAGTTCTTACATATGCGGCCCAAGGGCAGGGCAGGCCAAACTTAATAAGGGATACGTATACTTTGTTTGTTTGTACTATCAGAAATTTACACTAAATAGATCTATGTACAAGGGATGAAGGTGAATTTAAAGGAAAAATAACAGAATTTGTCAAGATAAAGGGGTATAGAGAGGTGCTCAATGCACCCAGCCAAGATTAGAATCCTGCACCCTCACCCCCGTTTCATTGACCAACACTTTTTTAATTTTATCACAAAGTGGCCTTTCGGGTAAGAGTTATTCACTATGGCAGGTTCAAACACAGAATATAATTATAATCCTTATACATGAGCTGAATTATAATCAACTGTAAACAATGGAATGGTCTTCCCAAGTTTTTTAAAAAAGCCACAAAATAATCCATTGCGGTTTTCCACTCCTTAAAACAACCATTGCAATACAAAAGGAAATCGCGGGTTTGTCCATTTATTAAGTTATGGTTAGTTTCTTTAAAAGAAGGTTTCATACTGGCAAGGCTCAAAGTTATATGCACGATGGTAAACAGTAGCATTTTGATCAGTAAATTATTTTGGAGAGAAACCTTAATAAATGTACCCGCATTGGTGTGGAGGGTGTGTGGAAAGAATATTAAGGAAATACTACCTTTAGTACAACCAACCAATTCGAGCCCATCACCAGCAAAAACAGAATTTATGAGCCTAAACTTTAGTCCAAGTGTCCATTGGTATGGGTTAAAGTTTCATAATAAAAGTAATCAGGCATCAACCAGACGTAATAGAAGCACAAACAAATATCCGACAGCTTGATTCATCTCAGTTGTTTGATAAAACAACATCGTAATAAGGTGAAATCACCTCGTGACTGCAACGCCACCACGCAGGGCAACAAATTCACCTGGCCGAGAGAGACCCGTTCATATAGTGGAGACACGTTAACCATCTACATAAGCAGAAACATACTGCCTAGGTAGTGGCGAATCTTAAACCATCTAGGTAAACAAAAACATACCACAATATGGTGGCGAGCTTCAACCATTGACATAATAAAAAAAATACCATGTTTATACCGGCATAGGCAAAAACATACCACCTGTATAGTGGAGACGCTTCAACCATCGACATGAGCATAAATGCCACCCTTACAGTGATGACGCTTTTATATTACTAATAAATCTATTTTAAAATCAGCTATTCTAATAAGACAGTTATTTATTAATAATTATTTGATAAGGAATTAAACTATAGATTATGAAATGGGAGACAGTTTAAGGTAGGGTGAAACAAAGACAGGGAATAATCCCTACTTAAAGTGCTGGTTAACTCCGTCATCAACCTTGCTGACAAAGGTTATAGTGTTGTTTTTTTCCAGTTGGTACTTTTCCCCTTACTCTAAGCACTAGAAACTAAACTTTTCTCACAGAGAAAAGTCAACACAATGTAAGTGGTCGCATATAAGTTATAACTATATTTTTTTCCACCCATTTCTTGGTAGCCGCTCGGATTATACGCATTCATTAGTCAGGCTAATGATGTAAGGACGAGGAAGGTAAGAGTCAAAGGAAATGTGTATGTGTATTTGTGTGAAGGAAGCGTATGAAAATATAAAAGAAAAAACACCCTCGGTACATCCAGCCGGGATTCAAGCACTAACTTTTTTTTAGCAACGCGTCTTACTACCCGTTCGGGTTATACGCTTATGTACTAATTATTACACTAATGGGTTAGGGATTAGTGAAGCTTAATTTAGAGGAAATGCACCCACATTTGTGTGGAGAGAGAGTGGAAAACCATTTAGGTAAAACCACCCTCAGTGTACCTGGCCGGGATCGAACATCTATCTCCCCGTCTTCGGCAGTCTAGTCAAACATGAGAGTAGTGCGTCAGACCACATTGCCACCGAAGCGGGTTACCAACTTCTTCATCACAAGAAAACCAGAGTAGATGAACCTGGCATTTAGGCAAGACACTCACCGATACAAGATGTCCTGCTGTTCTAATAGTAAACATCTAGACGCTAGGTTTTGATGGGTAGTGAGTTATTAAACGTCGATAATGTTCTAGGTTAAGTTAGTTTGTGTGTGTTGGAATAATCCAGGTCTATATGGCTCACGTTGTACAAAGACTGGAATTTAAAACAATACATTAAATCACACACACATACACCCAACCCTAAAAAAAAAAAAAAATCGAATCTCCAAATATTTGTGCCCGTAAACATTGTTTCTTTATCAAAGGGAAGGAAATGGTTTTCTATGAATCAACGAAAAACTTTGTCCTCCACTTGGATTCTCTTGAGCAAGCAAACCAATAAAACTCCTTAGTCATTATTTACACAATTAGTGGCCCGTGGAAAAAGACGGCTCCAATTATCGTGGTAAGCAATCATGGAAAACAAAAGGAACAACTTTCCATAAAAACTCGCGATTCTTCTCAAACATCATTTTATCTCAGAATCCTCTTATTCAAACTCAATGGTAGTTTTTTTAGTTGCTAAGGGTGTTTAAAGTGCACTTTCTAAATAAAATTATTACTTAAGTAATCGACTTACCAACTAACTTGATTCCAGAGCAAACAGTTCCTTGCCCTCAGACAGAAAATTTATTGAAATGAAATGGAAGGCCCCGATTTCACAAATAAAACATTTTTTGGCTATGTCGGGAATCTAAACCCAAGACACTTAGCTTAGTAGACAAATGCACACTAATGACCGAGTCAAGGAATCAAAAAATTTATTAAATTTCTTTTAAATCATTACTTTCAACACTAAGGTTATTAACGACTTAATTCAAGGTGTAGGGCTTGAGAGGATAATCTTAAGGAAATGCAGCCACATTAGCGTGGAAAGAGCATGGAAAAACGTATATAATAAATCACCTGTGTAAACAACCCTAGGGCATTAGCGGCGAATCAAACATTAGCCTAACCTTTACCAGTAATCTAGTTTATTGCGAGCTTGACGCCTTGGATTGTGTGATAACAATTGAAGTTGCGGTTAAGACATCTAGTAAACCTTTACCAAATTAACTAATGTCTGGTCGGGCCATAGAAACTTACATGAAAGTTTGAAAATTTACTTAATCCTGTAAACTCTTAATAGGGTCGACCACAAGTTTAGGGGAGTATGGTTCGATTCCAGGTGATTATGGTCATATGTATACTAACTGAATACTGGTTCATACTACTGTCCATTTAGGAGTCCTAGTATATTGGTGCTAGAGCTGAGTGTGTCGTAATAGGCGTGTTGTCCTAAGTGAAGTAAATTTGTAAGTTGTCTGCTAATATGTCTTTAGAAAATGCACATAAATAGCCCAGCAGCATTTTATAACGTAAATTGTGCTGTTGTGTTTACCATTTATTTACATTTTGTTTGATAACATAGCATTTTAATAATATTATTTTAGCGTAATTATAGCCCGAATGGGTAGTAAGACGCAGTGTTTGTATAAATAATTTCTCTTTTCTTAGCAGATATCCTAGCTTTAACATTAATGGAGTAAGGATGAGGAAAAGTACCCTCATTAGCTTGGAGGAAGGGTGGTGAATCAATACTCCCGGCCAGAATTCGGACCTCAACCTTCCCGTTACCGACAAACCAGACGAGATTGACGCCTTTGCCTAACGTGCTCATGAGTGCAGGTTTTCAGCCTAGATACAATCCTTTGAGATAAGATGACAATTTCCCGGTGCAGATCTAAGGTCATCAAATTACACGAGAAAGATATGTATTAAAACATTTGGCCTGCAGCAGACAGGGAAACCCCTGGAAACGCTGTTATTGCTTTATTGTAACTCATTTGATGTTTCTGGCGTTAAAATTAATCTGGAATGGAAACCTTAAAGCTTGGGATATCTCCATTGTAGTAATCGTTTCAATACTTTTAATTTTGTTTGGTTTTTGGAATATAAGACCATTGTTTATCTCCCAGTCTCGGGTGTAGCAGGACCGCAGCATTTGCGAATACTGTTCACCGCAAGTTGGTCAGCCGAGGACAGGCACGTGTGAGGGATAGATTGATGGCCACCGTTACCGGACATTTTTAACGGGAAGAGAGATTAACAACAAGACATTCCAGTAAGGCTGTAGCTCCAAACTGTCTACCTCTCACGAGTGATCTCATTCCAGTCATGTACAAGAGTTCCGCAATTACTCTTTGGATGTTGGTTTTATTTGACCTACTATGTAAAGGATAAAATATCTTTATAATTTACAGACGCAGGCCTTTGATCATCATAGGCTAATACAATGATTAGAGTTGTGCAGGAAATCTTAAAGCGGGCGCCAAGTTAAGGTTTGTATTTTTGGGCGTATTACAGTTGAGTATATGACTTGCGTTTAAAAGGGTATAGTTAATCCCACATTACAGTTGTACTCAAAGTTCCTTCTGGGGAATTGTAAATTGGGCGTACTGATGTACTAACTCAGCCCCAGCATATGTGGCGCCCCATTTAGGGCCGGTCTTATGACTCATGGATAAATATTAATCTGGTAGATACATATCTCTATCTGGTGGATAAGTTAAAAGTATGTCTTATGACTGCAAGACAGCATTTATCTGTCAGATAAAATGTATTTATCCATCACATTTTTATCGGGAAGTTTAAGTACCCGATAACTTTTATCTGAAAGTTAAAATGGTTGTTGCCATAGTGACGCGTTGTTTTTCATGAGGTTTCACCAATCAGAATATGTTTTTAGGTAAAATCTTGGTTCACGTGTTTAGTAAGCACAGGCCCGGGCTCTTACTATATAAAGTTAGAACAATTACTTTACACTTTTATATAAACTGACAAGCTATTTGTGGAGTTATATTTATATAAGAACAAATTATCAAAATGAAATTTTGTAAACGTTGTACCCATCTATTGCCCACATTTTGGCAGACACCGAAATTAGTACTTGTATTTTAGCTTCTGCACCCACGTGACACCATCTGTTTCCTAGCACTAGTTTAGCCGCCATTATTTAACAAATGTTGAGCGTTGTAGAAAAAAAAACTTGGTTCGCGTGTTAAGTAAGCACAGGCCCAGGTTCTAGCTAAATATATATTAAATTAGAACATTTAATTCACACTTTTACAAAAACTGACAAGCTATTTGTAGCGTTATAGTTATATAAGAACAAATTATTTAAATGTGAGAACAATAAAGGAAATTTTGTAAGCGTTGTACCAAATTACTGCCCCCATTTTGGCAGACACCGAAATTAGTACTTGCAAGATAACTTTGATTCTGCGCCCACGTAATGCCATTTGTTTCTTCGCACTCATTTAGCCGCCATTATTTAACAAATGTTGAGCGTTCTCGCCACTCGCTAGGTTGTAGCGCTAGCACCAGGGCTTACACGCATGCGCGCACCAGTAAAAACAATACCAACCTTGCATTTTCTGCATAAAAATATATTTATCCTACAAATAGCTATCCGGCAGATAAATTCAGTTCATAGCACGCCTATAATATTAAAGTAGCTGATAACCTTTAACTGGTAGCTAACTTTAACCTCCCAATAGCAATATTCATGCGGTAGTCATAGGACCGGCCCTTAGAATGATTGTAAATGTTTTCTCAAGCTAAACGAGAAAGACCAACGATAAGATATATAAAAAAAAATGCTAAGCTTATCTAACCTACCAAGTTCTTTAAATTGAAAAATATGACACCTGGACACGGGATATCTAAATGTGGCTATAACCATAACTAACAAACATAATAGCCTTGCTATTTAATCTATCATGATATATGGATCATAATCCTTAATCTAACCTAGCGTAACCTAACCTAGTCTAACCTAATATAAGGTAAAAAAAGATTGGTGAGGCCGAATTCATAACTACCCACGCGCGGGTCTATTATCTGTTATAGTCTTCCTGGCCAATGAACGTGGCCCAAAGAAGCCATGAACTTTTGTGACAAGGGTGTAAGGGATTGTTTTTTGGAGAGTTGTTGAGTTGTATCTTCTTTCAGGTTCAGCGCGATGATGACGCGGGTCAGAATTTAATTTTATTTATGTGTGAATGCAGTTATTTTGAAGAAACTTATTTATATTTAATTATAAAATCAATTGACCTAGAATTATGTTTTTATTTACGACAGCTTGAACTAGATAGCTTAACGTGTCACAAACTGTTTTATTGTAAGGTTTAAGATCGAGTGAAATTTAGAGAGATCAATGTTTCACAGATCATTCCTACAATAAGGTTGTGGACCGAATGAGTAAAGGAGCCTTCTTTTCGGGTATATAGTTCAAAATAAATCGTTCTGGAATATTATTTCTTTCGGTTGCACCATGTTCCAGAAAGAAGGGGGAGAGATTGTTCTCAAAGCTGTTATGTTTCACAAAAATTTGCAATAAGGGTGGAGGACTGTGAACAAAAGAACTTCGTTGTAAACAACATAATAAATAAATAAATGGTCACTCAGATGTGTGAGAAGATTTCCTATTCCTAATACATGCGGATGCATTGAGTTTTATATTCTGAAATTATTCATTAATTTGAAATATATCAAAGGTGGGAATTTTTGATTTGAATTATTATGAAATGAAAAATGTATTTCATTATAAACGGTCCCGTGGTCAACTGTTTTGTGCTGGTATTTTTACAGTTTTAATAAAAAATACTTTCTTTTTCCAAGCTAAATAAAATATTGCTTCTTTAGATACAAACAATTTAATTTTATATCGTAATCTTAACAATTCTTGAATATTTGTCACGAGCATCGTGGCAATTGACCAGAAATAGACCAGAAATTTATCAATTTCAACGCACAGTTAATTTTTTTTAAATAAGAATGACAGTTCCGAACCCTCAAAACCACTATTAAATCCTAAATTAATTTAACAGTTTCCATTGTGACCCTATCAAAAAGTATGTTGTGTGTTTGAGGAAGGCTAGAACTATGACTATTTTTTTTTAGCACCGCGTCTTACAACCCGTTCAGGTTATACGCTTATATATGATTAATACCATTTACTTTAAGACTCCCTGTAAATACTATAAAGGACAAAGCACTTTAATTATCTCTGTTCTGTTAAAGCGATAGGTATTCTAACGCCATTTAATCGTTTTTAATGACAAAAGCGGCATTGGTTATTTAAAGGGTAAATATTTATAAGAATAGTATGTACTTAAAAAAAAAAAACCTTATTCAAACTCGTTCATTTTAAATGTGCGCCCCCACTTATAGGCGCCAGAACTGGGGGTGGGGGTGGGATGGGTACATTTCCCCCCACTCCCCTCACTTTATTAAGTGGGGAGCAGGGTCTTGGACAAATCGCTCAGTAAATTTACTTATGAATCTCACGACCACTGACCAGTAACACTGAACAAGATTTGATTAGAGTGATCCTTTCCTTCAGAATTTGAATTTCTTAATTTTTCTACCATTACACAATATCAAAATATATCAAAGTCTTTTTTGAGGTTAAATAAAAGTTAAAATTAAATCAATGAAAAAGAAAAATGAAATCATGCACGGTCAGTGTCCATGTTAAAAAACTAACATTTTCGTGATATATGTACTGTGTAACCTGTGCTTGAAAAGCCCCATCAACCTTCAGTTGCCCAACCTTTTTAAATTGAACATGAAGATATTACGTCTGTTGACCTTTAAATGTTATATCATGGAATCAAAGCGGAAGAAACCAGCATTTTCAAAATCATTGGTATAAAGATCATCCTTGACTTCATTTTAATATAAAGCATGAAAAAGTGTTAGGCTTATTTTGTGTACAAACTATGAAGATAAAACTGGTTGATTATGAATCAAATCATGACAAGTTGCTGACTTCAGTAGGATATACTAATTGGAAGAAAGCATACCATAAGCTTAAAAGCATGAGGTTCTCCCTCGTTAGAAAGAATCGATAGCGAAGTTGAATGCTCTAAAAAATGTATACCGGTAGCATCTTTGGTTTCACAAGCAATCTAAAACCAGGCTAGAAACCATGTTGCTTTAAAAGCGATAGTTAATTCGGCCTTGTTTTTAGCACGTCAGGAATTAGAATTTAGGGAACAAGCCAGTGATGAATAACATTTCATTCAGTTCCTCCTCTTGAGGGAAAATAACAATAGAATTTGAAGTTTTTCAACGCAGTAAAAAACCATTCATTTCATCTAATACCCAAAATGAAATCGTAAAAATCATTTATGATTATATTCTTCGCAATGTGGTTGAAATGATAAAAAGGAGAAATGTTTGCTCTAATAGTGGAAGAAACAAGTGATATTAGTGGCAAGGAGCAAGTAGTAAGACGCGGTGCTAAAATAAAGTACCAAGAAACAGAAAATCTTCAAAAAGGTTAGAAAATAACCAAAGTCCTGCTTCCAATCACGCTTTTGAATCAGCTAAGGCATATTCCAGAATAAATTATGAATTTCTGGACAACATTATGAATGAAATAGAATATAGGGTGGAACATCCTGGATTTAAAAAATACCTTAAGTTGGAAAAAGGTATGGTGATAGTTTAAGCATCATGGGATGAACCCATCTAAAATACTATATCTGAATTTGGAAATGATGTGGCAAAGCCTAAAATAGAAAAATAATCTGTCAAACAACTAATTTATACTCCAAACAGGGTTGAAGACTTTGTAAATAGATTTAAAGAAATGCACCTTGAAACGAAGACACTATTTCTTGAGTTGTGTGTCCTCATAAAATTATTATTGGTGGTCCTTGATACATCTGCAACAGCTGAAATATGATTTTCAACGCTACGCAGAGTAAAATCATATATCCGAACGACCATGACACAAAAACGTTTGAATCTTATGTGTGTTATTAACGCTTACTCATAATTAGTTGATAATGTTGACATAGTGAAAATAATGAATGCATTTATTAGCACTAATTCTTTAAGTGTCAAATTTTTGGAAAAGTGGTTTGACTTTTAGATCTGTTCTCATCACACTCACTAACTCTTTCTTTTGTGTGTTCAATAAGACTCAAATTTACAAATTTCAGTGTTATATTTTAATCTTAATCAAACACTATTTGGAAAAAAGTGTCAAATAATCAATAGTATTTTGTTCACGCTGATAAATCCTTGAACATCGCTGTTTTATTGTAAGTTGTTCTTCCAGTCAATGCCTCCCCGTCCCCCTTTTTGTGTTTACTCAACCTAGCTTAACCGGAACACAACATCATTCCCCCCTTGCCCTGGACAAAAAAGGATCCAGTGCCCATGCCCACACTAGAGTCAAGTTTGTGAATAGTTTAATATATTTATAATAGAATTTCTGTACTTTCATATAAATGGAAATATTAAAGGCACTTTTAATGTATTTAGCGAAATATATTTTGAATATAAAGTCGTATAGGCTTACTCTTAAAATGTTAGCTTAAGCATTCGACACATATTCAATCTTTAGTCTTTAACTAGAACTACAGTATTTGCAATTTTGGTGGGGGCAGGGGCTAATTTCCCACTTCTCCTCCACCCCCTCCCCACCTTTCCGACTGCGCCATAGTGTGCGACTAACGGTCATATCCGAACCCAAATGTTAGCTCTCTAGACCGCGAGGCAGGACTTCATACATGACCCTCGGAGAGTAGGAATGATTTGTTTTGTCAATCCGCACCTGCGCCGGCCATTGCCTCACAGAAGTTACAGAACTGACTGGCCTTGCAGATGTGGCGGCGGACACGACTCAGGCAGGTGGCACGCATGTGAGCTACCGCACCTGGCCTTACAAGATATGATCCACCCAAGGCTGTTAACGGTTCAATTTTAAGCGGGAAACGATGATAAATGGGTAAGTTTCGTCTTTCCATTGTGCCCTGCGTTTTGCTACACTTCCGAACTACGCATATATTTTACGATAATGAGATGAGGACGAGGAATTTGGCTTGTGATGGAATGTATCCGCATTCGTGTGGCAATATGGTGGGAAACTAGTCAGGAAAAAACCTCAGTCCACTCAGACGGAATCCGAGTCCCAGCTTCCCCATAAACAGCAAGACAAGAAGAGAGTGACGCCTTTGAGCGCAAGCCCACCGATACGTGTATGTGTACGTTTGCCCGTGAAGAAGAGATTACGGTTCAATTCTCAACCAGGTGAAATGAGGGTGGTTTTCCCACCTTCCTCCTCGTAAATGCGCGTACATTTCCTCCGACATTTTACCCTCCTTATTCTGACATCTTGAATACAGATATGCGGATGGACCGGACGGTGAGTACTACACGCGATGCTCACCCACACAAATCAATCTTATAATGATTTGTATCTACTTGAAGAAGAGGCAAAATCATTAAAATATTGTTCAGAAAGTTGTGCTAATGTTGATTTTAGCACTAGCCGTATCGGTATGAATACAACACCATCAAAAACGCCAACTTTTGCACTAATACATTTCTATTGAAGAATAAATAGGTTTACAAGAAAACAGTGATTTCAGGGGAAACAACCAAGTAAACAATAACATAAGTTTTATCAGCAATAAAATAGAACGTGTTGTACTCCCAAACACAATCGGGCCCTTCCTGCTTCGTATGTCGTGCAAGAAGAACCTCTCCAGTCTGTTTATGCTTCCAGGGACAAGTACACCTCCAAAAGACAACAGATAACAGTTAGCCTCTTTACAAGACCTGCTAGAAATGAAAAACGACAAACTCCTTCAGACCAAGGTTCAACGACCTTTCCTTCAGAACGAGCTAATTTGATGTTAATGCCTTGAAATCCCCCATATATAAAATATCACTAATTTTTTTAAAGAAAGATCTTTAATCCTCTCAAAAAAGTATATAATTATAAAATTATTATTATTATTATTTGCACCGTGTCTGAAAACCTGCTTTGGCTATCCGTATATTTACATTATGAAGTAGGGATGATAAGGGTAGAATTAGGAGGAGATTTGCCCACATTTATATGGAGGGAGAGTGGAAAACCTTTTGTAGAAAAACCACCGTCATATTATCCAGCTGGGATTTGAACCTCAACATCTCCACCACTGGTAATCTAGTCTATTGGTTTAAGACCAAGCGACCACCGGTGTTGGTTTATAACCAGTAAATTTCAATTTATGGACATTACAATTGATCATATACTGTATATTAACATCACGTCTTACTACCCGTTCTGGTTATACGCCAATGTACTAATTAAATGGTTTAGGGATTATGTAGGTTTAATTGAGATGTTCACCCACATTTGCGTAAAATGAGAGTGGAAAGCCATTTAGGAAAAACTATCCTTAGTGAACCCAACCGGGATCGATCCCCGATCTCCCCGTCTTGGGAAGTCAAATAATCACGAGAGTAGCGCGTTATAACATGCGGCCACCGAACCGGGTCATTGAACATGTTGTTAAAGGGGAACTCCCACCAAATATCTAAGAAAACTTGTACTACTTACCTCCTTAAATATGATGGTAGTTATTATTTAATAGCTTTGTAAATTTTTCTTCTATTAAAATAAAGGTTGTTTGTTTCAACAAAATTTATTTGGTTTCTGTAAATCCAACCATTAAAAATATGTAAATTATTGAACTTCAACGTTTTTAAATAATTTTTATGATTTTTCTTCCATGATTACGCCCAAAATACCTTTTCAAAAATTTGATGTCTCTGTTTTCAAAAAGATTGTCTCCTTTGGCAGTTTCCTGAATATTTTAGAATTTTTCAAAAAACAATATTAAAATATGTATTTTAATTAATAATTTGAACAAGGGTCGTATTTAAAAAAAAACTATATTTATTAATTAAAAATAAACTTGAGAAAATATGTAAACAATTATTATTTCACCCCCTCCACAATTGAATACTTTTTCACTTGAACAGTTTTTTGAACCAGCACATAGAGCGTTGTATTTTTTAGAAGAGAATATCGTTGTTTTTAAATTTGAGTCTACCGGCCGGTTGCTGTATGTATCTCTTGGAGCCATTTCCTCCACCGCTCAACGACCCGCTAGATCCCCTCACAGTTCCATGAGGGTTTGTTGCAACTGACGTCCCAAACTGATTTTCAAATATACATTCTTCAGTGAGAATAGTTTTAATGTTTTGGTTTGTTTTTTACTCTAAAAATACAATAAATTTTAAGTAGTATTATTTTATATATTTAGTTCATGTGTGAATAGTTATATATATATGTGTGTGTGTGTGATAGTTTCAAACAAATGTACAAAGTTACACTACGAAAACTAATTTGAGACTTCCGTTCTGGAGGTCCTGGGTTCAATCCTCGGTCCCGGCACAGATTTATTTTATTGCCAAACCCTTCCATCACCTCTGACAAGACGTTTAATAATAATAATAATTAAAAAAGCGTTTCCCATGGGGAACAAAAAACCACCACCTTCTAAAGTGAAGAAAATTAAGTTTTGGGGTAAGAACTTTAAACAAAACTACAAACAAATAAATAAAATAGCTATTCCTCGGTAAGTGTTAGAATTTAAATTCGATCTATATCGAGTATGAAACAGGTATTTAGATTATTTAACAATATATACATCTTCATTCCTAATAGTTTAATAATAGTAATAATAAACATGTTTTCTCATTTATAACTTTTCATTAGAAATATTAATAGTTTTTTCATATAACGTAGGAACTAAAACTATTGAGTTCGTAAGAAAATTTTTTCATAAATTACAACACTAATACATATTTTAAAGAGATATTTTATTGAACAATTATTCAATGGATCTGAATAGTTGGGTGCGCGAGGTAAGTTTCAAGATCATGTTTGGTTTGCTCGTAGCTGGAAGTTCTGGGTTCAAATCTAAATAAATCTAAATTTAAATAATTTTTAAAGATTAGACACTTTACAAAGATTTTGTTTTATTAATAAATAAAGAAGAGTTTAGTTTGTCATTGGTTTTATTTAGAGTTCTTTTCCTAACGCTAAATGACTGGACTTTGTAAATACTATGGGAATTAAACACACATGGAAATGTATTAACTTTTTCACATTTGTTTTGTAAAGGATTGAAAATTTTTACTTAATATAATTTATATTTTTAATTTTGATCGTAAGAAGAGTAAATGACAGTCACAAACGTTAGTAAAACTACAGTGATTTATTCATAACTCAAGTAATGTGATTTACTTTAACTTTCGATATATATTATAAATAGGCCTACCTTTAAAATAATAATTAAGTAAAATGCCATCAACGTTGACCACAACTTTTTTTATGTATTTATTTGTATTTTATAAACCTGTTCTTCCTGCAAGAATCAGAGTATAACTGGCCAAACGCAGTGGGGGTGGTTTTCAACTTTATAGTTATCACATTTAATTTTCTTTCATCCTTGTCCGAAGAATGTTGGTGCATTTCCTATAAACAATCCTTCAAGTGTACAAACTGAAATAATGTTGAATGAGAGAACTACTAGGGCAATGAATCATTTTGAAATATAAGCCCAGCCTTCCAAACATGAGCCGAGAAAAAAACCCAGGAGAAATCAACCCTTTCCTTTCTTTGTCTCGGTATTTTATTGTTCCCCTCGAGTTGTGCAGTGTTGAAAGAATCTATTTTTGGAAATAATGTATACCTGCCAGTCAATCAACCCTACAGGCGACGAAATGTCTAGCTGTAGACAAATTGAATTAACGGAGGGGGGAATGGAATTGAAGTTCTCTACAAGCACGAAGCTTAGCGGATTTGAAACAAAATAGAATGTATGGGATTTCTTCCTTAAGCAGATAGTTTGTCCGTCAAATTGTCAAAAAGTAAAAAGTCATTTAGCCACACAAACATTTTTATCTAAGATGATACTCTCGTGTGCACTTTACTTACTCAGAAAGAAGGCCAATTTTCCGCCCTGTTTCCATAGGAAGAGCCTTTTAATAAATTACAAACTTTTTTTGCCCCCGACATTGATAGCATTTTAATTTATTGCTATTTTATAAATATTGATAATGTATATCAAAAGTGATAGCATATCAGAGGGTTTGGCATACGAATAGGTGAGAGTTTATATAATAATTTTTCTGTACGATAAATTGGACTGCTGTATCTTGCTTGTTTCCACTATGATGCAAATTATATAATAGGGAAGCTCAAGGTAAGACAGTAGTAAGCTCTCACAATAAACGGAATGACCAGTACGCTAATCTATTTGTTCAACAGCAAGAGTGTGATTTTTGACAGCTATGAGATAAACATAGAGAGACCTTTTGTCATTGCCGATTACTTGACATTTGTTTATTTGGTCTAATAAATTCTTCATATTCCGTTTCGACTATAAAATGATATAATTTCTTTAAATCTATATACTATACAATCTTTGAAAATAAACTTAATGTAATATTTCCTCTGTTGTCGACCCTTATTCACACGGGCCTTCAAATACCCCCCTCCCCCTTTTCACCCATCCCCATTTTCCATCATTCCATCTTTTTCTCAACGTATTTGCTGTGATCTCTCTCAACTTGTTTGTAAACAAAACAACCAGTCGAGAAAGCGACATCCTCGTTGCCACTACCCTAGGCCAGGATACAAGACGAGAGCTGTTACGTCACGCACAGGGTCACGTGGCTTGCCTCCCGGCCAATAGGATTCAGATGTGAGACAGTGAGACTATAATGGACTATCTACAATAAGATAAACAACTGTGCAATGAGCGAACAACATTCGGGGCGGAGTCACGAGAACACATAATATGATAAACATGTTAACTAACTGTCCTAAAAGTAAAGTTAAAGGGCCAGTTTCATAGTCAGACATAGTACTCCTCAAGTGCGGCTCGATACTAAATACAAGACGACACCTTGACTTACCTAAGCCCGAATGGGATGGACCAGTCTGACTATGAAACCAGCCCTAAATATCAATTAAAATTCGCGCTCCACGTCCCAGTACCTGTCCGGCTATACGCATTATAATCATGCTAACGAGGTAGGAATATGGAATTTAAAAGACATGTTCCCTCATCTGCGTGGATAAAGAGTGAGACGCTATTTAAGAAAAAAAAAAACTCAAAAAATCCGGCTGGGATTTAAACTCCAACCTTTCAGTGACCGGCAAACAAAACTAAGGAACTTAACGTCTAGTCTGCGTGCCCACCGATGCAGATATTAGCACTAATTTTATGCTAACTTAACCTTAGACAATCCATTTAGGCCTAGTGCCAGGAATCATAGTATTCGCATAGTAGGACGAACCCACATTTAAATAATCAAACCAAGGGTCCCCATGAAACCGTGGCCGGCCTCCGTTCTAAATGATGGAGCTATGGGTGACGTGTCAGGTAAATAACGCCAGCAATGACAAGAGGACATGAGGGCAATGGCTCGGCATGTGACAAAACCGACACCGCATTTCATTCCCTCCATACCACCCCACCTCGCTCTAACTGCTAGGTCAACAACACCGGCCCCCCTTCACAATAATGCTCGCCAGCGCACAACAAAACAACTATCAGGTGATGATGTAAAACTGTTTATTTTAAAAAAGATTGAGGAGTTAGCATCTTCTTCTTTGTGATGATAAAATCGTGGCGACATTTCTCAAACTATTTAGAATTGATTCAAGACAGTGGCGCATACAGAAATTTCCTTTGGGGAGGGGCATACAATGTATTTAAAGTATTATATCTGTGATTTGTTTCTGAATGGAAGTTTTGGAAACACTTTTGATGTGTGTAATGGTTTATAGAGCCTACCTTTTGAAAATTGTGTAATCCTAATTTTATATTTAACCTAAGAACTTGGCACATGTGTATTGATATGTTTTATAGTTCTACTTCACTTTTAATATTTTATTAAAATGATTCAAGGCCTGGGGGCTGGGCGGATAGGGAGAACGCCCCTCTGGGTGCGACACTGACTCAAGATATCCCAAGTTTTAAGCTATACACATACTTCTGTTGAATTTATTCTCAGAACGTTAACATTAGAAACATAATAAAATGAGATACAATAAAGCAATTACAGCGATTTTAGTTCTCTTCTCAAACTCACGCGCCGACTACAGCGCTCAGTGGTTGAATGCAAAAGTGTCACGTCAGAGTTTCTCAGTCTGCTGCAGACAAAATATATTATTACATCAATACTATAGTATAAGCAAATACATCCCTTCCCTCATGATTTTAATGATCTGCAATTCTTATCGGAAACTTTCCATCGCTAAAAATATTAATCTGATTTCACCATTAATAACTACAGGCTGACTGCAAAACTTTTATTTTAAAATACCTTATTTTTCTAGGTTTTAAAGACAATATTTTTTTCCCATTCCAACTTAAACTTTATTTCAGTTTTTCATGGTAAATGACATTTTTTTTACGTTTATTAACCTACACTGGTAGGCCATTTTTAATAATGTTAGTCTTAATATCTGTGCGAATTTTCCGCATATTTACACTACTAAGATAATGATAAAAAAAATAGAGAAACTATAGGAAGGGCGTACGCATTTGTGTGAAGGGAGAGTGGTGTACCTTCGGGAATATAATACCTAGCCGGGATTCGAGCCCTGAACTTCCCTACAACAGAAAACCAGATCAGACAAGCTTTTACGTTTGGTCGCGGGTAATCTTGTAGTAATATAAATGTCAATATACAAGTAAATAAATACATATATTTTTCTAGTCATAGCCATACTCAACTCCACTATACTATCGTAATTAAATGAGGATAGATTTGATGGACAGTAAGATGCAGTGCAACAAATACAAATGTAAGGTAGCCAACAAAAGGTAATTCATTATATTATCTTAAAACTGTCAAAGTTGAAGAACACTATAATGGGCATGTGAACACATTCAAGAAGTAACTTTTTCCTAGTTTGTCGTTTCTCAGAGTTTGGCACACCAATAAACCAGTTTCTTGTGAAGACTGTATAAGTGGTTTAACAAGTTTGATATCAGGAAGTCACTTGTCTGGCTGGTCAGCTTTAGGTCGGCAAAAATATTTCGCTATACTTTCTAAAATTATGACCTGAAAAGCACGCTTTTGCCTCAAGGTGGCGAGCAAGATTAAAAAAATGCAGCCAAAAAGCCGCTCGGCCGGACCGGTCAAGATTGGCTAAACAGATAGTGTGCTTGATTATGAATTCAGAAGGCAAGAGTTCAATCCCAGAAGGCAATATTTTTTTTATCCGCCACATCTTACCACAAGTCCTGGATATACGCATAGCTCGTAGCTTTATTTTCTAGAGCAGTATTTCTTAGAGGTTTTTTTTTACCAGGGCGGCACCCTTTGATACATCCTATATATTTCAGGGAACTTTTGGCATGAAACGTCCTATTCAGGCACTTTGTATAAATACTTTTTTGTGGTTAAAAATATACTAAATATTTGTCCCAGTGGCTTACCCGTTTTAATTACATGCATACAATAATTATACTAAATAAGTAGGAATGGAGACGGTATAATTTTAGAGGAAATGTACACGTATTTGAGGGAAGAGAGAGTGGGGAACCATTTAAGAGAAAAACACCCTCAGTAAACCCGACCAAGATTCGAATTACGATCTCTATAGCTTTCATTCTTCTTTAGTTTTATTTTGTAAAGCTAAGTTTAATTTTATTTATATTTGCCTTTAAATCTGTAAAGTATACTACTATAAAGCCACATGGCTGACTCACTCACTGACATTAATGTTTACCCACTTCCAGATGAACTATATACTGGAAATCTGGCAAACTTATAGCTTCTAGCCTGTAACCGACGGTAAAATTCCAAAAAGTTAAAAAAAAATTATAAGTCCCCCAAAAAAATTCAAAATGTCGGAGCAACTTTAAAGTCAGTGCGGACTTTTCTTCGTAAGTCTCTTGTGGCCAAACGGTAAGACCTATCAAACAACGGCTCTGAAATTACATTTGTTAGTTTTCTTTGCAAGTAGATACAAACTGGGGGTTTGGGGGCTGAGCCCCCAACGAGCAAAGCGAGTAATCAAATAAACAAATATCACCAATCATTAAATAGCTAAGACTAGGTCATTAATCTAGGCTAGTCTATTTACATAGGACTAAATAAAACTAAAACCCTTTTAATTTATTTAACATACACACATCTCAAATAATTACAACTTACATTTCTGTTACATTATTTGTTAGATATGTTGGGCGCAAGGCCCGAAAACGGCCAAGAGACGGATTTTCTTTGCTCAACCCTATAGAATTGGACGTTTTAAAATGACCAAGGCCTAAAGTTATATTACATTTTGGGCTTTGACCGTCTCCAAACAGTCAAACCCAGAATTGTGAGATTACTAAAGACCAAAGTTGAAAATACAGTCGTTAAATTATATTTATATAAGGTTAGGTTAGGCTAGGCCTAAAAACAAATTTGGTCAGGTGGTCTTGATAATTCAAAATAAATTTGTAATCTCTGTCCATTTCTGTTTGCATATCAATGAGATCCACTTGCCCTCTTGAATTCATGTGGTTGTTCAAAATTGGGCGCGAGCCACCTGATCAGTCTGGTCGAGAAACGAACTAAAATGTTATTTCAAGCTTTGATCGTTTAGTAATTGCATAATCCTAAGTTTGGCTGTTTGGAGACCGCCAGAGTCTGAAAATGAATAGAACTTCGAGCTTTGGTAATTTTAAAATGTCCAATCCTATGAATGAGGAAATATCCTTTCATTAACCGTTTTAGGGCTTTGCGCCCAACATTACACTCATAATAAATTAATATGAAGGTATTTAAAGGAGAGACTGTATCAAATGGGTCGAATTTTGAAGTGGCCCGAAAATAAAGTAAAGTAAAGATCGCGAACCACTGTTTTAAAAGTCACTTTGGTTCGCGAACCTCAGTTTGAGAGACGACACCCAAGACAAAATGTAAATCAGAATGTTTTTAAAGAGTTGTTCCTCCCTTTTCAAATGTCAGAACAGCTTCACGGTCTGAATTCTGTAAAAGTTGTAGAATGTAGAGTGATTTGCCCAGTCTTCACGGTCCAGATTCACTGACGACTCCAAAGTAGTTTTGTCCCTATGCCAAGACAAAAGTGCGAATATAACGCATGTAGATTTATATATTTCTTGGAAGAAAAACAAGAAGGATAACTCCTCACACTTCTAGGCATTCCTAGCTAATTCTAGGCCAGTTGCTTAAGGTGGGGATGTAGAGGACGCGATAAAAGGCTAATGCTTTTGCCATGTTTATAGCAAAACCTTATTTTGCTAAAATAAATAAAATATGGTTCCATTAGAAGCATAGAGTTTAATTTTCTTCACGTGATGATGTCAACAGTTATTTAGATCTGTCATGAACATAGCGGCATTAAATAACACTCTTTTAAAGAAGAGGAAAGGTTGCCATTAAATTCCAGGACACCTTTGACAGATATTCAAGAACTGAAGAAAATTAATCCCTATGTTTGTTTGTATTGGAAAATTACTTTATTTATTTGGTCCAAAAAAGGTTTTACTATACGTCCGGTCTATTCGCACATGAGCTAATGGTGTATATATATGGAAAGCAGAATTTAGCGGAGGTGTTTTGCGTGGCAGGAAGGTTAGATACAATTTAGGAAAAAATTAAGTGTGTACGGTCGAATTTAAGCTCAGGCTTTTCCTATGAACAGTAAATCAGATAAAACGAGACTAATGCCTTTATCCAAGCGCCCACCAATGCAGGCATTTAATTTGTGTATTCTATTTGTTTAAGTAACAAAAATAAAACATATTATTTTTATTAGGTATACTAATTAAAACGTTGACAAAGACTAGTCAGTTCACACTCTCTAAGGCAGTAGTTCTCAAACTGGGTTCCATGAACGGGTGTTAAGGGTTCCGCGATACGATTATGCGTAATAGCGGTAAAAACATTTTTAGTACTTCCAAATTTGTATGCTAAAAATTCTTAAAAAATCTATCTCATTAGCAGCATATCCAATTTAGTAATGAAAACATAATGAAATAATTTTTAACATCACTAAATTATAAAAAAAAAATATTAAAAACTGGATAAGTAACAGTATATTTTAAAGTTATATTATATTATTTTTCTCATGTAAAATATAACGTAACATAATTGGAAGAAATGAATAGATTTTGTTTTAGTCTTAATTTATAACATAAATTTACAACTCAAATATATATAAATATATATATATATATATATATATATATATATATATATATATATATATAGTTAAATCTCAAAATCTTGCTGTAGAGGGAAAGGGGATGAAATATGAAAACAGGCGTTCCTCAGTAGGCCTCGTAGCTTTTATAGGGCTCCGTGGGATAACATAGTTTGAGAAACACTGCTCTACGCATCACGCTTGCAATACAATGAAGTGACGGTGACGAGGTAGACCGGGTTCGAATCTCAGCCGAAAGCAATGCGGGTAGTTTTCACATCTGCTCTCCATATCCCGTGCATTAGTTAGCTAAATAACTGCTCGAAATGTTCCATGCCAACCCACTGTTCAAGCAGATACCTAGTATTAAATAGCGAGTGTATAACCCGAAGGTGGATCCTGTTGTGGTTTCCAATACATTCAGAGCCGCGCAAGCGCACTCAGCCCTTCAGCTGGTTAGTGTCGCCCTCTCACGTAATCTGGAATATAGAACATGTACTAGGGAAGTCTTTAGATTGCTGTAGTTTCCCGTTCCTTTCCGCACCGAGTTCTATGAGCGAGGAGGGGGAACCGACCATTTTGGCCGCGGGAAGTTGTTACATAGCATACCTTCCTTTCATGGGTATATTACATGCCACAAAATGTATGGGACTAACGGCTTTACTTCCTCTCTGCAGGAAATTGAACTACAGATCCTTCGACCTCAGTCGAGGCCGAACCCGCGCATTGGGTCGTGGGGCGAGCACCTCATCTCAATACTTCTGAGGCGATATATCTAGTACAGGAATAGAATTAAAAAGCGCAAATACCTTCCTGTTAGTCTGTATACACTCGTTTGAGAGTTTGACAGAATTACGTTAGTTTGAGGTTAAGACAGTGTGCTGGTCTGTACCTCGGTCAGGGATACGCTGTTTCCGCCGATAAGAGATAGACGTGCTTGTTGTCCGTCACGGGAAAATAACATTCTCGATGTTATATAACAAACAATAGTAGCAACTGAAAATCCCATGACATGTTTTTACTATACTTTCCTCATCTCTAGGGGACTCATTACTCATTAGTGTAAATATACGGCTAGCCCGGAAGGGCAGTAGGACACTTAAAACCGATAATAGAAGATATCCCATTTTAAAAATCGGATTTGGAATTTCTCGCGTCGGCATCATCTAAGGCTCACCAATGGACAGGGTTGCCTGAATCTCGAATCTTGGCCGTGCGCACTGGCGGTAATTTTCTATATGCGATTTGTCATTGTGGTGCTTACATTCTCTCTAAACGCTAAGGCGAGCGTACCACTTATCAAGTAACCTTTCTCATTCATAACCCTTGGATTAAGCAGTCATTAACATGTGTTTTAAACGTATTAAATAAAAAGTAATCTGCATCTGACGTCTCAGAACCGAGATTCAACCCAGAACCACAATAAATACCTGCATTTATATACACATATATATGAAAATATACACATATGTACACACTCTGTTTACCCTAAAAGGGAGCAGTCATACCTTGATGGTTTACACTATGACCCTATCTTATAACCTATTCCATAGTAGACTAATGCAAGGTAAGCTTGAGGGTAAACGAAGGGTACATATATTTATACACATACTTAAATGCATATATACACATATAAATGCTCAGGCGATGCAGAGCGCAGATCAGAGTGTGTGTTTGTATATATATATAATTATAAATATGCATCCATGCAGAAGGTAGGTCAGAGTATTTATATACATACACTCTCTGACCTGTTCACTAAACAAACAAATGCACTTTAATTACATGTGTTTAGCAACTTGGAAAAAATCGACAATATTTTTAAATTATTGATGTTGTTTATTCTTTAACAACGATGGTTTGCATACGAAGCTCTTCATCGATGTTGCAGTATATATGTTATCCATCCGACAGTCCATTGTAACACATCTGTAAGGGTAGTAAAACCATCTGTGAGGGTAGTAGAACAATCTGTGGGGGTAGTAGTAAAACCATCTGTGAGGGTAGTTGAACCATCGGTGGGGGTAGTAGAACCATCTGTGAGGGTAGTAAAACCATCTGTGAGGGTAGTAGAACCATCTGTGGGGGTAGTAGTAAAACCATCTGTGAGGGTAGTAGAACCATCTGTGAGGGTAGTAGAACCATCTGTGAGGGTAGTAGTAAAACCATCTGTGAGGGTAGTAGTAAAAGCATCTGTGAGGGTAGTAGAACCATCTGTAGGGGTAGTAGTAAAACCATCTGTGAGGGTAGTAGAACAATCTGTGGGGGTAGTAGTAAAACCAACTGTGAGGGTAGTTTAACCATCGGTGGGGGTAGTAGAACCATCTGTGAGGGTAGTAAAACCATCTGTGAGGGTAGTAGAACCATCTGTGGGGGTAGTAGTAAAACCGTCTGTGAGGGTAGTAGAACCGTCTGTGAGGGTAGTAGAACCGTCTGTGAGGGTAGTAGTAAAAGTATCTGTGAGGGTAGTAGAACCATCTGTGAGGGTAGTAGTAAAAGCATCTGTGAGGGTAGTAGTAAAACCATCTGTGAGGGTAGTAGAACCATCTGTGAGGGTAGTAGTAAAAGCATCTGTGAGGGTAGTAGAACCGTCTGTGAGGGTAGTAGAACCATCTGTGGGGGTAGTAGTAAAACCATCTGTGAGGGTAGTAGAACCATCTGTGAGGGTAGTAGTAAAAGACATCTGTGAGGGTAGTAGAACCATCTGTGAGAGTAGTAGAACCATCTGTGAGGGTAGTAGAAACATCTGTGGGGGTAGTAGTAAAACCATCTGTGAGGGTAGTAGAACCATCTGTGGGGGTAGTAGTAAAACCATCTGTGAGGGTAGTAGAACCATCTGTGAGGGTAGTAGTAAAATCATCTGTGAGGGTAGTAGAACCATCTGTGAGGGTAGTAGAAACATCTGTGGGGGTAGTAGTAAAACCATCTTTGAGGGTAGTAGAACCATCTGTGGGGGTAGTAGTAAAACCATCTGTGAGGGTAGTAAAACCATCTGTGAGGGTAGTAGTAAAAGCATCTGTGAGGGTAGTAGTAAAAGCATCATTGAGGGTAGTAGTAAAAGCATATGTGAGGGTAGTAGTAAAACCATCTGTGAGGGTAGTAGAACCATCTGTGAGGGTAGTAGTAAAAGCATCTGTGAGGGTAGTAGAAACATCTGTGGGGGTAGTAGTAAAACCATCTGTGAGGGTAGTAAAACCATCTGTGAGGGTAGTAGAACCATCTGTGAGGGTAGTAAAACCATCTATGTGGGGGTAATGTCATTCTGCCAGTATTTACATTACTTTGGGCCTGCTCGAGTTCGTTGACTTGTGAAGTCGGTTATATTCTATAAACTAGAAAGGGAAGACACTTCTCATTCTATCTCTCTCCCTCCAGCGGGAGAAGAAGGTGCGCATGAGCACAACACGTGGTCTCACTTCCGGGCGTAGCACGTGTACAAATACCAGCCGGTCACGGGATAACAATATTTTGGCAAGCGTTTTCACTAAACTATTTTAAAACCCCGTAGTATCAACTCGCACTCTTGGTTTTGTTTTATTTGCCCCGTGTCTTACAACCCATCCTGATCTATTCTAATAGGATATGGCAAGAAAAGGTAGAGAGTAGAGGAAATGTACCGGCATTTGCGTAGGGGTGGAGCGGTAACTATGTAGACAAACACACCCTTAATTTACCCATCCTTATTAGTCCACACGTCCAACGGTGCTGGTCTATATTTTACCACCCATCCGGGCTATCCGGATATGTACACAAACAGAGTAAGGAAGTGAACGGTATAATTTACCAGAAATGTGCCCATATTTGTGTGGAGGGAGAGTAGAATACAATTTAGGGAAAAACACTCTCGGTCCACTAGCCGAGATCCTAGCCACGACCTCCCAGTCACCGACGAATCAGACTAGACGAGACTGACTCCTTAGTCCACGTGCTCACTGGTTAGGATACCGTGCAGTTACTGTGACTAGGCGAACCAGAAAAAGGAAACAATTGCTTAATTGGAGAGGAAGAGGAAAACAAACAACTTTTCTTTTTGTCTACATTCAAAACAAATGATAGAAAAGTGTCCCCAGGATCTCCCGTGTCGCTGAAAACTGTCAACAAAATTAGCATAAGGCCTCGTCTACATATTCCTTAAGCTCCGTATCCTTATTGTCCTTAAGTCCGTATGATTGTAATTTCCATGTCGGCTCAACCAATGGCAAAATATGATAATCAGTCAAATCAAATCTATTATAATTAAACAACTTTAACAAATTTGATAAACATAATCAACATCTCCATAATTTTATTGTTTGTCTAGGGTTCTTAGATTAAATGACAACAGCCCTTATTTAATAACGATATTTAGCAATTGCCATTTAAAGTAGATAAATGACAATAAGACCAGTTTAGAAAACGGCAACAGTTTCTTTAATATCAATACTATATTTCGATTCGCATATCGATCTTCCTTAATTATCAACCTGTAACTGTTTCTCCATAGCCATACGTGACGACAGTCCTTGTGAAATTTAAAGTTGATATAACACTAGCGGAGTCGATGATCTCTTACGGACTAAGGACCTTAAGAATACGGAGTATGTCGACGAGACTTAACGAAGTAAGGGGAGAACAAACACAAGTCACTCGGTCCCTCGACTTTCTACCGAGTCGGACATTATTATGTCGGCTAGGTCGGTCGCACGGTTTATATATCTGACTCTCCTCCGGAAAGAACAAATACTCTGCAAATGTTGATGTTTTGTTTATTCTGTAGAGTGGTCTTGTTAACTCTCTCGCTCTTTTAGAATCGAATGTTGGGTCAGTCCTTCTTAATATTTGTAGTACCGAAAAAAGGGCTTCGGATTTGATTCCCCAACACGTTCGAAAAAAATATCGTTAGTGACTATGAGGTTTTCCTTTTTAGCTGTGATAATTTGATGGCCGGGTTACTGACTTTCGTTTTTGTTCGAGAATTAAGTTAGTTTGTAAGAAGTATAGGCCTACTAATATATCAGTCAGTTCAGAACAACAAAACAAATATTCTCAACTAATGTTAGCCTGGAATACAAACACGTAGTTAGAATTCAAATACAGTAGAAACCAAACTTTTAGATAATCTATACTCATTTCGCCAAAGAAAGAAGCCTGCACAACAGTTACAAAAGTTATCAAACCAATAATCTAGATTATCATGTGCTATTTCACCATCAAATTTGTAAACACTTAATAAAATTGGTTTATTACAAAGCATTACTGCAATAGTGACAGCAGCAACAGCGTTGAAAGGTTTTGAAATCCTCCTGTACCTGGAATTTTAGACCCAGCACAAGGAAAAGCCCATTAGACTCTTGAAGTTGAAAAGACTCTTTCCCTCTTCTACATTATGGCCTACCTCCGTGAACAAAGATTTACATGTCTTGTAAAAATCAAGACCGAAAGTAAGGAATCGCCTGGATCCTCAGAATGATTTGCGTTGTAATCTGTCCATCAATATAACACTCAAACTACAATAGATCGCCAACACAATGAAGCAACATTTTCACGGGAAAATAATGTGTAATTTTCTACTTATAAGATTAAAAGTTGCTTAAATTGATTTAATTTATCTGATAGCATTCAATCGATACAAATAAAAGTTCAAAAGAAATCACCCCAAGAATGAAACGGCATTATAGTAGCCAATGAACTAGTCTTTTTTGGTTAAATACCAAACATTGTAACAAAGTCACATTTTCATTAAATGTGGTGCTTACATGGTTAAAAAGTTGTTGAAGTTAACTATATGTTTGTTATTCAAATTAATTCAAGTTAATATAATACACACTCATATGGAAACATAAGGCAATTGAAACTATGTTTAATGGCCCTTTGGGTCGCCAGGTTGGCAAAATATTAAAGTAAAGGTCGTGATCAAAAAACAATGCCATAGGCCATTCATTCAGCCACTCAAGCGGGTTAAAATGTTATATTTATCGCTCCTTTCATAGAGTAGTTAATGGTGTACAGGGAGGATTTTAAAAACATATTTAAGTAGCATATTATATATATATATAGCACGTAAGTGGGTTTGAGTGTAGGGGAAGCGAGAAATGGGCAGAGTTTTTGCAATTTTTATATCAAAACTTTTTTTGGACAAAACATATAAAATATATCTCCAGTATTAACATAAGTTATAGTTTAATTTTCTTTACATGGTGACCTAAAAAGTAAGTTGTTGAATATTTGTCAAGAGTGTCCTGGGATTTAATGACAACTTTTCCCTTCATCTAATGCCCCTACGCTCATAACAAATATCAAACAATGTGAAGATATCACCATTTGTCAAATATTAAACTCTATTTCTATACTGGAGCAATATTCTATTTATTTGGCAAAATAAAAATAAACAACTGCAAACACATCGGTTTTTTCTTGCGACCCCTTCTACCGCATCTTAAGAACCATAACTTGCAAATCAAATGGTATAATTTAACAATTATTTTTTCAGTCTGGGAAATAAAACGTCGATGATAGCATAACATCAAAACCTGACACTAAGATAAAGAAGAAGTTACCCATGAACCTTTTACTGGAAGGTTAAAACGTGTACAAGTATTAAAAAAATGGCAGTTCATACTTAGGTATAATCTAAACTTGTTTGTGACAAACGTAATTCAGAAAAAAATCGTGAAAAAACCCCGCAACAAAACGAGTCATTATAAAATACTTGTTTTGTTCAAGTATGCACACGAGGCTAAACATCACTGTGCGTTAAAAACACGATGTGGCTGTATTAAAATAAAACATGATTCCATGCTAGCTTGTCACGCTGACTAATAATATCAACGTTTCCATTCAAGAAGAGGAGTGCAAAGTGAGAAAACAAAGATCACTTTAGGAAATAAGCGATATTGTTTTATACACACATACATTTTATATATAAAAATAAGTAACAAATTTGCACTGGTATGGAAAATAGATTTTTTTAGCACCGCGTCTTAGTACCTGTTCAGGTTATAAGTATTATAATAATTATGGCAATGATTAAGGGAAGAGGATGGTTGAATGAAGAGGTAGTAAATCGTATTTGTATGGAGGGAGAGTTGGAAACCATTTTAGAAAAACTCTCCTCAGTATACCCGACCGGGATTCGATCCTCGTTCATTCTGTCATAGGCAGTCTAGTATATAGCAAGAGTGACGCCTTAGACCATGCGGCCACCGAACCAGGCGTAAAATAAATACACAAGCTATATGTAATCTACTTATTCTACATTTAAAATTTATTTTGATTCTGTTCTCTGTTTAAACATCCGTTCGGGCTATCGGCACTGGTATATTAATAAAGGGAGATATGAGGGAAAGGGAATTTGAATTAAATGCACCCGAATGTGTCCCCCCTTCACTCCATCAAATCCCAAATATTTTCAGTAAAAACTTAAATAGCATGAAGTAAAACCAAAATATAGAGCAGAGAATCTGTCGAGTACATAAGCAAGATTTTAAGACCAGGCTTATGACTTAATACCGATAAAATATATCACGATCCACATTAAAATTGCCCTTAAAATCCCAATTTGAAAAAAAAAAAGATACATTATATACAAGGTCGTAACCAGATAATACTTCAATAATACTGCCTTATTACTGTTTAAGCAATAACAAAATAAAGATGCAAGAAGCGCTATATAACTAAGAGCCACCATTCTGATGTTTAAGTAGAGTATTATTTTTAAGGTTTTTTTAGACAAGATACCTGGGACCTAACTCGTAGATATTTCAGAAACCTTCGTTCCAAACCCAATTTCAAAAAAATTGAGACTAAGTAGCTTCGACATGACTGGTATTGGAACTATCAAAGCTACCAGAGCTGGTAAGTCAATGTATTGAGGCAAGTTGTCTTCGAGGTCTAGACTACAGCATGAGGCCGATCATTAATTAAAATGTATTTCAAACAATAATAATTTATATCAAAGAGAATAATACAAAGGTTTCCCAAACTTTAGTTTCTGTTAAATTTATGAAATCCTATCCACATTTGAAATTTGTAACTAGTTCATTTACAAAGAGCAAAGTTATTGAAATAGTTTTAGATTTCTAACTTATACTGCTTTTTCTCAATTTGTTTCAAATTTTCTCAAGCCTTTATTCACGAACAAAGAGTACTGTATAAATTTAGCACATTTGAGTGATTCTTATTATGACAACCTACCATTAAAAAAGTTATTTACATAACTTACATTATTTTAATAGCTACCCTAAGTTACCATGAAAAGAACGCCAAACTGCACCCCTAATATCAACCCCCCATTCCGTTCCTTATCTTCCTTAAATCAAATTCTGGCTACGGTCACAAAAAAAAAAAGGTAAATTTCTGGGTGCGTCAATGTCCTCAGTACACCCGGCCAAGATATGAACCTCGATCCATCAGTCACCAGTAAATTAGACTAATAATTGAACCTGACATTCCGGTTGCTAGCCGATGCGGGTAATTAAACAATAAATACCTCTGATGAGTAATTAACGAATGATAATAAGCAATAGAACAATATTCTCACCATTATCACATAATTTATCTATTGACTGTTCGATTATCAGAATTTATATTAAATATTAACGGCCGGAGGGTTCGTTGTGCTGACCATATGACACCCTCTATTCCCAGAAGTTGGAACTATATTCACTATACATATATATATATATATATATATATATATAAACTTCATGGCGTAAACCCACAATCGAGCCACAAAACTGAGCAGCCACCTTCGGTTAGCGAATATAGTGCCAACTACTGCGAATAGAGGGTGTCATGTGGTCAGCACAACTTACCCTCTGGCCGTTAATCTCAGTTTTATAGACCATGGCCGTTAATTTTTTGTTCAAGTAGCTCTTCAATTGTCCTCATGAGGATGAGTTTGATCCCGGTCCAGAAGATTCTGGAAGCGCCGGGGATCGAATCCGGGACCTCTAGATCAGTAGCCAGGATCTCCGGCTACTAGACCCTATGATACTTTTTTTTTTAATTGCGTGTCAGCCACATCAATGACCACGCGCGAAGTGCCGGTGGTGGTTGAAGGTTGGGGTTTTAATCCCGGCGGTCGAATGCACTGAGGGTGAATTTCCCCTCTTTTCATTCCCTCTGAATCCTACTTTACCGGACGGGTAGTAAGATTCTCACAGAGCTCCAGCCTTCTTAAGGAAGGACACAATTGCTCGTTACAACCAACCCAGTCCATCAACTCGTGTTCCGGTCCAAAACACAGCCAAACGACGGGATATGGTTCGTCCCACGGAGCACGACCGGGGCAATTAATACAATTACCGGCGGTCGGTAATGAGTAACAGATAACATCCGTGGTTTTAGTGGCCATACATCGTTCCAAATATAGCCGAGTTTATTAAACTTATATTTATAAAACCAAGCGTATTCAGTAGATGAAACCCTTTAGAATCAAGTTTTTTTAACGTCCTCGTTAATAATCCTCTAATTAAAGCACGTAGCGTTGACTTGGTGCGTGGAGATACAGAGATATAAATGGCAACAAAATGTGCAGTGAAAGAACGGTTGAGTCGTTTTTATTGTTTTCAAAGGATCATGCATATTAAATTCGCTACACCTCTGCGATCAAGCAATGTTAATGATAGATATAATCAAATTTATTATGATCAGTCGAACTATTCGGCAGTCCTGACTCTAAATGGTTTTTAAAAGTGGACTTGGTCAGTGCCGTACCAAAGACGAGTGAAGCTGGGGGTTGAACTCCCTTCTGGATCAGGGCAAGGGGGCATAGACTCCCCCAAAAAATAGAGCACAAGAAAATGAGTTAATTTTAAATGGCTCTAAAAACTATTCTAAAACACATCTCTCAAATTTGCTAAATCCATACAAAACTCTTTGGTTCATAAATAAAGGCTCAATAAAATGTAATAAAAATTAAAAAAATATTTGTAGGAAATGCCTTTCAAACATAAATTACATGGGTTCAGTGTTTAATGTAAACAGGCCCTACTAAATTTCGCAGAAATGAAAGTTTGTAAGATTTTTTTAGAATTTTATTAGTAGATGGTGACTATAGTTATTCGGAATATATTTTACTTCATCATCAGCTCCATGCTGTGGTCAGGACTGCCAAGGCACTATGCCTCAATGCGTTGACTAGACAGGTTTGGTAGCTTTGTCAGTTCAAATACCAGCTAAAGTCTTAATTAGGTTATGATAAATCGTTCTGGAACGAAGGATTCTATGATCTTAAGTAAAGTAATTGAAAATAAGAATGGTGGTAGCTAGTTATTTTCTCGTAGCTCTATTTTATTTTGATATTGAAATAAGACAGTATTAATTAATCCTATAGTAAGTTTCGTAAAGAAGGAGTTGAACCCCCTCCCTTTACTTGCCTTGCATCCAATATGTTCTGAGGTTATTATTTTTGTACTTATTTACCGATTGGAAATTTTAAGGGCAATTTAATTCATGTAGTGGTATGCCTTTGAATATCTAGTCGTATACTTTGGTATTAAAATGTAGCCTTATATATATTTCAACTAATCTTCAGAGTTATATATAATTTTTATTTTAAATTTATGATTAAAGGTGTTTCCTTCAATTATTTGTGGTTTGAAAAGGGGAGGGGTCAATTACCCCCACTTACCCGCTCCCGTCAACCCCGGTGCACCTTTATCCGTGTCCCCAACTAAACAGCAATAAAGTCGATACGTGCTCGTAAAGATATTGAGCCCCCTGAGCAAAATACTAAATTATTTACCAGAGTTTGTATGTGTATATGTGTGGACTTCGTCTTACCACACACGCGGGCTGGGCTGTACGCATATTTGCACTTAGTAGGGATAAATAAAGTATAATTTCGTGGAAATGTAGCTGTATATGCAAGGAGAGAGGGAAAAAAGATTTATAAGAAAACACCTCCATATTCCAGGCCTGGATTTGAACTCTGACCTCCCAGTTATCGGTAAACCTGACCAGAAGAGACTGACGTATTTTACCGTGTGCCTACCAGTGCTGGCAAATAAAGTTTTGTTTGTGGAATTAATCTAGAAATAATTTACTAGAAATTTTGAATTTTTCTACACGTTTACTTTTTTTAATTTGTTGGTAATTAGTCACAAAATTATTAGTATTATCAGTATTTTAAGCACCAGGATTATTTAACGGATTAATAGGAGGAAAAGGAGTGGTGAGGGTAGCTATTTTTATAAACGCACTGGCATTAGCGTGGAAAAGGGATGGCTAAAACAAAAACAGTGTTTAAAAATGTGTGTTAAACCATCCCCAATGTACCCGATTACCGGATTACATTATAAGACTAATATAACGATCAGGTCACGTACACTAAGAAGACCCGCATTGGTGGATAGTCGGATAAAGGCGTCAGTCTCGTCTTATCCAGTTTGCCGATGACGGGGACCGTTAGGGTTGGAATCACGCTAATTAATGTATTGAGGCGTTTTTATTATAAAAAATAAAAAACTTTCTCACTCTATCACAACGCAAATTCTGGTAGTCTACATTTATTTAAAATGTAATCTTCCCCATCCATACTTCGTTAGAGAAAATACGCAGCCCGGACGAGTAATAGACGTTGAGCAAAGAAACAAATAAAACCGTAATTTATAGATTCTATATTAGTGGTTCTCTAATGGGCGCCCTACAGGTTCCGAGATGGTTCACTAGGGGTGCCGCAAAAATATGGAGGCGTTTATAATTTGTTTAACAAGTAGGTAGGTAACTGACCCTGCATCGTTGGCCGCATGGTCTAAGACCTAAGGCGTCATTCTCACAAGAGACTATACTGCCTATGGAAAAAAGATCGGGAGGCGGGGGGATTGGACGGTTCAAAATACAGTAGTGTACCGAGAGTTTTTTCCAAAATGGTTCCCCCCCCACGCAAGTGCGGGTACAATTTCTTTAAATTCAAACCTTACTCATCTTTAACACATTAGCGTAATTAGTATATAATTTGCGTACAAGACGGACGAGTAGTAAAACGCGGGGCTAAAAAAACAAGTAAAACTTTTTGAAACATTATTGTTTTAGTTCGTATTACCCACCTCGGTGGCGTAGTTGGCTAACGCTCTGGTTTCGTGTTGAGCTAGACTACCTAGGACGAGGGGATCGAGGTTCGAATCTCAGTCGGGTTGACTGGGGGTGGTTTTTCCTAAATGGTTTTCCACTCTCCCTCCACACAAATGTGGGTTTACGTCTTCAAAATGCTACCGTTCCAATTACTAATACATTAGCGTAATTAGTACTTAAGCGTATAATCCGAATGGGTAGTAAGACGCGGTGCTATAATTTTAGTTTATATTATTACCTGTTTCGGTGGCCACGTGGTCTAACGCGCTACTCTCACAGTAGACTTGATTGCCGATAACGGGGAGATCGAAGTTCTAATCTCAGTCGAGTGTACCGAGGGAGTTTTTTCCAAAATGGTTTTCCACTCTCCATACACGCACATGCGGGTACACTTCATCTATATATAACCTTCTTAAATTTTCACGGAAAATGTTTATTCGAGAAAGACACATTTTAATTACGTCCTCTAATGAAGGTTTTCGTAAACAACATTCCTGGACGCATGGACGTCTCATACCAAGGGTTGTCACGAAATATAGGAGTAGTATAAAAGGGTGGCTCCTCTGGTAAAAAGATCGAAAAACACTGGTACGGACCGTTAATTTAACGCACAAGTAAAATAAAACCAACCCAATTTCGAAGTTATACATTTTCACCCATCCTCGGGTATCAGACCCAAGTTTCTTAATTCAATATGCAAGTACTCGACCAACGATATTTTTGTATATGGGTTCGTCCTATTATAAAATGAATAAATATCTAAACGCAAGGAAATATCAGGCTTATTGTCCTTTGTTATATTAAGATCGTAGTTCGTGCACTTATAATATAATCTTAGTCTTTAGAGAGTGCACGTTAAGTACAAAATTGGGAGTTTCTTAAGAACAAAAACGTAAGCGGCGTAGAAGTTATAATCCACTTGTTAGTCTAGAGTGACTACACTCTAGAGGGCATTATTTTCTTCTTTTAACTAGGTGACCATTATAATTCAAGTAGGTGTGAGTTAGGGCCGTTAGGAGGCACGAAGTCAAATTTTACCCATCCTTATTGCCGAGTTATTAAGGCTGATTCTAGGCCAGGGGGATCATGTTTCGTCACTAAGCGATGCATACAAGGACATATTATTTGTGTATTAGTGTCATCCATTAAATTCCTAGCATCAGGATAGGCTTTTTTACTTTTTATATTGTTTTGATTTTTGTCCCCACATCCTATGACCCGTTCTGATTAGGCACATAATACGTACTAATTGCCATAATGTATTTGAAAAGAGGAAGGTTTAATTTAGAGGAAGTTCAATCGCATTTGCGTAGAGAGAGAGAGAGAATGGAAAACTATTTAAGAAAAATACCCTCAGTACACCCGATTGGAATTTGAACCCCGATCTCCCAGTTGTCCAGTTTATTGTGAGAATGACGCCGTAGACCATTCGACCTCCGAGGCGGACTAGCTGTGGTCGTTTCGCGGATAGCCCGGACGTGTAGTAATACGTGATGCGCACACAACTGCAGCGGAGTTTTCTCAGCCTCTTTCATCGTAACTATTGGTGCATCTAATCTTAATACCATCCTCTCCATCACCGAATTTAAAGATCGAGTTGTTAACCTTGCAATAGTAACATGTATATTTACTTTGACAATGAGTCAATAACCTCTAAAGTCTAAAGTGTTTTTTGTTTACATCCACACACAAGTTCTTCTGCGAGAAGAACTCACAAAACAGAGAGAATGAAACGAACCCAAACGAAAAATATTTTCCCCACTTCCTTGTTTTGATCCATCCTGACCGAGGAACAACAAACGGATATCATGATCGACCTATCGTCATGCCAAGATGCGCTCTAGAGGGCAGGGTTGGCCCACTTAGGGCACACGGTTAGTGGAGAGGAAGGGGGTAGAATATAACCAGAAAATATATCTCACGAACGATTAATAGGCAAGTTATTACAACTAGAGTTTTTTGTGTACCACTTCCTACTACCCGTTCGTACTGTCCGTATTATTACACTAACGGCTTAAGGATTAAGTCGGCAAAGCTATAGAATAGATGTATCTATATTTGCGAGAAAATAAAGATGGAAGTCGTTTAGGAAACACCACCTAAGTAAACCCAACAAGGATTGTAACCCTAATCTCCCTATCACCGGCGAACCAGAGTAGACAATAATGAAGCCTTTGTCCATGTACCTACCGAAGGACTTCCTAATATCGATTAAGTCTATACATAATTTAGTTCGTAAGTCTGATATACAAGATAGGTCTGTTCATAAAGTCCACGTTAAATATTCAAAGTAAAAAAGTTGATAAAACATGAAATATTTGCCAAAGCGTGGACGTAGCGACTAGTAGTCCGAATATGTTATAAGACGATGAACGCAAGTTGAGAGAGTCGGGACAGTTGGCCGTCCCCCGAAAAGAGAGAACAAGTTCCAAGCGAGACAATAGCCTCGACGTCACAAGCATTTATATTTGATCTGTTCCTAGAAGCGAATCCATGTTGGTTCGATTCATTATTCATGACTTGGTTCTGCTGTAGTTGACAAATCCAGATATACTCTCTCCTTGTCGTGACGGCGGGGAAACAAACGATAAACGATTGGCTTCTTTCTCAACTTTCCCCAAGTAGGTTAGGATTACGTCATCAAATGTTTCAGTTATTTATACGGCGTTAGGGTCCGCTGTTCTCTAAGTGTTTACATCTTGAAGGCCTACCCAATAATTAAATAACCACTACATTACTGAATTAAAATAAATGATACCACACAATTGTGTATTATGGCTTCGAAGAAAATTTTCAAAAATATGTTTTTAGTAAACTAGCCTTACTTAAATAAGTTTCTCTAATAAAAACATACATATAATTTTGTAAATCTTAATAATCACACTTTATATTTAAATTTAAAAACAAATTGTTCAAATATATAACACATTTCTTATTTTCAAAAATAAATTATTTCTACACTACGCTAAATTATATGTTATTTGTAAGAATAAAAACATAGGCTATTCTTATTTATTAAGAAATACTTTTATCAGATTCCCATTTTAAATTCAATCTTCAAGGTAAATTTCCAGAATATTCAAATATTTTTTAATTTGTTGTAAGTAAACTACCCTTAAATTTATTTATATAAATATAGATACAGTATCATTGATATGTAAAATGGCCTCCGGTATAATTTTTTTTTTAAAGTCATCAGTAAACTACCAATAGCCACATTTCCCCCTCAAAACCAATATAAAGCTTTATTTGCTGTCATGTAAACACACCCGAGATATATATTTCAAGCAAAATACTCTTAGTCATTTTAAAATAATTCGAATTTTCAAAAATCACTCCTCAGTTAAAGATCCTTTATCAAATTTTTACCCAAAGCAAAGTGCACAGGATTATTTGTCAAGTCAAACACTCCAAAGATGCCCATTTGGAACCATATTGTTAGGACTATTTTTTAATATTTCAAGTTTTTAAAATTCGTCATCAGTAAACAAACCATAGATGAGTTTTGACCCTGTAAACAAATATATAGTACTAATTGTCATGTTAAACATTCCCAATATACCTATTTGGAGCCAAATTGTTATGACCAAATTTTTAATATTTCAAGTCCTTTTTAATCAGTCATCACTCGGTAAACTTCCCATAAATGAGATTTTACTCCAAAAACAAGTAGACACTTATTTGTAATATCAAACGCTTACAAGATACCCATTTGGAACCAAATAGTTAAAGCCATTGTAAAATATTTCCAAGTTTTTGAGAAATCAATCAATCAGTGATAAAGCTGTATTCTTGTTTTGGGGTGGGAATTCGGTTACGGGTAGTTTACTGATGACTGTTTATTTTAATTTGAATATTTAAAAAAATGGTCTTAGCGATTTAGTTAATTATGGTTATCTGTTAAGTTGCTGGTACTATAAATAATATCAAAGAATTGTTAAAAATAATAATACTATGAGTTAATTAATGACCGATTTGTGTGATATTTTATTTTTTTGAAAATAGCTCAAACGATTTGGTTCAAAATTGGTATCGGGATACTAATTTACATGATACGTAATAATGTATCTTTATTTATCTAAAATAAATTAATTTTGGGTAGTTTACTTTTAATTGTTTGGAAATTGACCTTAAAGATTGAATTCAAAACGGGAATCATTTTTCATGATAAATAAGAATACATTTTTAATTTTACAAAATAACAAATAGTTCTAGGGTATTTTACAAATAATTTATTCCTGAAAATTTGAATTTTATTAAATAAATTTGGACAATTTGGTCTAAAATGTAATGTATATATAAGGAGTGATTATTGTGATAACAAGATAATGTGTTTGTTTTTTGAGGAAAACATACTTGAGGGTAGTTTACTCTAACCCTATTTTTGAAAATCATTCTCAAGTCCATAATACACAATATGAGAAAGGTTGTGCGATTGTGTCATACTATTTTTATTATTGTGATGGATTAAATAGCTAAGCTATCATATTTGTTAATTACGGTTATAAATATCATATTATTGTAACCTTGCATAAAAACACTGCAAAAACAATAAACAACAAAAATATGGTGAATTTTTAAATTTTCTTTAAATTACCCGCAACATCTAAAAATATTATTTCTCGTAGGCATACCCTATTTTTACTTTTGAATAATCTAATAGAAAATTATACTATTACGGCCAGGTAGAGTAGTTTTTTTTCGAAATGGTTTCTCACTCTGCCTCCACGCATATTTGGAAACATTTCCTATAAACTCTATATTTCCCATACCTACGTCATTAGAGTAATTAAATGCGATTAGCCCCAACGGGTAATAGGACGCATTTTTTTCCCTATAAACAATTATAAATAAATTAATGTTTTGGTTAGCCCCAAGTTTAGTTTATTTATATGTAAAGTTATGGTATCTGCAGCCGTCACTCTTTATAAACAATATCAAAAAACTATCAAATAATATCAAGTACCTAATAATATAATAGAATGTTATCACTCGTGAGAGAATTTGTTTTAAGTTTCTTCCTGTCATAAAGCAGCAACTACCGTATGGCTTTCTTCGCTCAGTGAAGGTAAGTAGTACTGATTAAAATAGCTATTACAAAATAAAACAATATGCAAGTTGTCTGCATCGGGGTTGGCAACCCTGCCACGCCGGGCGATCTATTCCCGCCAAGCGGGCCACGTGCGCTCCACTTGTTTCGAGCGAGGTCGAGAGGGGTGTGAGGAGGAGGAGAGGGGGGGTGCTAATAGTACGTGGTTGGACTGGAGGCAGGCCAGCTAACTCTCCACCGAGTGACGCGTGTTACCCAATGGGTTCATATATTGCAGGATTTTGGTAGAAAAGAACGTTCAGAAAATACTATTATACTAACATATTTATTTGGGGTCAACATTTATAACATTTGATTAAAAACTCGTGTTATTTTATATAGCTGTTGATTTCATCTAGCAAAAGTAAAAGTTGCAGATCACGCGACTAAAGGTATGCACATATAAAAATTGTTTAAATAACTTTTGTGGATTCTACAAAGGTTCCTTCCTATCTAAATCGGACTGTACCTGCCCATTGCCCTGCTACACGGGGGTGCATAAGCCTGGTGAACGCTTCAGTAGCCGTATTGCATTACGGCAGTGGACACTCTCCAAGACGTGCGTCACTTGTTTTGTTTTTACTGCGTCCTCAAGGCACACAATTCAGGCCATTCGTTCAAAATGAGGGGGATAGTTATGGTCGGATCACCTTAAGGGGAATCGTGCATCGGAACATTTTTGGGGGAAAAAAAAAATCACCAAAACTGATTCTAATAATTTTGTTCCGATTTCAAAAATATGTTTTTAATTTTTCTTTTTATTTCCTTTAAAATATGTTAGTATCAAATTTTTCAAACCTATTTTTTTATAGTTGACTTAATAACTTGATATGGATGAGCGTGTAAGTATTTCAATACGATTAGCTGAATACTTTCTACACTATTAAATATTTACTACTACACACAAAAATTACATTTTTATATCGCAGTTTTGTTTTTATTTATTTACTTTTTTATCTCACTGTCTACGGTTTTTAATGTATTTCAAATTAATGGTGAATTATTTGCCTTAAATGAGGTCGGGTCTTTAAAATAGCTTGAGCTACATATCACGGTATTGATAGTTTGTAAGCATAATTTCCTATAATATATTTTTGCGCTGATATCCCATATCTGACATACTCAACAACGGGCGATTGAAGCGGCCATTTTAGCTAATATTTTATTTCATTTTTAAACCCATACAAATATCCCTCAGTATAATCTTCAGCACTCGGACACAACCGACTAATAAGAGTAAGTTTTACTAAGCTCACATAAGGAAGATCCCCTAATCTTATTCTCTCCAAGTTTGTCCAATTTGCTTTGCTGTCGTGGTTGTCAATCGATATTCAAATCTTAGCAGTGTGTACTGAGAGTATTTTTTTCCTAAATAACTTCTAGCTCTTCCTCACCCAAATGAGGGTATAGGCTATGTACGCCAGTATTGGTGGCGCGACTCGTGATGACTTTGTAAGTTCTTGCTGGGAAAATCCGAGCGGCATCAGGTTTACCGCGATCAAATACGCGAAAATCCTAAAACATAACTCACCGTTTCTCGTAAACTACTTGGACAATCACTTTAGTTTTTTTCAGAATTGATTATAAAAACCTTAAAAGACATTAGGTTATTATTAAAATCCCCATATTCCAATTTGTTTGCTTTGAAAAGATTGTTTTCTAATTAAATTATGAGGTTTTTACTGCAGACATATTTTCACTGTGTATAAAAGTTTTTCCATGATTGAAATTGATGGGTAGTATAAGTATACGAAATGATCATCATGAAATTAATTTTATTTGGACATAAGACTCATTCCTCTAACAACAATACTTTTCACAGTTTGATATGTTTTGCTACGAGCTCTTCACGCATACCAGGTTTTAGATACACTGAAGATTGTCAGAAAGACCAGTCCGTCAATACAAACTATCAACTATCAATAATGTGTATTTATCTAATCTGGCGAAATTAAGGTGTAACATCTCGTTTGACACTTAACCAGGTTAGAATATTATTAATAGAGCCCGTATTTGTATGCAAAATAAAAAAATAATAATGCAAAGTAAAAGGTAAAAAATGCACCGTAATATCTAAAAACAAATGAACGAAAATCATATAAACTATATGTTTTGTGGAAAATCTTATAAAAAAAAGTCATCCGGAGATTTTCTTCTATGAAGCTCCTACGCCTGTCACTAAAGAATGTTTTATACAATGAAAATGTCCTTTCGACATCGCATGCTGTCACAGGTGCATGTTTAAAACAACCAAAATTATTCTTCGGTGAATTCCTCTTATATTTCAGTTTTTTCACCAAATAACTCTTTTCTAATTTGACAGACTGTTTTGTAACTAGGATTTTAATACCTGACCTAGCTTATCGAATGCAAATTTAGAAACACCGTGAATTTCTGAAGGAAACGCCACTGAAATTTGATCTATCAAAAAAAGTGAGTATTGCGAGACTTCAAGCCTCCAACTGTGTTATAATTTCAGATAGTATAGAGAAGCGGTTATGGATGTACTAGATCTTTTTCTCGATGCCATCTCCAGAAAAACATTTCTGAGCTATCGCAATGCTGGCTACAGCTTCCACATTTAAGAAATTTGACACTGTTTTCAATTGGTTGAAATGTTCCGCGTAGTATGACACAATCTCTAACCATGAACTTAATCATTTTAAAACTGTCTGAGGAAGTAAAACCCAAATTGAAGGTATTTCATGAAATTTTTAAATTCTAATGGTTGCCTTCACATTGGAAGCAAGACTAGCCACGTCTTGATACTGGCCTCTAATAGTTACAGCGACACGATATAGACCGTGAGCGAGGCACGTCAGATGAATTAATTTTGGATGCGAAGAACTTTTAATCCAGCTGCCACTTTGACAATATATGGAGCAGCATCACTGAGAAATAATAATATATTGTCATGCTATACCTCAGCTGGCCACAAGACAAGTAACGAGTCATTAAAACATTTGGGGACCGTAGAATGATTGATCCAAACAAGTATTTGAAAATTCAGTAAGAGTGATTTGCTACCTGCTTTCATTGCACCAACTACAGCACTACATACACACTGTCCTGCTGCGTCTGTTGTCTCATCTTTTAAAACACACATATTTTCGTGTTTCAAAGTATCCAGTATATTATATTATTAATAGCACCACGTCTTACTACCCGTTCGGGTTATACGCTCTTATGCTAATGTGTAATGGTAGGGTGATTGTGAGATGAAATGGAGGACCTACAGTTAAACCTGGAATCCGAACCACGGTGGAGGCCTGGCATTCCTCACATTCACAAGATGTCTTGTCAGAGGTGAAGGAAGGGTTTGGAAATCAGATAAATCTGTGCCGGGACCGAGGATTGAACCCCGGCCGCCAGCACAGAAGTCTGACACCTTACCCCTAGACCACCAGGTCATCTAGTATATGATAAATTACATAATGAAAACACTGTGCATACTGTCTGTGTAATGTAGACTCTACCAGATCTCTTTTGGTTTTGTATTTTTCTANCTATCGAGTTTCCACAATGGCATGTTACAACCCACTAAAGTTATACACAAATGTTTAGAAAAATCGTCACTTGAACTTGATTGTTCACCTAGTTTGTTCGTAATCAATTGATGATTTCAAGTAGATTTCTTCCAAATCCTGTCTTTTGACGTACTATATTAATATGCTGCACAACTTCAAATTTTGTCTATGCAGAAACACTCTTTTTGCATCCCAAACAAAACAATACTCAGCCATTTTCACTAAAACCATTACTTCCAAACTTGTTTACATATTAACGTAAAAAGGCAGTTTGTGATGTTTCCGTGGGTGCCATTCCTCAATTAAACTAATGCACCGTTCACATCTACCTTCTTCATGTATCAACATTCAACTGAGACGAGACTCTCAGTCTGAGAGCTCCTGACCCTTGATAACTCGAGGAACCACCCACTATGTAATGATATACCTTGTACTGATAGGATTTGCTTAACTGCATGACAACTCAGTGTGCATTTCCTAGTTTCTCTCCTAATCTTAACTAAGCAATATTGTATAATAACATACACATACATTTCCCTGTTTTACACACATACTTACATATATCACTTCATGCATGAATATATGAATGTAGTTGAAATATCCTTTGTAGCTATCTGACACTAAGTCGTTAATTACTACCCTATGTAATATAATGCTACTACTTACGCCTAGTGATTAAGCATTGGCTCTATATTCTGTTGTCCTTTCATTTTAAAATATATATGATCAAAGGTAACGATTGATTACACTTTTAAGCCCAGCTGATTTCTAATAATACAATTTATTTTTTACATGCATTCAAACAGCCTTAATAAAGCCAACACTTTAAAATTCCTTTACTTCCCCAAGTTTTCCAGAATATGTACTGATACAGTATTTTACAATAAAAGCTTACCATCCCAAATTTCATAGCTTTCACTGCCTTCTATTAAATTCTTGGCACAAAGATGATAAAAAAAATACATTAATTGGGGGTAAAACTAATACTTTACACTTGGTAATGCTCTATACTTCGTACTTCACAAATTATTGCAAACTTTTTTTTAATGTCAATGACATTTTATAATTCCTATGACTTCTCTTTAACTTTTTATGTCAAGCCCAGTTAATTATTGAAAATTGGATTCCCTAAAAACTATTTGGAGTAGTCCTCAAGTTGATAGTTTTTGAAAATTAGACTTTTTTAAAAGCAAAATTTTAAAGTAGTTTTTCCACTCATTTTTAAAAATTTAGATAATTCTAAAGCAGTAGTCACCAAATGGCGGACCACGGTCCGCATCCAGACCCCAGATACATTTTTGAGGACCTTTACGAGATGGCGATAAACAGAAGAAATGATGCTATTTCGGGTGGTAGACATGGAAGGACAGCAATAATAAAGTAATAAAATAACTAAAATGAAAAAAAAAAACTTTTTTAAATTAGTCCTATAGGGCTTTAACTTGAGTCACTGTTAAATTTTTGCCATACCGCGTGAATATGTAAAAAACGTACCTCCATCAAAAATAATTGTGGACCCCAGTTCTAGAGGCTATTTATTTGAAGTAGGCCCCCTTCAAAACATTTATGAAAATTGGATGCCTCTAAAAGCTATTAGTGCTAAACCAGATTTTTTTCATAAATTAGATTCCCTAGAAGCTATTTAAAGCAGTCCTCCTCCGAGAGTATTTTGAAATTTGGTTGAGTAAAGAAACTATTTAGAGGGCTTCTCGCCTGATTTTTTAAAAAAATTATAAAATTAGATGCATCTAAAAGCTATTAAAGGTGGTTTTACCTCAGCAATTTTATAAAAATTGGATGCCCTTAGAAGCTATTTGGAATGATTCTTTCCTGGAATATTTTGAAAATTAGATGCCTCTATAAACTATTTGAAGTGGTCTTCCCCCCAAATTAAAAAAAAAATTACTATTTATGAAGATCTGATTATAAAATCAAACTAAGATAAATAGTTTCGCAAATTGACTTCTTTAAACTCAATTGCCATCAACATTATAAACGTCGGAAAATTTCGGGGAGATGTGGGAGGGTTTGAGTCCCATAGCCTCCCCCTTGCTACGCCCATGCTATATTGCTATCTTATAGGCTACGCCATATTTGGAGCATGCAAGGTAAGCCTGCTTGTTACCTCTCAGGGTAAACTAAGCGTACGTATCAACCGTGTCAAGGATCATATTGTGGAAGGACCTTTAAACTAGAGTTGATTAAATAATAAGTATTTTTATTAAAAAACACACGCATGAAGCATTACCTAACATATTACATTAATGTTTAACGTAGGTTTGAAAATAATAAAATATCTTATTCAAACCACAACAAGAAAGCTTGCTAATTAATGTCCAGCATTTTAATTTTAATAGGCTGTATAAAGAAAGAAGTGGAAAAAATAAAATTTGAACTGTGGTTTAATAACTACCGCGTGTCAAACTTACAATTAAACTGTGAAATCGTATCAATTTGTTTTTATATGTGTGAAAGGTGTCAATAAGTATTCATTACCCTTTGGCTTTACTATGTTGGTAATTTTTTGTTCAAGACAATCACAAATAGGCTTAATGTTAGTTAGTCTATTTTTGTGAAAGAGTTTTTTTTTTCGCGTGAGAAAAATATAAAATGCAAGATTAGGGCATTTCATCTATTAAATAAATTACTAATTTACCGTGCAACCCGTACGGGTATTAAGATGCAGTTCTAATTTCTTTTTTAATAAATGTATGTCTTCATTACTTAAAACTACCAAACTAATGGTAACAGTTGTATGTTTTGTACATGGGTTTTGGTTTTATATGGGAAACATTGGGGGGATGGAGGCCTTAAGATAGTTCTAGGCTCCCCCTCTCCCAACATGAAAAGAAGGGAGATCAAGCCCCCTCAGCCCTCTCTGTTCCCGAGGCCCGAGCTAGATCGATCTTCTATTTATATGATTTTTAATAGTTATACATATAGTTATATAATAAGTGGCCACTCAGGAGGTTTTTTGTTTAGTAGTCCTAATAATTCATCTCAAGTGAAATGAATTTAAAATTTTAAGCAATTGATTAAGTAGCCTAGCTTACTTAGGGCATATTTTTATTTATTTTGCACATATATTGCGAGACTGACATATTAAACCCTGTTACCCTAAAACATGGTTATTATCTATGAATATAATGCACTATCGAATATAGTATTCATTTGTTTCTGTCCAATTTGATCACCGAGGAAAAATATTAACTCCAAATCCAAGGAGAAGTTATAGCTGCTTATAAACCGAACGGGTAGTATGACGCGGTGAACACAACATTTTAATCTAGGTCATAACAACACCAAGCGCGCATGCGTGAGAAACAAACTGTTTGTTTATTGCTACGTGTATAACTGGCCATTATTTGCTAACTGCAATTTACACTAATTAGATTAAAAAGATTGCAAACACCACGTCTTACTACCTATTTGGGTTACATGCATATATATATATATATTAATGATGTTAATGTGTTAGAGATGAGGAAGGTTGAATTTGGAGGTGGTGTACCAGCACTAAAGTGGAAAACAATTCAGGAAAAAATATATCTCAGTACATCCAACAGGATTCCAACTTTGAATAATCCACGTACCAGCCTCGGTGGCCGCACGGTCTAACGCACTGCCTCGTGTTAGACCCTAATGCCAAGGACTAAAGATCGGGGTTCAATATCGCTCGGGTGCACTGAGGGTGGTTTCCCCTAAATTGTTTCCCACTCTCTCTCTCTCTCTCCATGCAAATTCGGGTGCACTTCCTATAATTACCCCAACATAATCCCTAACCCATTAGCGTAATTAGTACATAGGCATATAACCTGAACAGGTAGTAAGACGCGGTGCTAAAAAAATCCACATAATCGGTAGTCGAATGCTCTGAAGTCTTTGAAGTCCTTTTCTCAATACATTGGCCTGCCGATGATGGGGATATTGGGGGTTGAATCCCGGTGAGTGTAATGATGATGGTTTCTTTTAATTATTTTTCACCGAACTTCCACACAAAGGTAAGTTGTCAACTTATTTATATTCTTAACCTTTTAACATTCAAAAGTACAACAAAAATGAATAATAATTAAAACAAATCAAATAAATATAAAACAAATTAAAAAATAAATATTAATTAAATTAACCTCATTCAGATAGTGTAGACTCAAAATACCTTTATCATTACTCTTATAAACAACAACCATAAAGTCATCGTTGTTCCTTTAAAAGTATTCGCTAATATATTGTTTAATTTCTTTAACAAAATTCAAATATAATCATGACAGAAAGTCCGTTCCTTTTTGAGTTAAAAAAGAGAGAAGGCCTAACATGGTTGTGTGTCCTAAAATCTAAGTACTGTCACATAATACATTATATTATAAAACTGATATAAATATCCAATCGGGTCTTATTATAATAACTCGGTAATTAACTGAAAAAATCATACTTATATTAATATTTATATAAAAACCGGATTAAAATAATGATTTATTTGCTATCAACAAGAAGAGCATTTTTCAATAAAAAAAAAAGTCATCTTTTCTTATTTAGAAATACCACCCACAGTGCACCCGAGCGGGATCGAAACCCGATCTCCCCGTCCTCAGCAGCCTAACCTAACACGAAATTAGCACATTAGACAGTGGTAAGTAAAAGGCTATTGTCGTAAATATAAATAAATATTAGTTGACCTGTGTTCCCTCCCCCCCTCCCAATTGCCAAAGTTTCTGCACCTGTTGTATGTTTTTAGTAAGAAAGTCGCTCAAAGAGATACAGAGAGAATTACTATATGGTGGAGGAACCTTAACGTTAGTGTTGGCCTTGAAGAACGGCGCTGAACTACGTTTAACCAAATAGGCGGCTACAGTCATTTTTTATGTTCGGCCTGGAAATAAGTGTTTTTTTTTGTGGAAATGGTAACAAAATATATAATTTTTAAAATCTCATTAATTTTTTTAAATAATCATTTTTTTACATCAAATGTTTAGATTGTTTCTATTTATTTTAACATTTAGCGTAAAACTTATTATTTTTATTTTAATATGACTAGCAATAAATATTTTTATTTTTTCCTCAATATTTTTGATTTATAAAAGTATAGAATTTGAGAAATAAAAAAAACACTAGTGAATTGGTTTTATAGTTTTTGAAATATTCTTTCCTTTAATTTTGAATGCGGACAATTTATGCCCCGCCGACTCTTAAGCTAAAACAATAATACAAAAGTAAGGGGGAAAGGTAGATCTAATTATTACTCACTCTATAGCATTAGGTTGTCGACCTTTCATTGTCGCACTTACAAAAGTACGCCACCCATCCCTATCTTCACCTAGTTATATCCAGTCCACCTCAATACACCCAATCTCTCACGCTGCATGTCCTGCACATCGTAATCTACAAGACTTCATTATCCTAACAAGGTATTGTATGTAACTCATCATTATGGAACCTCCTACACATCCCTTTATGGACCAAATATATTCGTAAGCACCTTGTTTTCGAACACCATACATTTTCTTTCGTCATGTAAGTTAAGAGACCACATTTCATACTTATTGAGAACCGGTAAAATTATTGTTTTGTATATTCTGAGTTTTTTACATTCCTTGAAAGCAGGCGAGTAGTCAACAACTTACTGACCGAGTAAAAGCATATATTTCCCGACTGTATTATTTCCTAACTTCCATTCTAATATCGTTATTTCTATTTTAAATGGTTTCTAAATAGTTAAACTCATTAACCCTGTTAAATTATATTTTGCTCGAAGTAATAATCCTCAATCTGTGCTCTATGTGAACATATACTTAGTCTTTTCAGCGTTCACTTCCAAACCAATTTCTTTATTAGCCTCTAATACAGTTTCTGCCCAATGTTAAACAAGATAAAAACGTGTACGAATACAAATATTCTATATTGAATGTTTTACATCCACTCAATACACGCGGGGTTACTATCACCCGGAACCTCCTGACACCGTACAAATAAACCACCTTAGCGAACAAGAGCGTCGTGAGGAATGGACGGCCGCGCGCAAGAGAAACGTGTTGTATCGTGTGACCTCCCCTTCCCTCCCCTTACCCCTCGCGCGGTGTTTACTAACAGAAGCGACATAACAACAGTGTTCGACGTGTTGATAAACACATGTGACCTACATACACACAATGCTGAGCTGGGTTCTTTATCGTGGAACTACTTATTGTTTGATGACCGGATCACATACAAACAAGGATAGTGCGGCGGTTAAAATAATTAAGAGCGTACGTGTTTTATTTGGTCAGGGTAGGACATTCTTGAAGGCCTTTTCTCCAACTAGAAACCCACTTTTTATTATTTTTCTGGTAGGAAAAATAGGCCTTCCATTTAGGTGCGTCACTTATTTAGAGGGACATACCACACTGCAATATTTCTTAAGAGATGTGACAATGCATTTCATGTTTTAACTATTTATTTTATTTGTTTATTTGAGGTATATAACGAACGTGCACCTTCTGAACCGACTGGTTATATCACCACACGAGAATTTCTATGAGCGCAAGCGAAAGTGTCTTCCAATTTTTCCAGGAAATGTATTTTTACATCAACATGGGACAGACGGCTTTACTTCCACTCCGAAGGAAGTTGTGCCACGGATTCATATCGCTCAAGAAAAATCCGTCAACCTTGGCTGGATTTGAACCTACGAACATCGGATCCATAGGCGAGCACTTTACCCCAAGACCACTGAGGTCAAGTCTTATTTAGCAAAGTTAAAAAAAAAATTGCTTAATTTTTTACGAAAAAATTTCCTTATCATTTAAATAGAATGAATGCAATCGAGGTATTCAAAGCTTTAAAGTTTACACTAGGTTGAATCTATCCTGAGGACGTTAACATCGTAGTAAGTTACAATATAGAAATAATAGCCACCCTCATAAGTAGTCGCATGATCTAACACGTCACTCTCGTGTTGGATGAGATTGCCGATGACGAGGAGTTCGAATCCCGGTCAAGTGTACTGAGGGTGGTTTCCCAGTGCGTTGTACACCAGATATGTAAATAGCTTATACTCAGTCTTGCAGCTTCATCCCTTACCCTGTGATTCGGTGGAATCTGAAATCTTTACCGGAAAGTTTTCTTCTATACCTACACTCCTGTAAATTATGGGAGATATGTTATGTTATGTTCTGTTCTGTAGGTTCAAATTCACGAAATCCTTTCTCAATTTGTCTTATAATTTAATGTTACGGCTCTAATACAAAATATGTTACTGGTTTGAAGAAGGATAGATGTTTCTTTCGCACCCTAATCTCAGAACTACAACATTTCACGCACAGCGTCCTTGAAATTTTAAATCATTTTTAATGCTATATGGAGGGACATATTAATATCCTTATGCTGCATTTTGGTAGAAACTATATTAGTGGTAGGTATAGTATGATTTTGGTAGGAAGAACACTAGAAATTAGTTACTAAAGTTACTAAAACAATGTTAATATATTCATACACAAAATCATGTAATCTGCAGATGTTACTTTTGATAGATATTATCAATACCTATCAAATAACATAAATAATATGATAAAATATTATCAATGTTGGCCGCAAATAAATGTTTTGATTTTCTCTACTGTTCTTCCAACCAAAATCAGGGTATAGAGTAAGAACGCGGTAAAAAGAACAGTTTATCAAGAGTGATAACATTTTACAATACAAAATTAATATTATGTTATTATAACCACAGGACGGAACGATATGCGAGTATTATATAATTTTAGGTCACTCTTAGGATCGACGGTCAACCTCCCTGAAATAGTTGGCTGTTAAAGCAAGAGGCTACAAAGGTTGGCTGTTAAAGCAAGAGGCTACAATGGTTGGCTGTTAAAGCAAGAGGCTACAATGGTTGGCTGTTAATAGCAAGAGGCTACAATGGTTGGCTGTTAAAGCAAGAGGCTACAATGGTTGGCTGTTAAAGCAAGAGGCTACAATGGTTGGCTGTTAAAGCAAGAGGCTACAATGGTTGGCTGTTAAAGCAAGAGGCTACAATGGTTGGCTGTTAATAGCAAGAGGCTACACACAAATGCACGTCTAGCCTTGTACGCGTCGTCGTCACATACGTGATGAAACACATTCAGAGTGGCAAGAAAATGATATGGTAATGATTGTACACTAATTGAATTGTTTTTTGTCCGACTGTCCTTGAAAGTAATGAGCAGTTAACAATTTCTCACTTCTGAAATGATTGTGCAAATAACTTTGCGGCTTCTATTGAAACACAGGTCGAAAACATTAAAAAGGATAGTCAGATCAACATAAAAATATATTTTTAGATTTCTAAATTAATGTGGAGGTGCAAAAATATTGAACCGCCTTGCCCTTTAAACCGACAATATATTTGTTTATCTAATAATGACATTGTCAAAATTGACGCCATTTACCAAAAGTGAAAACTGCAGAACACATAGTTTGGCGTATTAACACGAACAAAAATGGTCAAGTAGCTTTCTGCACCAATAATTACAAGGTTTAATGTGTAAAATTCGCAATAGACCAGATTGCCGGATGACAGGAATGCCAAAGTTGGTATCTTGTCCAGGGGTAGTGTCCCACAAATGAGTTATCACTACATTTTAACCATCTCTCTACATACTAATGTGGGTTAACCTACTCTAAACTATCTTTTTCATTATTATTCCTTAAAATTAAATCGTTAATAATATTAGTGTAAGGCTTGGTAGTTCAAAAAGTGACTCGTAACATTTTGAATCCATCCCAATGGTCACAGTTCAAAGTTGTTTTTTCAAAATCGTTTTCTACTCATCTTTCACGCAAATGCCTATACACTTCCATTAAAGGTCTATCTCATCCCAGCCCAATTTGTGTAAATATGTTGACAGCACTGTCGGCTAGTAAGAGTCGTAGCACAAAGGGGAAAAGTAACTTTTTGAATTGCCCTATAAGCTGCTCCTTATGAAGCTCCGGGAGCTCAAGGATGATTAAAACTAAATGGAAGCGCAATTTGAAAGATGACCTCGCTGCCAAACATTAACCTCCTTTATTTACAGCTCACGAGATCTCGTAGCCAGCTGTGACTATCTGAAGTGAAGGCCTTGAGGTGTTACAATGTATTGAAGTACTAATCAGTTCACAAGTGCGAGATAAACATACAAATAAAATACAATCTATACATTATGATTGCACTGGATTTACCGAATAACGGTCAAACTTTTGACTAGCACGTTGAAAAGGCTCGTTCGGGCTATCCGAAATTAATTACACTAATGGGGTATGGATAAGGAAGGTAGAATTTAGAGAAAATATACCTACGTTTGCGTGAAAAGAAGCGTGGTAAGACATTTAAAGATAAAACACTCTCAGTACACATAGTTGAGATTCGAACTCAAAACTCCCTCCCCGTCACTTGCAAACCAGACTAGAAAAGCCTTACATCTTTATCCGCGCTATAGTTTGGGTTTGTACTCAACCGTCTTAGGTAGGTAGGGTGGTGGAAAATATATCGACACTTTACTTATATCGATATTTTCCTTTTCATACAAATACTTTTTTACTTGATATGTTTTACTTATTTAAGTAATTAAACCCGTCTATTGAATTTAACAATAATTTTGTATGAAAAAAAAAATA
>CABFVZ010001306.1:115054-145885 GCA_902151445.1 Timema monikensis
ATCTTTGAAGTGGTCTTCTACAAAAAAAAATTTGAAAATTGAATTATTTCAGAAACTAGGCTATTTTGGGTGGTCCTCGCCTGAAAATTCTTCAAAATGACATGCATCTAGAAGCTATTTGGAGTTGTCCTCCCCCAGACATTTTTTGAAATCTGGATGACCTTGGAAGCTCTTTAGAGCTTTCTTCCCCTGACTTTTTCTGCCAGTTAGAAGCTTCTAGTCTAGTAATTATTTGAAGCGGTCTTCTCCGGCAAATTTGTGACAATATAATGCATCTAGAAGTTATTAGGAGTTTGATTTAAGGTCATCTTTCAGCTTCATATTTGATAATATCAGAGGATTTTAAATATATCTAGGAAGGGGATTTGTTCCAGGGAGGGGCAAATTATTTCCAGGGGCAGAGTCCCCCACAGTTCCGCCACTCCTGCTGTCCACACATACTCTATATTCGATATTCGTGGATGAACTGCTCTCAGGTGATTATTGGTCTTCTTTGATGTGTGGTAGTCTACCGGCTCTATACGGAGCAATGTTCGTTACTCGCTATGCACGACCAATATTCCTACAAGAAAACGAATATTTTTTCCACACCTACGTGAGTCATATCGAACAATGAATAAACGTGGACGAATAAAGCACGTGTAGACCCGGCTTAAAAGGTGTATGCGTGTAAAAACGCTTTAAAAAAATTGTTTAATTTATCTGTGTTGTATTTTCTTTCTAAAATTTTAACTTTCATTTTGTTTTTTGTATTAATTTTCTAGCTTTCGCATGAGGGTCAACTGACCCTTTGACACCTTCCCCCCGTCTGAATCTGCAACTGATATAAGGTGTACACAAGGAAATATTTATAATATTAATATATATTAATTTGTATAATATATATATTTATAGTTATAATAATAATAATAATATTGATATTATAAATATTTCAGTGTGTACACCTCATATGAATGTTTAGTTATACTAAATTTCAGCACCGTACACTAATGACTTACGTAACGAACATAAAATATCAAGTTTGACCCCTTATACCTAGTGAATTGTAATAATTTGAAATCAGTGAATCACTATGTAGACTATAGCTTATACACTTCATAAAATTGTGCAATAAAATGTTGAGGGTCGAATTACCTTAAAATAGGAAGGCTGTAATGGAAGTTAATTCTACAGAGAACGTAATTCATTTTATTTTAAAAATTTGCAAAAGTGGTGAAAGATGAAGGAAAAAAATCTTTGGTCACGGCATTTCCTAGCCCCCCCTCCCCCACCCGGTACAGTTCCTTTTGATGGTTCCCGGCTAACTGTTCGTTCTGACTATCCGCAACTTACGTTTCTAATTTAAGTACATTGAGTAAGATATATATTTAAAAAAAAAAGCACCTTACGTGTTTGGAAGATGAAAGTAGGAAAATAAGAACTCATAGAGCACCCGGTTGGAATTAAGCGCTGTCCTGTCAAGTCAATCATAAGTTTAAGTCGTTACACCAAATATAGATTTTTAATTCATTAATACCCACAACGGTTGGCACGTGGAATAAACGTCAGGCTTGTCTATCTGGATTTCCGGTGACGGGGAGATCATAGTTCGAATCCCAACAGATGTATTAAAAGATCAATCCTAAACGGTTAACAACTTTCTCCATGCAACATGTGAGTACATTTTCTCTAAATTCTATCTTCTCAATCCTGTCGAGTCAGTCATAGGCCTAAGTCTAAATCCTTACATTAGATCATTACTCTCACGATTTGCTTAATGTTTTATTGAGTTTTTAAACATGTGCACACGCTCTTTTAATAATTTGTCTAATCTAGCGCCCAACACTTCTTTGAGGAAATCATTACAACATTATTATTATTATTATAAATGATTGATGTTAAAACACATCATCACAGTCTTTAAAAAATAAGACAGAACACAGAGCAAATATTATCTTAAAAAACTTAATGCTCAGATTAAAAAAAAAATTAAATCAACTAATTATTCTGTTTGTATTTTATAGCATTCTAATAATAATTGGAACATTCCAAACAATTGTCAGTTGTCAATGTTTATTTTAATTATTTAAAAAAATAGTGCATTACTTATAACCACCTTGAGTGCACCTGACCAATATATGAACCTCAGCCTTCCTGTCACAGAAAATTCGGTATATTGCATGTCTGACGCCTTATATCCTACCATGTGACCAGACGTGTGGGTCCAAGTTTAGGTGGAGCTGTTAGACAAAATAGAATATAAATTAAAAAATAAAGTTAGTTAAAAAAAAATTGTCTAGAGGGAAAAAGGGAGCGGGGGTATTTTGCGTTTATAAACACGCAAATTTTATCAGCACAAGAGTTACAAACATAGTCTAGAACAGTACGCCTGATTCTATATAACGAGAATCTTCACCTGGATATTTACTAAATATATAGCAGTAGGCGTTACAGGTGTTCAGAAATCCAATGTTATTTAAGAAGTGGTTTTGTATTTCAAAATATGGTTCATTTCAAGATAAATATAAAGTTCTCAGCATGGACTATAGCAGGGATTCTCAAAGTGGGGACACCCGAGGCTCGTCCAGGGGGTCCATGAGATCATCAAGGGAATCCGTGACATAGCTTTATACATTTTTAGACCTTATAAAATGTTACATAAAAGGTTTAAATCGCTGGTACATACTAAACACAAAAGTTCGGCGGAAACTGAGGCTGAAACGTGATGGGTTGGCCACGCCCCTTGTGCCTACATACTTAAGGCGATTGGCCCTTTTCATTTGGCGTGGAAATGCAGAGCCATGGGAAGAAATAGTTATCTTCAAGAATGTTTATGGTTTTGCAATTTTATTTAAGGAAACGGTTTGTTTAGCAATTGAAGCATGTTGATTACGTTATACTTTTTATATACACCTCCTCTATAATTTTACCAGTGTTCAAATATCAATAACTTTGACATTTTTCAATAGAAAACTGCCAGCTGCATAATAAAAAATAAGAAAATGTAACAGCTAATAAATAGTGATACATTATCTTAGAAGAGGTGTTGAAAATATTACTATAAAAATTTCACTCATTCTCGAGAGAGCTGGTATTTCCAAACGTATGATTTTTCCGCAAGGCCTGTCCGGTAGCTAGCGCCATATACGTTTTCCGTAACCCATCTGTTCTTGTTGGCGCGGAAGGCTACTTTGGTCGGTTGTGAAGCCACGCCGCGCCTTTCACCCTTCCGTCCACCATCCCACAAAATAGGTCTAAGTTTTCTCGTCAGCCAGCACAAAGAACTTTCAGAAAAATAGTGAAACATTTTATGATTTTTCAAACAATTTATTTGTGCAAGCAAGCCTTTTCTGTTCTTTGTGTTAAGAAAAATGTGAAACGAAGTCACTTTAGTGTTAAATCAGACTTAAAGGAGATGGTCACTAAAATTGCTACAGATTTAATTAATATTTTAAAGTTCCACGAGATGTTCCATTCCTCACATAAATTATCAATGATTATAAATGTGCAAATATAGTACATAATATATTTTATTTTTATGTTTATTGTAATTATATTTACATTAAAAAATGTATATATATATTATGGTTAATTTATCCCTATAATATACAATACATTTATGTTTAATGTTTTTTAATCATTTATACTACATCAAGGGGTATTTCCTTTGCTTCGAAAGTAATATATACCAAATGTTGTTACATCTTATTGATTGCATTCAATTTATGGCACAGGTGTCCGATATCTTGTCCTTGATTATATCTCATTGGAATTATCTATGAAGAATTTTCCTGAATTTTTAAAACCTAGGTTTTTCATAGCTTTGTCAGTTTATGCTTTGTAATTCAAAATGGCTGATAGAGTGTATATCAAAAACGAGCAACAAATTGAATCAAAAACAGTTTTCTCTTCGACTTTAGTTCGCATGTTTCAAGCCTCACTTCGCATTTAAAAAGTGATGTCCGCACACCCTCAGAACCTTGCATTTGAAGTTTTATAATCTTAAACATATCTCGAAAAAGTGATATTAGTTCATTATTAACGAGGTTTAACGCATTTATAAGAGCAAAGTAAAAGGTTGGAAACATAGATCTTGCTTTTCTCAAACAAAAGTCGGAATCAAATAGCCAAAGTTATTATTTATGCTTTTGGTGAGGTTAACTCCATCTAGATATCATATTCTGAAAATTTAAAAATGACACCTGTACACGGGAATCGAACCCGGGACCTTTGGCTTGGTACGCCAATGCTTTAAACACTGAGCTATCCAGGATTCGTTGCGTGTTCAGGATCATTCTTCACTCATATTTTAAGGTAGAGTCTATGACGGACGTGCAGAAATCGTCGGCTACAAATGTGTGATTTTATTAAGATTATGAGCTATCAGATGACGCATTTTTCAACAAGATCATAACAGAAAGTTTATAGAGAATTCAGAATTATGTTAGTTATTTTGCAGATTCAGAACTGCCATTCTCATTGGAAATACTTTAATATACGTATATTTTCCTTTAAGTAGGCGGCACCCTTGAAGTTGAAAGCAAGGATCAAAACAAGCACGTGTTTATCCCATGAGTAAAGAAACTAGGGCAATGCCTCCCCTCCCCCTTATGGAGCAACCCTCTTTGCTGACGTCACTGGAACTACTCTCCTTGACACCTCGCTTGTACAGTATTGAACCGCTGCTAGGTAGGGGAGTGTCTTCCCCTCTGTCCCAGTCTAAAGCCTCGTCAACATATTTCGTTAACTCCGTAACCTTAGTCCTTTTTAAGTCTAAAAATTAATGTGATTTTTAATTTGGTGAACAATAATTTGTGTTCTTTACACGTATATTGTGTCAACCAATGGGAGATCAAATTGATTGAAATGAAGCAGTGATGTTTTCATTTCGATCCGCAATTATCTGTGTACCTGTGATTTGTCCTCCGCAACTGTCCGTAAAGACAGCCCTTTTGCAAGTTAAAGTTAGTCCAACTTCCACGGATCAAAACTGTGGCATTAGCAATCCGATACTTTAAAGATGATCTTTTCTTACGGACTACGGATCTTACGGGTGGGTACATGCGGAGTGTGCAGACGGGGCTTTAAAAACCAAAAACGATTTGGAGAGACTCTTGGTGGATCTAAATTGAATATTTTAAATATAACGTCAGATTTTCAATGGCCAGTCACATCCGTCAGATTCCATTAATTTTGTCCTTTAATATCTTACCAAATATGAACTTTAGACTGTTGGTCGAAATTTCCACTCGTTCCTTTCTTCGAGAGTTGGTAAAGAATGAACTTGAAGAAAGACTGCTAAAGTCAGTCAGTCAAAGCTTGGTAAATTGTTACGTTTGTTTATCTTCCACTGCGTCCTGCTAGCCATCCGAGATATCCGCATTTAACTAAAGTATACTAATACAGTTGAGATGAGGGAGATAGAATTGAGAGGAAATGTACCTACATTTACGTGGAAGTAGAGCGGGAAACCATTTAGGAAAAACTCCCTCAACACACCCGGCTAGGATTTAAACCCTGATCTCCCAATCACCGGAAATCAAGACAAGACGAACACGACGTTTAGTCCACGTGCCTACTGATGTGGGTCGTATTAATTGTCACGGCCCAAATGTGTCAGCATAACATAGCATTTTAAAAGTTCAAACCAACCAGATGGATAGTGTAAGCTATGTGAACCAATGCTGACGTGTGAAAAGTGACGAGGTTAATATTGTAGAGCCGGATTATTTGGGGTAATTATGTGCACTTTCCAAGCACAGGCCCTTCCTTGGTGGAGTGAAGGAATAGATACTAGGCGGGGCCTAAAGTGTGTTATCGTTTCGTATGGCTTCGTTTTGTTAAGCGGACATACATTTTCTTGACACAATAGTTGTGTTAGGTGTGCTGTTCTAGAATAAGTGAGCTTGAAGGTGGTGTGCTGTTCTAGAATAAGTGAGCTTGAAGGTGGTGTGCTGTTCTAGAATAAGTGAGCTTGAAGGTGGTGTGCTGTTCTAGAATAAGTGAGCTTGAAGGTGGTGTGCTGTGTTCAGGAAGAACACATATATACCAACGAGAGCACATATAACAATAAACAACCAACACAAGTGCCCGAAATCTTATATAAGACTTATAAGGCATATTCGAATATTCGTAACAAACTTATGTAATTAACACACAGCCTACAAACTAGCTTAAATCAAGAATTAAAAAAACACCCAACCTGCCAGCCGTTATTTCATAACTGTAAAGGGGGAAGTATTCATTTCACCAATGATTAACTTGTGACCTCTTAAGAAATCGAAATTAGGACTATTAGCTAAGGTGCCTGACGTGGTAACGGAAAGGCTCGAATGTATAAACATATTCATGATTCTTGTAGCCCACTTTGGTGGACGAATGGTCCAGGATGCTATTAAACTTATAACCTGAACGGGTATTAAGGCAATTGACCCTTTTCATTTGGCGTGGAAATGCAGAGCCATGGGAACAAACGGTTTTCTTCAAGAATTTTTATTGTTTTACAATTTTCTTTCCAGAAATGGTTTGTTCAAGAATAGAAGTATGTCGATTAAGTTATACTTTTTATATACGCACCTCCTCTTTAATTTTACCAGTGATAAAATATCGATAAAATTGACATTTTCAATAGAAAATTGCCGGTTTCATAACAAAAAATAAGAAAATGTAACAATTAATAAACATCGTTATATTATCTTAGAAGGGGCGTTGAAAATATTAACATAAAAATTTCAATCGTTCTCGAGAAAACTGATATTTCCTAACTGATTTTTCCGCAAAACCTGTCCGGTAGTTAGCGCCATCTACGGTTTCCGTGTTCCATCTATTCTTTTTGGCGCGGAAGGATACTTTGGTTGGCTGTGAAGCTATGCCACGACTTTCACCCTCCCACCGACCATCCCACAAAATAGGTTTTAGACTTGCACTCGACAGGGCCAAGGGCCTTAAGGCAAAGGACTAAAAATAAAATAAGACGCTACTCTTGCAGTAGACTAGACTGCCGATGACGGAGAGATCAAGGTTCGAATCTCGGTCGAGTGTACTGAGAGTAGTTTTTCAAAATGGATTTCCACTTTCCCTCCATGCAAATGCGGGTACGCTTACTACCAAATTTAAGCTTCCTCATCCCTAAAACCATCAGCGCAATTAGTATATAGGCGTATCACCCAAACGGGTAGTAGGACGCAAAGTTTAAAAACAGAGGTTACTTAGAACACACCTCTTGTGTTGTTTTGCAGACCAAGCCTTTAGGGAAAATGACAGCGCGTATTAAAAAAAACACTTTCCCATTCAATGCCCTCAATATAGTTAAAGTTGCTGATAGCCTATTCAGGTAGTAAGATCTATATCACCACAAAGAAAAAAGGAATGAGACAATATTAATGTATTATTAATATATATGTTTTTCTACTCCTCCTCCACGCCAATGCGGGTACATTGACTCTAAATTTTACTATTCTCATGCTAGTCACATTATTGTAAATAGGAGGATATCTCGAATGGTGACAAGACGCGGAGTAAAATAATAATAAAGAAACCTACAATAAATAAGATATACGATAATTTTCGTACGAATGGATATATCTGACTGCTAGATCCATTTTCTCGTGTGTCAACGCCAAGTCGTGTGATTTGTAGCAGTTACTTCTAATATATAAACACTTATATAGTCAAATTGAATCAATGTTGACATCATAAAAATCTGTTTGTATTTTCTAAAAGGTGCTCCAAATGTAGGCTTACATTCGTAATAAAATCAAGGTGAGAGTATATTTGCTCGGTTATTCCATAAAATGAATTAAAGAAACAACACTAATGGTAACTGACTATTTAAGAAACTTTACAGTAACATTACACGGAGCCGCACCGCACCGGCGTGGATGAACCGTCGAGAGAGCATTGCTCGGTGCGGACCTTGTAGCTACCTACCACCGGAAATAAATGTTCGGGAGCTTCCGAACGGCATTTCTTTCACAGTTGTTGCACGTGTGACACTGTAGTAATTGTTTCCAACATTACGTACAAGTTAAACGATATTATATCCACAACTTATTGAACAACAAACATTCTTCTTCTTAGTTAGTAGCTAACTTAAAACTTTATTCTTCGTAATTAATAATATAATATTTAGCACCGCGTCTTACCACCCGTTCGGGTTATACCCTTTAGGTACTAATTACGTTAATGGATTTATGAATTGGGAAGGTTGAATTAGAGGAAGTGAACCCGCATTTGCGTGGAGGGAGAGTGGAAAACAATTTAGGAAAACCTCCCCCAGTTCACCCGACCGAGATTCGAACCTCGATCTCCCCGTCCTCAGCAGTCAAGCTCAACACGACAGGCGCGTTAGACAGCTACGCCACCGAGGCGGGTTCTTCGTAATTAATAGCTAACTTAATTTTATGAAAATAGGTGAAAACCTAAGCAAGTAAAAATAAAAATAAAAACTTATTTTGTAATAGAACTCAGTCTATAAAGAATATAAAAATTGTTATCTTTTTTTAAAACTACAATAATCTTATGCTTGGTTTAATAAAGTGAATTAGTTAAAAATCCTACGCGATGTTATTTAGGTGCTGTGCAGCTCGAGTAGCCATAGCTTAATAAGGGAAAGTAATTTATGAGACATTATTAAATCCGCGAGACTGACACATCAAGTTACACGTGCCCAAGATAAGACATCAAAAACTTGCGAGCTTGTGGCGCCAACAGGAAGGGCCATTTCTGTGAGTCGATGTAACTATTTTCGTCAGCTGGAACACGATCGATGTCGAAACTGGCGTGGAGAGAGAGGGAGGGGTTAGTAAAGCTGTTTAGCATGCCTGCCTCTGACAGGGGAAGCCTGGGGATCGACCCTACAGATGTGAGTGAGATGGAAAGTTTTCTACGGAATTTCCATAAAAAAAATCCTGAAAATTTTCCAACCATTTAAATGAAACAAATACACACTCTAGATATCACATGTTTTAAAGTTTACAACTTGATTTAATTAATTAAAAGGACGTTAACACCATACATATAGTCGAATGTGCTACAATAAACAAACATTGATATTTTACTCTCGATTCGTACATCGCCTACTTGAAAAGGAAAAACAATTTACTATCGCCTGATTCAGTGGCCGCATGGTTTAAGGTGTCACTCTTACAAGAGATTGGACTTCCGATGACGGGGAGAGCGGGGTTCAAATCTCGGTCGGGTGCACTGGGGGAGAAAGGTGTTCACTAAATCATTTCCAGTCTTCCTCCAAGAAAATGCGGGAACACTTACTTTAAATTCAACCTTCCTCATCTCAAAAACCATTAGAATAAGTAATACATATGCGTATATCTGAACATGTGTTAAGATTTGGTGCTAAGAAAAATAGTTTTCAATCAATTTAAAAAGCTAAGTGGTTTTGTTGGAAAATAGTATTTATTTGAGGATGGCTGGATATAAGTGTCTATTTTTATCTCAGAATTACGACATTTCGAGTAAAACGTAATTGAAAATAAGCTAATTTCACCTTTTCCCGAGTTTATCTAAATTAATATACTTAAAATATAGAGTTATTAATTTTAGAGAGGCATGTTAATACTTTTCACCTCTATTTTGAAATAACAAACCTATTATTCATGTCATGGGCGTACAAATATAGGGGGGCAGAGGGGGGGGGGGGGGGGGGGTTCCNNNGGCGGAGGGTTCCTGTGGGGTGGGAGGTGAGGGGGGGATCAATGTGTCACTTTCTAAGAGTCAAACATATCAACAATTGCAGGCATAGTTACATAAGCATTGCTTGCTTTTAATTATTAGGGGGACAGAACGAATTCATTTTCACTTTTAACTAAGAAAATAAAAGTAATTATGTACCAAAGATCAAACAAAAAATAATGTGATTACGGGATTATTTTTGCGAGTACAGTCAGATCTCTATAACTTGTACTAAAGGAAGCGGGGGTCTTCCCGCGTTAAGAAAAGTCCGTCTTATAAAGAAGAAATAAAGTTGTGTCTAGGAAATGAAATCAGATACTTTATCTAAAGTAATATTGTACTTTAATGTGACAAGGTAAACAACACATATCAGGTAAGACAAATACATAAATAACACAGTTAGGTACTGGAATGGAAAAGGTTGATATTACAATAGGCCTATAGTACTTGCAAATTATCTGTTTACTATACTGTATGTGTGGGGGCGAGATGGGAGGGGTAGTAGCACTGCATTGTAAGATATCCAAGATATCCGCCAGCCCCCAGCAATACACTACTTCGATAACATGTTTAGCCTGCCAGCATGCGGCTGGCGTTTTACTAGCCTATATAACATTTTACTTCCGGAAAATATTGTCCAAATTATCCAGAGTCCGAGATATCGAGAGTTGACTGCAATATAAAAAAAATACCTTAATTTTCTGGAAAATAAATCCCTGTTTCTTTTTCATATTAAAAGTGTGCCCTTTGAGCAGATTAGTGTTGGTAAAGGGACATGTCCACCCTGTCTCCCCCACTAACGACGCCCTAGCAGGGCCGTCACCTTGGGGGGAGGCAGAGGGGCAAATGCATAGGGGTCCGGCATCGGCAAGTTTTTTTAGTGGAATAAAGTAGCTTTACGTAAACACACGACAAAAATTGTCGTACTAATTAAGAGTTTGAGACGTTAAACCGAATTGAGATTATTGTAAACGTAAAGCAAGTTTTATGTGTCAAGTCAGTTAAGATTTCTCGCCGTCAGGAGGATGAGAGGCCCGGCGGACGCGGGTGGAGAACGGTGAGTCGTTCCTTGGCAAGGAGGCTCGAACCTTCCTCCCCTTGCTTTCTTGCTTTATTTAATTTACTTACTTTTACTTTAGAAAGATTATTTTTTCATTTACAGTCCTGTACATCAGGTTTTTAAAATTTAAGGTTGTCTGGAAAACATCTATCTCTATCTCTCTCTCTCTCTATATATATATATATATTAAATATAATCCATCCCTACCGGTTTGGAAAGGTACTTGGCTTGGTAGATACGTCACCACTGTAGGGATAGGAATGGGTTGAAGGGGGAGGGGATATGTGGCCCAGAAGACTTATTTGCATAGGGGTCCGGAAATCCTGTCAACGGACCTGCAACATAGTGTATTTATGATACGTGCGTGTGACAGGTTTGATATAAATCCAGAAACTTACTGTTTGTAATGCTATGATCATGGTATTAGTGCAGCTTTGCGTGGACTACAGAGAATACATAGGGCTAAAGCTAGCAAGAATAACGTCCTTCCCCTTAACTTGAAATCCACGTGAGCCAAGCAACTAATCATACCATAAACACCAATTTCTGTGAAGCGTTAGTTCTACCTTGTCTCAAATCAATACGGAGAAAGAGTAAGAGGGGGAGAAGAAACATCCACGCAGCGTTACCAGAAACTATGACGTCACTGGTAAACGTTTCCCTGCCAGAAGGATATGCCAAGGTAATGGCGTTCAAATGTGTTTTCGTTTTAGGATCAGCGTGAGAAGAGGCGACAGAATCGAAAAATAAACTACATAGGCTACTAATAGAGGTAGGGTTTTAGCCGCATGGATTGATTACGTGACTGGTTTTTGAACTTGAAGATCCGGGTTAGGTTCTAAACATTCTTCATTTAATTTATTTGAGGTATTGAACGTGCACTTTCTAAACCGGCTGATTATATCAGCACACGAAAATTTATATGAGCGAGAGCGAAAAGGCCAACAAATTTTGCCGGGAAATATATTTTCACATATCTTCCTGGGTTTTTTATATGCCACACTAGACATAGGACCACCGATTTAACTTCCCTTCCGAAGTAAGTTGTGCTACAAATGTCCTAATAGGCCACAGTGGTTTTACCTCCTAATCTTACTAAATTTGTATTATATCGGCTTTTATACAAACACTCTTTGGCGGGTGAATATATAAAATTAGACTAAATGACGTTTAGGACTGTCAGCTAGGTGTCAGTATATGGTGGGCAAGCTCTAAGAAAGAGGGAGTTTACGTTATTCGTGTCTCCTCTTTCTATATACTATATATAATTATTATATAATATATGCATGCATATTGTTTTGCGTGATCCGCATCTTATTTGATTTGTCAGTGGTGACGGTAATGTCAGGGATCGAGTTCCGGCCGGGTGTGCTATGGTTTCTCCCTCCCCCTCCACGAAAATAAGGGGTTGTTCCATAAATACTGTCTTCTCCACATTGATGTAAGTATGTTGAGAGCACAGAGAAGTAGCGTTCTCTCTATGCTGGTAACACACACATATAATCCATCCAGCGTGGGAGTGGTGGTAACTGACACCTAGCAGAACGTTCTTTATTAAAAACAATGGTTGAAAGTCGCTAATGTGGAAATAATTATTGTATTATTAGTAATACTATTTTATCAGTAAAAAGTGTTATAAAACGATTCTAATAATATTTATTGTATAATTGGCTTTTTTTAGTAACTTTTGAAACAACAAAAACTATTAATAAAACTTTTTTTTTTAAAGAAATATTATAGTGCCTGAAAATATAATACATTTAAAAAGTATTACATACACACTTTTATATTATTATAACAAAACACCAAAATAGGTATATGCTTTTTTATAACTTAGAGAATAGCTATAAAAATACGAGTTTTAAAATAAAATGTTTTTATTTTGCAAACATAAGCGTTTCAACACAACTGAAAAAAGGCTTGTATGGCGGTATCAACGGCCCTTAGTTAATATGATCTGCTCTGGCTCGCCAACTTAATTTATGAAGATAAAGCAGCCTTTTAAGCCGGCGATACGAGTATTACATTACAAATCTCGGCTCAAGTTCCTGTTTGGGTGCAGCGAATGCTCGTCTCGACAGTACTACGGTTTTTTCCTCATTTCTAGATGAAATGTCGGACCTACAAGTCACGAGTGCAGAGTTTTATAAATGTTGTCGATCTTGAGGATCCCACAAAATAGTTATCCTCCTATAATGTTCAATAAAAAATAAAGTGTTTTCTTTGTTCCACTCCATTTTATTCCGACACTTGCTGCAAAATGGCAATAGTACATAATACATCTTTCCTCCAGTATTATTTATTTAGCACCGTGTCTTACTACCCGTTCGGGTTATACGCATTAAGTACTAATTACGCTAATGGATTAGGAATTGGGAAGGTTGAATTAGAGGAAGTGAACCCGCATTTGCGTGGAGGGAGAGTGAAAAACCATTTAGGAAAAACCACCCCCAGTTCACCCGACCGAGATTCGAACCTCGATCTCCCCGTCCTCAGCAGTCGAGCTCAACACGACAAGCGCGTTAGCCAACTACGCCACCGAGGCGGGTTTTCCTCCAGTATTAATTTAGACGATTGTATCACTGTGCTCGACGCGAACACCTGCAGCTGCACTGACTTGTAAGTCGCCATCTTTGGAAGCTTTCATTAGTAAAATATTTTTAAACGAACTACAGACACCACTTAAAAAAATTCTAACGGTTATTTTCATAAGTTCGTGTTTAAATAATGTAAAAACGCTTTAAAAAAATATGTTTTAAAACAGTTTGACTGCCAAAAGTTACAGTGACGCTAACCATGCTATTGCAGATCCTTGGCGAATGGATACATGAGAGTAAATCGAGTAACTCTTTCTAGCAGTCAGCTACCACCACTCTTATACTAGCTGGGGTATACATACCTCCTCTTTCTCTCTCTCGCTCTCTCAGACGTCAATAAAAGTTACAAAACCGCAGACCGGAACACAGTAACCACTACGACATTTATGTTGCTAATGTTTGCAACCAACATTCCTCGCTCATGTTTAATTCATTTATTTGGCTTTTGTAGAATTTCCTCATCAGAGGTCAGATTACATTCTCCCTTGGCCTCAACCGGAAACAATCTCCCTAATCGGGATGAGGAGAAAACCACTTATTTTAAGAGTTGGAAGAACGGTCACTCAACAAATTTTAAAAGTTTAGTTGAAACACAAATGTAGATCCAAAAACACAACAAAGCCTTTCCCCAACGTTTTACTGTCCCCAAAATAAGACTTGAATAATATGGTGGCCACATGGTCTGAGGCGCTTCTCTCGCAATAGACCAGACTGCCGCAGACTGGGGGATCGGGGTTCGAGAAGCGGCAGTCGAGTCTATGACGAGAGTGGCGTCCTAGATAATAATAATAATATTTAGCACCGCGTCTTACTACCCGTTCGGGTTATACGCATTAAGTACTAATTACGCTAATGGATTAGGAATTGGGAAGGTTTAATTAGAGGAAGTGAGCCCGCATTTGCGTGGAGGGAGAGTGGAAAACCATTTAGGAAAAACCACCCCCAGTTCACCCGACCGAGATTCAAACCTCGATCTCCCCGTCCTCAGCAGTCGAGCTCAACACAAGCGCGACGTCCTAGAGTCCTAGACCATTCGGCAGCGGGTACAAGAATGTTTAACGCGATAGTTGTTATCATTCATGAAATATCATGAGATGTAAGGACTTCGAATGGCACTCGGGCTGAATTTCAGGTTTATCTAGTCTTGTTTGCCGGTAATGGGGTAGTCAGGGATCAAACCCTGGTCGAGTGTGTCAAAGATTTTTTTTACCTCGTGATTTACCACTCTTCTTTCACGCAAATGAGATTGTATTTCCTTTAAATAGAAATTTATCAATTATAATTTTCGAGTGTAACAAACTCTGACGGAGTGTGAGGGACGGACCGGAAGCGGATCAATGAAAATGTGACGTGACGCTGCGAGAGTCTTAATACGAGAGGAGACACGCTGTCGCGGTACAGCTCCAATATTTAGACATGGCCTGCTATAAAAGACAATAGCGATGCAACACTACGGGCAGAATACAATTATTATTATTAGCACCATGTCTTACTACCCGTTCGGGTTATACGCACTTACGCTAATGTGTAATGGTAGGGTGATTGTGAGATGAAATGAAGGACCTACAGTTTAACGTGGAATCCGAACCACGGTGGAGGCTTGGCATTCCCCACATTCACAAGATGTCTTGTCAGAGGTGAAGGAAGGGTTTGGAAATCATATAAATCTGTGCCGGGACCGAGGATTGAGCACCAGACCCCCAGCACAGAGGTCCAACACCTTACCTCTAGACCGTCAGGTCAACCTAATGGCAGAATACAAGAACGAGTCTATAATAAAATGATAAACCATACCTATCTCCTTGCTCTACCTATCTTTCAGCTATCACATTTAATTGAATAGGGTAGGTAGGCGTTGGGTATGGCTAGAAAATAGGTATGGTTTATCATTGGGGCTCTAAGGGAAAGAAACTCTAAGTGAAATGGTAGTGTATGTGGAACAGTTTTGGTGTTGATATTTTCGTCAAAACAAGTGTACTGTCATTTGTGCACTATAATCTTCACAATAAATGACATACTACGTGAGTGTCGCAGTAGTGCAGTCCCAAGCACACTACTGTGACACTGTTGGCCCACTCAGCATCGTGCATGCATAAGTTCATGTCATACGTGGTAAGAATGATGAATACTCTTTTTTTTCTTTTCCTTTCGGTAAATCAGTCGCTTTTAAGACTAAAATGACTGTCGAGAGTGGACCTGTTTATTTACAAACAAACAAAAAATACCAAAGTTTTTGTGAGAGTCAAAGAAAATCGTTGTAATTGTGATGATAAATCCAATTTGAGAAAACCACCGCACAAGTGGACCCAGCCAAGATTCGAACCTCGACTTCTCCGTCGCCTCAACAGTTTGATAGACATCAGGATGAGAAATATACCCTCACCACGGTCCAAACGCTTTACTTTGTAAAAATGTACAAATTAATGATTTTTTTTAGCACCGCGTTTCACTATCCGTTCAGGGTATACACCTTTGTACTAATACGCTAGTGGTTTTAAGGACGAGGAAGGTTATATTTATAGGTGTACCCACATTTGCGTGGAGGGAGAGTGGAAAACCACCTTGTAAACACCAGCCTAAGCACACCCGACCGAGATTCGAACCTCAATCTTCACGCCATCGGCAGTCAGTATACTGCTAAAGTAGCTCCTTAGACCATGCAACCACCGGAGCGTGTTACAAATGATATTGGTTAAAAGTAGCCCTCTATAGGCTGTAATATTTTAATACCGTACAAAGGTGGCCCCTAGAAAAATCCGGGCGGCATTCCGCCACCCTCTACGCGATTGGATAATCAATACCCCGGCTACTACGTACACAATAGCGTATAGTGGCGCGGCCCGGATCAATGGAAGGTCACAACTGTTGAGACTGTTGCCCGGGGGCGAAGGGAGTAACGAAGAGAAGTGCAGAGGGGAGATGGACATGCCATCCTCTCGTAGTGGAGTGAGGCAGGAAATGAACATATAAAGGTCGATTCTCACTCACTACGTTGACGCGATAAGGAAAAGAAGGAAACTGCTTTCGAGCACTTTTATCCCCCAAATTAAAAGAATTAAAAAAAATATTTTCTTTTTTTGGGCCGTCGTTGTTGGAGAGGTGTTTTTGCTGTGCTTCACGTCTTACGGGCAGTGCGCATAACTACACCAATGAGATATAATTGGTTAAGGACGAAGAAGGTTGGAATTTCAGAGAGAAAGTGAATTTATATCTGCGTGGAATGAGGGTGGGAAACCATTATGGGAAAAATACATTTTTTCATCCATACGGAATTCAAACTCCAACCCCATCACCAACAAATCATATAAATACGTGACTAACGGTTTGTACTCGTCGCGGGTTTTGAGTGTGTATACAGTGTGAATCAACCTTAGCTAGTAACACAAATCTCTTCCATCCCCTGCCCCCTCCCAACGATCCTCAGATGAAAGCACGTCACATCAGCCATCTTCCCTTGCCTCCTCTTAATCCTCAAGATCCCTTAACTAGTTAGAACAGTACAATTTCCAGGGGTGTTCCCAAAATATGAATTTTAGAAAGCAGAGTAGCTCGTGGAAAACACACTCAGCAGAAGATGGCACGATATTTGTTAAGACATAAAATTCCCTTTGAAGCAGTTTTAAAAATGTAATTGTAGCTGTTAAGAATTGTGCATGATGACGCAAATTCATCTTCACGCATTGCCACGCCTAAACGACCTTTTTAACCAGAGATTTAAGCCTCTGATTCGCCAAGCTTTGAGTAAGCTTCGTATCCAGTACGAATATCTAACGGGTTCATTTGACTATGCGTCCTCCTCTTCGACAATGACCAAAGACACCGACTCTCACCTCGCAGTTCCCTCTATTGGGTAACACGTCTCCCCGATGGACCTGTACTGCCACCACAGGTCGATCCAGACAAGTATTGCACTGCACATATTGATGAATGTGTGATGGTTGAGTCGTGTAGCCCGTTGATAAGGAGAGAGATGTGTTTGTTTTTTTTAGTCGTATCTCACTACATGTTCGTGTTATACGCCTATGCCTATTCTCTATTCACGGTAGAAATTACTCTCTGAAAGGTCTTTTTTCTTACTAATATTCTACTATATAATAGATTTCTGGTAGGGAAAAAGGCCTTTCAGAAAACAATACAGACTATATGTACTAATTACTCTGATGATTTAGGGATTAGGAGGGTTTACGTAAGAGGAAGTGCACCTCATTTAAATGGAGAGAGAATGGAACCAAATTTAGGAAAAAAACCTAGTGCACCCAACCGGGATCAAACCCCGATTTCCCCGTTTTCGGCATTATAATCTAACACGAGAGTAGCGCGTTAGACCACGCGTCCACCGAAGCGGGTGTCTTACTACTTGTCCGAGTCATAATGTTTAAGGAATAATTAAGGTTAAGTTTAGAGGAAATGTACCCAAATTTATGTGGAAGGAGAGTGGAAACCTATTTAGGAAAACCCATCCTCCGTACACCCGACCGGGGTTCGAACCTCCATTTACCTGTCATCAGCAGTCTAGTCTACTGCGAGAATAACGCCTTGGATTAGATCATGCGGTCAACGAAGGGGATTATCTCATGTTTGACTCAACGAACTGTAATATAAACTTATAAAATGGTTATTTTAGGTCAACTCTCTAAAAACAGTTTAATATCAACCCATAGGACTTAAAAACTAACTCTATAAACTAACACCTAGCACTAAAAGTCGTAAGCAAACGTTAGGAATTGCATCCTAGTAATGGAAGCAGGACAAATCCATTAGCGGCAAAATACATCTTAGCATTCAGCTGTGGGCAGTGTCTTTAATATGTTAATTCTTATTTATTAATTAATCGATCAGATACCCTGAAGATCACGCGCTACCTTGACAAGTTGCCTCTATCTCGGTCGGTCTCTGGCTACCCACACCCGGGTTAGGTCTTTTTCCAGCTCATCCCACCGACGCAGTCTAGGTATTCCGAGGGGGCGCGTTTTCCCGGAATTATTTCCATCACTGCTCTGGATATTCCATCTTCAGGTATCCTCCACATGACCAGCACAATGAATCCGTCTGCTTCTCAAGATGTTCGTCATTTCAAACCCACCTAATGCGACTTGTTCGTTTGTCCTCTGTCTCCCCTCTCCTCGACGCGCCCGAGTATTTGCCGCATCGCCCTTCTCTCGAAGATGTCGGTCTTCCTTGCTGTCCAGGTTTCAGAGTTGTAGAGTACAATATGACGAATTATGGTGTTATGAATAGTGACTTTTGTTCGTATTAAGCTAATACGGCGGTAAAATTGTAAGCTATAAATAGTGATTCAACGATTTCAAATCATTGCAGGCCACGAGTGACTGTATAAGGGGTAAAACTTGTTATTATATGCATTTTGCGTACCATTGTTAAGATAAAATAATTATTAATGCATGGGCCTGAAATGAAGTATACAGATATTCATATGAGGTGTACACAAGGAAATATTTATATTAAATAATATTTATAATAATATAAATATTTTCTTGTGTACACCTCATATGAATGAATGTCTGTATACTTCATTTCAGGCCCATTCATTAATAATAATTTTATCTTAACAATAGTACACAAAATGCATAAAAGAAGAGTTAGGGAATCGGGATGTGAAAAAAAATGTATCATTATTTTATATATTTAAACTTTCTGAACCAATTCATTACAGTTCTAACGAACTAACTTAAACACCCTCTTCGATGGCCGCATGGTTTAAGACATCACTTTCGCAGTACACTAGAGTCTAGACTAAAGATGATGGGGAGATCGAGGTTCGAATCTCGGTCGGGAGTACTGAGGGTGGTTTTTCTTAAATGGTTTTCCACTCATCCTTTTACGCAAATGCGGGTATACTTTCTATGAATATAACTTTCGTCCTCTCTAAGACTATTAGCGTAATTAGTACTTAAGTTTATAACCCGAATGAATAGTAAAACGCGGTGCTAAAAAAACTTAACGAACAAAACAACGAAGCCTGAGGCAGTCAAGTCATCAATATGAAGGGGAAAGACCCAATATGATCGATTGTATATTTCATTTTGCGGATGCCAGGAAGAAAAAAACACTCAATAAGCAGACGCGCTGCCAAACGAGCTAAATTGCCAGACAGGAAAAGCTGAGCTCAACTACACTGCTGAATGATCACTTTTTTTTCTTCAAAACAGGATGTGACGAGCGGTTGTTTACATTTCAATACCGCAAACCAAATGTAAGACTAAGATATTTTACACAATGATCATTGAAGTGACAGTCACAAACTTCTAATGTTGGACATGCTGCCATAATTTCAAATGTACACTTGAAAAAGAGGGAGGGGGTGGGGGGGAAGACTAATTCAAGTCTGGTATGGTTTATCTGTGATATCGGGGCTCAAATCCCAGCTTAATGTACTAAAATATTTTTCCTAATTTCTTTCTACTACCACCTCACGCAAATGCGAATTCATTTAATCTAAATTCTACCTTAATCATCCATACCATATTAATGTATAAATATGCTGATAGTCCGGACGGATAGTAAGACGTGGTACACACACAATAAAAAAAACCGAACAAGCTGGGAGGCAAGTGTGTGCAGCTGAGAGATATTATAGTTGAGGTCTGAATTTCTACGTGCACAGTAGCAGCTAGTCCGTGATTGTGGTTAAAGTGACCACCACCAATCTATTATCTAGGGGTCCCTAGTTCAGTTCTGGTTTGTGCGTGCGGAGATATTTACTATTGTTACACTTCAGGGCCGGAAACGAGTCTACCTATTGAATTAAAGAGTACCAGCTTCAGTCATCACAAATAATTTACCATTGGTAAAATTGGGGTGCGTGTGTAGGTAGGTTCTAGAAATAAATTAGATTGTAAATCATAGGATCGTATAAATCGGTTAGTTCAGAAATAGTACGTTAAATACCAAAATTAAATAAAAATTAAACAAAAAATTTCAACCCTAGAAATATTTTATTTCTGTTGACAAAAAAAAAGTGTCGATTGAAAAACTATAAACAAAAATACTGCCCCTAGCTCGCGTTCCCAACTTAAATTCCATAAACAAAATATTATAATTGTGATGAAGGCACTACATTCATTATAACATAAACAGGAACCTCTACCGAGCCATTTTCTCTGTCACGACGGAAGGGGGTCATGGGAAGGGAAGGAGAGAGAAAGGGGGAGGGGGTGTTCGCCTAAGCGAATATTGACTTACTTCTTTTTCCAGTTGTGGCTCTAAAACCCAGCGAAATCTATTCGAGTAGATCTGATTGTATTAATGATCAGGATTTGGCCAAACATGATTACTTGTGTTTATCTAGACTCTAGAGGTTTTAAGTTTTGTTAGTGTGCAAAATTTAGTCCATGCTATTTATGACTATAAAATTATCCAGTAAATCTCATATAAAAATGTTATAAATGTACTTTAAATATAATTTACAAATCTAGGGTCAACTTACTTTAAAAGTAATAAAATTCTATGACTTTAAAGGGGGAAAAAACGTATTTTCCCAGGTGTTTTTTTCTGTAAGGCTAATCCTAAATAAAAATATATTTTTAATGATTTCTTTTAAAATCTTGACAATTTTTTTAAGCTACATATTTCAGTTCTCTTCACAAAATCCGGTATACATTATAAATAAAACTAATGGTTGACACTTTATTATTATGTTTCTTTATTTCGCATTTAGAAAATTATTACAAAACTATATAAAATTCTTTATCGTTTTCCGGGTGCGTATCAACTTTGAAATTGTAATCAAATTATTTCTTCGTTATCATTTATTCAGTTTGAAAAATAGCGTGTTCTTTCAACCACAAGCATGAGCTAACAATGTTGAACAAACAAGATATGTTAGTGCTTGTGTGGTTAAAACGCCCCAGTTCACACAGTGACGTCGTTTGACCTCTGCAGTTATATTGTCCCGACTATAACGAGGCGTGACTATTTTTTTTTTGGCACACCGGAAGAGTAACGTGACGCGGTAGTCAGCTCCGGGACACTTTGCTAACACTTTCTCTTGTCTCAACGTTTGTTTTTACAAGAGTTTGGTCCTGCATCATGATCACAAACTCGCAACCGACCACGCATTATAACTCTGTTTACAGTGTAGTATTTTAGTTTTTGTGTGCACCACGTCTTAGGGCGGTGTTACATTTTTAGATTTCTTTTATAAAAGAAGCATAATATATCTATGACACTCCATCAAATATTATTATTATTATTATTATTATTATTATTATTATTATTATTAGCACCGCGTCTTACTACCCGTTCGGGTTATACGCACTTACGCTAATGTGTAATGGTAGGGTGATTGTGAGATGAAATGGAGGGCCTACAGTTTAACGTGGAATCCGAACCACGGTGGAGGCCTGGCATTCCTCACATTCACAAGTTGTGATTAATACACGTCTTGTCAGAGGTGAAGGAAGGGTTTGGTATCCATCAAATACATCTCTTTTAAAAAATAAGAAATTTTACAAATAATGTAAAAAAAAACCTTAAATGTTATCTAAGGTTTTATCAAATCAATTAAAATTGTAATTAGGCTATACAGTGTTTAAAAAAAATTAATAACGCATCTTTGCTGACTCAAATTTTTAAAAGTTTCATGGCTCATTGGTAAATTTTTGATATAATTGGCAATCATTTTAGTAATCACATATAATGTACAAACGTTGAATAAAATGTGATTTAATGTAATGACACACATTTGATGATATGTAGGCCTAATATATTTTTATAAAATAAGTATTTTTCTTTTATAAAATAAATATGACAGTATAATACCGAACTTAATACGCGGTCAGGTTATCCGTATATTTACACCAATTATATGATAAGGAAATGTACCCGAATTTTCGTGGAGAGAGTGAAAACCATTTAGGTGAAAGCTCGACAGAGATTTGAGCCTCGATCTCCAGGTCATTGGCAAGCCAGTCTTCAGAGTGGGTTTTACCTTTGACCAGAGATTTTCAGGAGCGCGGTGGCCAATTAATTAGGGGAGCGCGAATTTAATCTAAAAATGAGGGGTTTTTTATGCTCCAAATTTTTCTTATACAACAAAATGTTTTCTTTGAAAAAATTCTCAAGGCTCTCAATATAATGTCTTCTTAATTATGTTTTCTTCCTCTTTTAATGCCTAAAATGAAAATAAATTTGATCTAAGTGAGATATTAAATTTGTGAAAGATTTATTAAGTTAAACTGTGTGTAGTGATTTTTGCAGCCTTACATGTGAACTATTATATAAAAAAAAACTACGTTTGAAGAAGTGTTTAATCAACACACTCTATACTCGCTTCAGTGGCCGAGTGGTCTAACGCGCTACTCTCGTGCGATGAATAAGGGTTTTATTAAATGGTTTTCCACTCTCACTCCACGCAAATTCGGGCTCACTTCCTCTGAATTTAACCTTCATGATCCCTAACACATTAGAGTAATATATATATACACGTATAACCCAAACGGGTAGTAAGGCACGTTGTTAAAAAATAGAAGTTAAAGTTTAATCTCTTGGCTTACTTGAGATAATTGCTTACGAATAATGGGATAAGCAACCGAAAAAAAAAGGTTGGAAAACTACCGCTCTAACCATGCACCCATCAAAGCGGGCTGTTTTCTGGTTGAGGTGGAAATAAATCATTTCCTGAGAGGCAAATTGTGACACGGTATAGATTTTCTTTTGAAACATCATGCAATTGCAGGAGAAAAGTTTAACTTCTTCGGATATAGTAAAAGAGAGTTTTGGTCTCTTGACATCGTGTGAAGTAGAACTAAGCTTTTCAAATTAGCCTATAAAAAACAATTTCTCTGACAACAGAGCCAATTTTACTAATGAAAATTTAGAAATGTATTTAGTGAATAACAGCAATGTGAATTGCTCGTAAACCCACTTCAGTGGCCACATGGTCTGAGGCGTAAATCTCTCTCTGCTGATGACGGGGATATCCCGGTTGCGTCTACTCAGGGTGATTTTTTCCTAAATGGTTTTTCACTATTCCTCCATGCAAGTGCGTTAACACTCCCTCTTAATTCAACCTTCCTCATCCTTAACACATTAGCTTAACTAGCATATATGCGTATAATCCAAAAAGGTAGTCTGGCAATCTTAAAAACAATTTTGAGTGCAGGTAATAGTTTGTAAAAATGTTTACATTGCTTATTGTGTGTCCTTTTCCTTTAAGTGCTTATTTGGGTGCCTAGATCCCATTTTTAATACCTATTTGTCTGCCTATCTTACACATTTTTGGTGCCTAATAACCCGCTTCCCATTTATCACGGTTTATCACTTTCTTTACACGCTGATGCGGACTCATATCTTCTAAAACTACCCTCCTCGTAAATACGTAGCAGATGCTTTAGTGTTGAACTTATTGAAGATATAACAAACTATTTTGTAGCAAGTACTCCTGGTGTTTGTAAATATGAATAAGTAGGCCTAAACAAGCCAGCAATCCAAATATTTACAAATTGTATCTGCAGACAACCATCTAAGTCTAACAAAACCGTGTTGTTCGGGTTCCCCAGGGCTGCTAGGTAGTACAGTGTTGCCAGATCTAAAATCACGAGAAGATAAACATTTTGGTTATGCTCTTTGGAATGCACCGCCATTAAAGACTTCATAAGTAGCAAAAAGAGGGGCTGTTGAACACTATGAGGAGAAGTAACATAAGTTGAGAGCGTGGGAAACGAGAGTTAAGGGCAGTATTTTTTGTCAAAAGAATACTTAGAACCGCGTCTTACTACCCATTCGGACTATACGCTTAAGTACTAATTAGGCTAATAGGTTAGAAATTGGAAAGGTTGAATAAAGGAGGTGAACCCGCATTTGCGTGGAGGGAGAGTGGAAAATTATTTAGGGGAACCTCCCAGTTCACCCGACCAAGATTCGAACCTAGATCTCCCCATTATCGGTAGTATAGCTCATCACGAAACTAGCGAGTTAGTTAACTACGACACTGAGGCGGATTTTGTCAAAATAAATCAAATATTGCTTTAGTACCAAAATAGAGTTTAATTTTCTTCAAATGGTGACCTTAACAGTTGTTGAATATCTGTCAGGGTATCCTTGAATTGAATGTCAACTTTTTCTCTTCATTTAAAAGTTTATCATTAAATACCAATATGCTTATGAGTCCCGTGTTCCCTACTCTCCCACCTTGTCATTAAAAAATATGTCTAAATGTTATTTCTGTGCAGCACGTCTTACTACCCGTCTCAACTAACAACATATTTACACTAATGGGGATAAGGACGAGTAAGTAGAATTGAGAGGAAATGTTACAATATTTGCATGAAGAGCGAGTAAGAAGAAAGCATTTAGACAACCCTCCCCTCACCCCACCCCCACAATACACATACAGTCGGAATTCAAATCGCGACATCTGGCTCACAAACAAAATCAGACTAGATGAAAGTGACGCCTTGGTCCCCATACCCACCGATATTGTGTCATTTTTGCTATCTCTACCATATTTTTTTATAATTTATACACAGTAAAAATATTGTTTCTATAGCGATCCGACTATACAGTCCTGGTTTTACGAGCCCCGAACCTAGCTTTATCTAAAATGGCGCCCTAAGGACTTGTTTCTGTAAACCTTTTCACGGTAGTTCCACTACCATCTAGTGGAGGGGAAGAGGAGGATGGATGGATGGAGAGGTTGCGCAGAACCAGGTGAGCGCTTCACCGAATGTAAACAAATCTCGCGCAGCTCAAGAGCCTTCTGTTACAAACACACAGAGAGGCGGTTTCCACTTTGACTCTTCCTCGACCGTCCTCCTCAAGGTACCAGCTCTTTATATATATATAAAAAAAGGGGGGGGGGGCAAAGGAAGAGTAGGGGTGATTTCGAACGTCATAAGCTTTCATCAACCTGCAATAACCATTATTGAACAAATCTTCTAGGCTCTAGGGCCAATTTCTTCAAAATAAACTACTACCTCAACGTGTCCAATACCTGTCGAGGAAAATGCAACAGTCCTCGTTTCGGGAGAGAATGGGAACGTCACTGTGAAATGTAGGAGAGATAGTCTAACTTTCATTGGAAGAGCATTTTCTTGTTTTGGGGTCAACAACTTATAACATTTTATTTTATTTTTTTATTTTATATATTGATATATCAAAAGTGACAGCTGTGGATATAGTAAGAATCCCTGGAATTACATAGTGACTTTTCTACCTGTCAGATAGGTCCTTCATATTAAAATTACCTGTGAGGAGGAGGTCAAGGTTCAAAACCCGGTCAGGTATATCGAGCTGTTTTAAATGAATGGCTTTCCAGTCTTCTGCCAAATAAATACGGGTACGTTTCCTCTATATTCAATCTTCCTCATCCCTACCCCTCGTGTAGTTAAATGCACATAGCCCGGATGGGTAGTAATTCGTGGATGAAAAAAACAACTTTGAGGCACAAGTAGTATTGAAGATATCCTTCAACCCCAATCAAAGTCAAGTACATTAGCCATGGGACCAGCTATGCCTATAAACATTCCTTGTACGTGCCTAACATGTTTTAAGACGATCAAGATCAGCAATATTTATGTATTAAAAAATATATATTTTCAAACGTTGTGTTTCACAATACAGTGAGCAATACGGAAATTGCGATGTTGGACCAGATGTATGGGAAGAGGACTTAATTAGGAAATACTTACAAACAATTTGTATGGTAATTAATATGGTCCGATGTTAATGATTTCATGAATCAGCACCGGCATTTCGAAAGGACGACCCGACCTTCCGTGTTATGATCAGCAAAATGAAATATTTACCTTGTTGCGGTGTTGACCAAAGTAAGACATGTGGAGCACGATACATGCATTGCGTTTCCTTAAGATATTTTAGAGGGGTAAGTTGATAGAGCTTAACCTGCTGATTAGGTATTCTAGAATTATTGTAAGAAGAATCGTATCTGACAGTTATCAAAGTTTCTAAGCTACAGTCTGGTTATAACATGAAGCCCATTATTTGAAATTTGGAAACTCATGTTGCCCCAATGGAGGAATGCCTATAAAATGAAACTAATACTAAGCCTATAGTGAAATATTATCGAGGTTTGTGTTTTTCTAGAAAGTTCTTTCCAACTATAGACGCCGGAACCCCCACATCTTGTTTAGTTGATCTTCATTCGACCCCCTCAGACGAAATTCGAACTTGATTCCATCTGAAAAACCTTAAAGGTATGAGGCTAGTTAGAGGAAATACACCCGCATTAGCCAGGGAAGTTGGAAGGGGAAGGATGGATAAGCCACATAGAGGAAAACACAAACCCAGTCGAGATTCGAACCTCGTCCTCTAGCAACACCGGCTCTTCGGTAAAATTACAAGAATAAAGCTTTAGGTCACGTGACAAGCTGATTAGATCGGAACCTTCTAGATACAAGGTTTGTAAATAATGACCAACGACTTAGAAACATAAGACAATAGTTGATAAGGATTCCATAATCTACTTACCATAGTGTGCTTTTATTGTTATTATTGCATTATTCTGCTTACTGTTTTATTTTTGATCTTATAATCGACATCATTGCTGATTGATTTTCTCTACTTCCCTTTGTTAATGTAGTTATTATAATTATTTTTCTTTGCTTTTAATAAATATTTAATTTTTTTTTTAGGTTTTTTGTCAGATACCTGTGTACCTTTCAGTGCTTGCCTGTTATAGGTCTTGTGACTGTTTATCAGAACTATAATAAAGGAAATTATTATTTTAATTATTAAGACCCTTTATTGGAAGAAGAGGCTACTAGCGTTCACGAAAAAGAAGTATGAATCGTTAAAATTAGGTACCTTTAAAAAAATTAATTCGAGGCAAAATTTACTTTTCCTAGCTAAAGTCTTTCTAGCCTATCTGATGTTTCAAAATTGTAAGAAAGTGAAAGTGGACCACTTAAAAAAAAGGATTAATTAATAATATAGTAATTTAAATTTAAGACCCCGGTGCAATAAAGACACAGCTCCATTATCGTGTTTTCTTAGCAGATACAAACAACTGTTTATAAAAACAACTAGTGTGAATGGAAGCATGGGAAAATAATTTTATCTGTAAACTAAATATTAATACTTTATTTTCATAAGTCCATTCGCGGTAACTATTTTTATAAAAAGTGTTTTTGTATCTCTTCATGTTGTGTATGCTAACTTCGAAGATAATTTTCAAAAACTAGGCTCTTAGTAAACTACGTTTACATATGTTTTCTAACTCACCTCAGTGGCGTAGTTAGCTAACGCGCTAGTTTCGTGTCACGAATGTGAGTTCACTTACTCTATATCAAACCTTCCCAATTCCTAACCCATTAGTGTAATTAGTACTTAAACGTATAATCCAAACGAGCAATAAAATACGGTGATAAGTATGATGTTTTCTTCATAAAAAAACCACAATATCTTGTTAATCACAATCATCATTCTTTATTTATAAATTTTAAACCAAATTGTTTAAATATTTTGAGCAAAATTCAAATTTTCCAAAATAAATTATTTGTCAACTATCCTAAAATTATTTGTTAATTTAAAAAATAAATTTTTACTTCTTATTTATCATAAAAAGTATTCACCAATTCCCATTTTGAATTCAATCTTAAAGGTGAATTTAGAGAAAAAATCTATGATTTGTTGTAAGTAGGCTACACTTAAATTAATTTATTTTAGATAAATAATAAATTTACATTATTATTGATATGTAAAATATACCCCGATATCAATTTTGAAGCAAATCGTTAGTTATTTAAAAAATAAATTATATTTTAGCAAAAGCCATTTAAAAAAATGAAAAAAATAGTCATTAGTAAACTCTTTAGAAACTAAATTTCCCCTAAAAAATAATTATAAGCTTTCTACAGCTTTATTTGTTTCATTTTATTGGCATACACTCCCCAGACATACATTTTAATCAAAATCGTTATAGCCATTTTAAATTAATTTGAATTTTCAAAATTCACGCATCAGTAGACAGCTCTATATTGAATTTTTACCCAAAACCAAGAATACAGAATTGTTTGTTGTGTCAAACACTACCAAGATACCTATTTGGAACCAAATCGTTATATCTATTTTAAAAATCTTTCCCCATTTAAAAAAAATGAATCATCAGTAAACTACCCATAGATGAGTTTTTACCCCAAAAATAAATACACGGTGTTAATTGGCATGTCAAATATTCTCAAGATACTCATTTGTAACCAAATATTTAGGGTAATTTTAAAAATATTTCAAGTTTTTGAAAAAAAATTCGTCATCAGTAAGCTAACCTTCAAACATTTTTTCCCCTAAGCCAATAATATAGTGCTATTTGTCATGACAAACAGATCCTAGATATGAATTTTAAACATAATCGTTGGGGCCATTTTCAAAAAATTTAGATTAAAATAAATTACTCATTAGTAAACTACCCTTAATAGAAGGGTTAGGGTAGGGGAAAAAAGTTTTATGGTATAAAATCTAAATATAAAGTATGAACATGATCCATTAAACCATTTTGGATCGTTGCCGGGGACAGACAGATAGACAGACAGACAGACGGACAGAAAAAATGACACGGGGAAAGATAAAATTGTAAAATCAAATTTTGGGTTCATATTCATATAAAACGTAAAAATTTGTCATAATCTCGATCTAGATTATTTTTATGACCACAATATATGAAAAAGTAAAAAAAATCTATATAAAATGTAATTTTTATGTGTAGTAGGTAGTAAATATTTAATGGATTAGAAAGTATTCAGTCGATCGTATTGAAATATTTAAAAGTTTAGCTATAATAGACAGTTATTAAGTCAAATATAAAAATTTAAACAATTTTAATTAATAGATTTAGAAAATTTTATACATTTAATTTCATCAGTTAAAACAGCTTTTAAAGAAAATAAAAACTATATATATATTTTTTTAAATCTAAACACGTTTTGTAGAGAAAAAGGTTCAATCCTTGGTCCCGGCAACGATTTATCTGATTACCAAACCCTTCCTTCACCTCTAACAAGACGTGTATTAATCAAAACTTGTGAATGTGTAGAACGCCAGGCCTCCACCGTGGTTCGGATTCCACGTTAAACTGTAGGTCCTCCATTTCATCTCACAATCACCCTACCATTAGGCCTACATATTAGCGTAAGTGCGTACAACCCGAACGGGTAGTAAGACGCGGTGCTAATAATAATAATAATAATAATAATAATAATAATAATAATAATAGTGTAGAGAAAAAAGTAAAAAAAAAGTTGCTATGCACGATTCCCCTTAAATGTATACACACACAAAACATACACCATTTTCTGAAATAAACTTTATATTTGTAAGTAGCAACATCAACCAATTCGAAATAATGAACACAATGACTGTGACTACGCGTCATTTATTTCGTGATAGTTGACTATATTATATGAATGTTTATCTATTGAATTAACAACAAAAACATCAGCCGCGTATAAGGGGCAAAAACTAAGCTCGTGAAGGTAGGCTGCTACTTAGTAAATATTATTTGTATTGTGAATGGAAATGTCCTATTTTAGTCGGATAGCCATAGTAAATTACCTCATAACATAATTCGTTTAAACGTTTGTGAAGCCACTTTAATGTATTCACGCCAATAAAGTGATCTGCGGATACCTATTTTGTAATTTTGATGGCCTTAAAATTATAATTATACTGACTTTAGTCAATGATGGGTCACTCTATATTTCTTATACTTCTTACTTAAGCGATCTATATTCAAAATTTCGGGCAATAGTTTTTTTTTTAGTGCATCAAATCTTACTACTCGTCCAAATATTCGCATTTAATCACACTCATAGGTTAAGGATGAGGGAGGTAGAATTTCGAGGAAATACACCCACAGTTTCGTGGAAGGGAAAGTGGGAAACTAATTAGAGAAGTCCCCTTAAGTACATTAGGCCGAGATTCAGGCCTCAACCTTCCCAGCCAACCAGAAAAATACATACATGAAGTTTAGTTCGTGTGCTTACCGAGGCTGGTTTTTGTACTAACTTTTTCGGTTAGAAAAAAAAGGGAATTTTCAATGTGTGATAAGGTTCTTTAATACGATGCATGGGCAATAAGTGGCGTAAGAGGGATTGTGAAGACGAGGGGAGCTGAAAGATAGAGTTCAATTTTTATAAAGCCTAAGTATAAAAAAGGTGCTGGCTTTAGCTTCATCCAAATAAAAACATTATTATTAGTTTTACCATCCTACAGCTAGAAAAAAATACTATAGCTACTTTCACGTAATCATACATCAAGTCATGTGATCTGCGGATGTCACCTTTTATAGATATTATCAATACTTATAAAATAGAACTAATAATGTAGTAAAATGTTATCAAAGTTGAAAGCAAATAAAAACTTATTGGTAATTTATTAAAGGTTCTTCCTAAGGAAATTGGGCTGTACAAAGAGTTATGGCGGTGGTGGTGGTGTTTTTTATCATTGGATGGCTATAGAAACTATTTAAAATAAAGAGATCTAGGAAATAGGGTTGAGGGGTGAATTTGTAGCCATATATATATATATATA
>CABFVZ010001306.1:151995-183582 GCA_902151445.1 Timema monikensis
CCCCCCCCCTCCAACACAACACTCCCCGGTTTCACTGTCACTAATTTGGAGTTGTCCGTCCCCTAATTCTTAGAAATTATACGGTTTTAAAAGTCCTTCCTCCAAGTTATTTTGAAATTTTTATGCCCATAGAAGCTATTTGAAGTAGTTGCCCTTCAGGATGTTTTAAATTTGGATGCCTTTATTAGCCATTTTAAATAGTCCTCACACGGATTTTTTTTTAAAATTTAAATTTTCTAAAAGCTTTTTGAAGAGGCTTTTCCCCATAATCTTTTGGAAATTTGGATGCTTATAGAAGCCATTTAAAATCATCTTAGCCCAACAATATTTTGAAAATTGGATCGTTTAAGAAGCTATTTGAAATGATTTTCTTCTGGAGATATTTTTAAAATTAGATGCTTCTAGAATATATTTGAAGTAATCCTCCACCAACCAATTATTCAAATTTGAATTTCTATAAAAAAAAACTATTTGGAGTGGTTCTAGCGTGAACATTCTTTTCAAAATTACATACACTAAAAAGTTATTTGGAGTGGTATTCTCATAGAAATGTTTGGAATTTGGCTGGCCCTTGAAGTTATTTAGAGTGCTCCTCACCTGATGTTTGGAATTTGGCTGGCCCTTGAAGCTATTTAGAGTGCTCCTCGCCTGATGTTTGGAATTTGGCTGGCCCTTGAAGTTATTATAGAGTGCTCCTCGCCTGATGTTTGGAATTTGGCTGGCCCTTGAAGTTATTTAGAGTGCTCCTCGCCTGATATTTTCTGACACTTAGATACTTCTAGAAGATATTTGAAGTGGTCTCCTCTGGAAACTTTTTGAAAATTGACTAGAAGTTATTTGAAGTGTTCTTCTCCGATAATTTTTTGAAAATTGACTGCACCTAGAAACTATTTGAAATGGTCTTCTCCGGCAACGTTTTGAAAATTGAATGCACATTTAAATTATTTTGAGTTTAATTTAAGATCATCTCTCGGATTCAAAGTCAATAATATCAGAGGATTTGAAATATATCTAGAGGTTGGAGGGGGGTTAAGTTTATTCCAAGTGGAAGATAAATTCCTTCTGGAGGGAGGGCGGTCTGAACCTTGTTTTATTCCACTATGGGGAAGCTTATGCGTTATAGTACACGGCCCAGAGTGTAATCGGTCCAGGTAAAGCTACTTCCTTTACCAATAAACGAATTATAGGCCTACAAGTTATTAAACCACAGACCCCCATTGTTTTCCATAAGCTAGAAGTATCTCGGATGTAAGATGAACTCAGCAGAGCAAGCGCACAGGAAATTAAATAGGCAAGTTGTTGGCAAAGAGAGTTGAGCAATGAATAGAGTCATTGTCCACCGGTCAAAGTTGACGAAACGCCAACGAACACCTTTGTAGTCTGCAATTATTTATTTATGTCAGCAGCCGCCCCCATGACCAGCTGGTTAAGGAGGTCAACTGTAGACTTAGGAAAACCTGATTTTAAGTTAAGTAATCTCTAAAAAAATGTGTATATTCGGTCCATCTTATAATCAGGATATTGTTATTTTTAGTACTGTCTATTCACGGCAATTTGAGCCTTTTATTAAAGTCGAAAATAAACTAAAAATTGTTTCATATTTATCCGCTTAGCATAATGTGTTTTGTTCTCTATACAAGAGATATAAATATACTTTACTTATAAACATTAAATGTAGACCCTTATAATTATACATTATGTACACTAGACGTTATAAATAACTAATCAAATTTGCAAAGCGGTTAAATACGGAACTGTGTTTAGTTTCTTTTCAATTATCAAAGGCCAAAATTATCGTTAAGGGACTCTATACCTCAATTTTATTTCAAATTGGTATCGTCGGACAACTAGAAAAGGTTACTAGATCTACGTTCACGTAACCATACTTTAGGTCTTATAAAATACAGCTGTCACTTTTGATAGATATTATTAATAACCTAAAAAAACACTGACAATATTGCAAATATCGTCAATGTTGACAGCAGAAAATATGTTTGTATTTTCTAAAAAGTAGGCCTACTCAAAATGTCTATTCGTAAGAAAATCAAAGCATTAGTGTTATGTACTAGGTTGTTAGTTTCTGGGTGATGTGCAAATTTAAAACTAGGTTCACATTTTACAACCCTTTTTACCATAATATCGGCCAAGCCCAGTAGATTTTTTTTGTATCACGTCTAACTAACCATCCGGACCATCCATATATGGGTTAAAGGATGAGAAAGGTAGAATTTAAAATGTATGTTCCCGCATTTGCGCCAAAAAAGGTAGTGGAAAACAAGTAAAAACTTAGTACATCGACTGGGATTCGCACCCAACATCCTCATCAATAACAATCCAGTCTTACGAGAGTGAAGCTTTGGACCATGCAACCAGGTGCACCAGGTGCTCGATTTAGGCCCGGAACCAGGGGTAGAGCGTGGGTCCCCTCAAAGACTAAAGGGGCAAATGTTTGAAAATAGGGTACTCCCAAAAAATATTTGGGGTGGCCCTCATCCTTTTTTTTTTAAACTAGAGGCTTTATCTCTAGGAGCTATTTGGAGTGGTCTTAAGCTCGGATTTTTTTTCATTTTTAATTTGATGGATCCAGATGATATTTAGAGTAGAGTGGGCCTCTTCCAGCAAATTTTGGAAAATGGGGTGCTCTCAGAAGTTATTTGGAATTGTTTCCTCTTGTAAATTGTAATGATTGGATGTCTAAATAAGCTATTTGGAGTTTGATACAAGACCATTTTTCAGATTAATATTCGATAATTTCAGAGGTGAGTGAAATCAATTTAGAAAGTGGCGAGCTTATGCCAATCAGGAGGCGGGGGCACAATTTATTTTCCAAGAGTAGAAAGCCCCCCCTTCCTCCCTGCTATGCCAATACCACTCAACTTATATTTGTAGTTTTTTTAAATAGTTGATAATTTTTACAAAACAAAAGCAATGTATGCAAATGAATCCGTCAAATGAACAGTGAAATGTTAAGCCCATGATAGAATATGTATATTTACATTGAACTTGAATCAATACCCGACTCTCTTCACAATCCAAATTTAATTTAAGTACAAAAATAATAGACTCCGTGAAACTTCTGAACACTTTGAAAGAAAAGACAAGTCTACTGGACAAATGATACCAATGTAACAAATGCCAGTAAAGTTCCTCCGAAGGAAATCCCGCTTGGGATGCACTTTTCCTAAGTATAGATGGGCATTGTCTTGCATATCATTATTGTTTTATTTTTATTTAGTAAGGATCTTGGGATCGGGAATCCCGGGTTCGGTACTATGATACCAATAGTCCCCCTCCCCCTGCATGCAACCACTAATAAAGGTAAAGAAAGAAGAGTTCCAAAAATAAATATCAGCCTTATCTAGGCCTTGAAAACGTTTTAGATAGTATAAACAAAGATGAAAGGTTAGTCAACAGTTAAACGAGTTCAATATGTTTAGCTCCCAGTTGTAAAAATGGACACCAACTGTTAAATGTGAGAGCTATAGAATACAAATAATAGTAAATATTATTACTTTGTATATGTTAGAAAAGGTTATTTCAATTCCGATTTGAAAATATCAGTGTAGGTTAATATGTAATATGTTTACAGCTTCAAACAATCCTAAAATGCAAAATATACCGTTCATTTCGAAATGACCATAATTCTACTTTTTATCAGAATTCCCTTTTGCCATTTTTTAAAAAAAACTCTAGAATGCGCGTAATCCATGCAAAAATGTCACTTTCATGAAGCGGCGCCTATATATTAAATCTTTGAATATTCCTTCACAAAAGGCCATATTTATTGAGTTATGACATCTTCCAAAATACTTTTGTCAATCCAGGAAAATTTACATGCGTAAAAATATGGGCTTTTTCAAAATGACGGATTAAATAAAGATATGCAATAACTACAACAAAAATAGTTAGACACTTATTTCTCTGCTTTAAAGAATTAGGTGTAGTGTGTAAATAGCGGAAAATTTAGAGTAATCATTCACATACGAATGCACTGAACACATTTCTGACATATTTTGGTCTTTTCCCTTCCTCGCGCGAGCTGAGTTGGGCCTGCTATGATAAACACTCTTAAATCAACACATTTTTTTTTCTAAAACTGGCCTACTTTGGACATAACTTTATATCTTTTAAAAATAATGTAGGCTACCTCAGATCTGTTGTTTCAATAGTGTGGCATCATCCAAACAGGCATGCAAACATAACTAGTATGTGTAGCTAGTTTAATGTTTTATTTACTTTTTGATGATCAAGCATGACGGAAATTAGGACAATCATGTTCATTATAAGGAGTTTGATCCTACCGGCACCGAGATGGCAGCCCGGAAGTGATTTAAAAAATAATACTAACCAGGTATGCCCCTGCAGAGGTTCGGTCAAAATCCAACAGTTAGCTCGAAAGTATTAATATTGGGTCTTACTACCTGTTTGGGTTATACGCACTTACGCTAATGTGTGATGGTAGGGTGATTGTGAGGACCTACAGTTTAACGTGGAATCCGAACCACGGTGGAGGCCTGGCATTCCCCACATTCACAAGTTGTGATTGATACACGTCTTGATCAGAGGTGAAGGAAGGGTTTGGTAATCAGATAAATCTGTGCCGGGACCGAGGATTGAACACCGGACCTCCAGCAGAAAGGTCCATCACCTTACCCCTAGACCACCAGGTCACCAAGTTTGAAAGTAATAAAGCGTACACAACACACATGACAATATTTGTAGTATTTTATTGCCAAGTAAATTAAGAGATCATTAGAGGTTTCGCAAGAAAAAATAGTGAAGATTACTAAACATGGTTACTGCAAACCTTATTTGATACCCTTGGGTTATTAGAGTAAAAACACAAGAAGATTAAAAGCTATTTATAAAAACTGTTGAAATGTAAACATAAAAACTGTGTGCGTTTCTTGAGAAAGAATATTATCGCCAAGCCATAAATAAAGTTTATCACACATGTGACAGTGAGCAAGTCGACCTTGCGGTGAATGACGGAATGTTATTGCCCCGTGGGTGAACAGTCAACATACCTATTCACTTTATTTGTGTGGACATTCTCAAGGAGGATTCCACAGCATGGAGCATTCTGGAGCAACTGTTATAGGCCAAACTTTAGGTTTTTTATCAAACCGTTTCCCACTCTGGTTTACCCAATCTCTCTCCACACTTATGAGAGCGCGTTTCATCATCATTGTGTTGACCTAATCTAAATAAAACCTTGAGTAAACTACACACCAGTTTTTCTGATAGATACTTGTTTTTGCTAATAGTCACCATAATTTTTGGTCGTTCACACGGTGATAGTTGACTTCTACTTAATTCAGTACTCAATTAAGTACTTAAACATCGCTCGTGTGTATGGAGTATTAGGGGAGCTTGGCTCAATCCTATAAAGGTGACAGCAATAATATCAGAGTTCGAATCTCGGCTGGGCGTGATAATGATTTATTTATTTACTACCTGGGATTTTCGTTGTGGTTTTCCCGCACTCCCTCCAGGTTTCTGAGGATGAACTTCCTCCTAGTCATTGTCTTGTCACCCACTCTTTTATGTTCCTGTCATTATATGTCGCAGTCTTAGATTCCGTTAGTTTGTAAGTCATTCAAGGTCATGCTCAAACTTTTATTTGTATTAGGGAGATGTATGAGAAGGAATTTTGTTAACAGTGAATACTTCTTTAAGTAATTAAAAAGTTTTTTAAACATGATTATGTTGTTAGTGTTATATTTATAATACTCCTATGTGCCCTAATGACCTCATTGTGTCGACGAGACTATAAAACCTAATAATAATACTATGAGATACTATCCAAGGCATTAAGTGCTTAGATTGTGACGTCACGTTCCAAGGAACAAACATGATAAGATGGCGAAGCAATAAATAAGGCTACAGATAAATGCGTGAAAATTCATTCTAAGTTAGTCCTAGTACCTCATTCTTAGCCAATTAATGTAAATAAATGAGTATTACCCGAAAGGGTAACAAGTTGCGGCGAAATATAAGAACTGTGTGTTTCAATGTATATTATCTAATAAGGAAAGTGTTAAATACTCTCAAAAGCCATAAAGAAATTAGACTAAAATAACAAACGCAATCAAAATAGAATCACCACGAGGTCCAAAATGATGTGTATAAGACCATTCAGCCGCTATACCTTATAAAAAATGGGCTAACCAATTTAGAGAGAATGTTGGTTCATACCCAGGTGGTTTCAGAAGTTAGCTTAGTTTAACGTAGGTGAGGAGATTCGAGGTTCACTTTAATTCTACCGCACGCGCTAATAATACTAATAGGCTCATTAGCATCACGTTTTACCAACCGTTTGGGTTGTACCCTTATGTACTAATTACACTAATTGGTTAGGAATTATGAAGGTTGAATATAGTGAAAGTGAACCCGCATTTGCGTGGAGGATAGTGTAAAACTGTTTATGAAAAACCACCCCCAGTTCACCCGACCAAGATTCTAACCTCGATCTCCCCGTCCTCGGCAGTCTAGCTCAACACAAAACTAGCGCGTTAGCTAACTACGCCACCGAGGTGGGTCCGCTAATAGCCCTTAGCACCCATAGCCTGCGGGTTCTAGGGAGGGCGTAGGCTCGTAAAAGACTGGACTGCCAGTCGGGGTCGAGGTTCAAAACTCGGCCGGGTACTTTGAGAATGGTTTTCTAAGCGTGCTTTATTTATTATGGTTCTACCATCTCATGTTCACACAAATGCGGGTGCACTTCCACTAAGAATTACCCTGCCAATCCCTACCCTTTAGATTAAGCCTTTAACAACCATGCTTTTGTGGTCGTCAAATAACCTATGTCACCTACACCGGTGGATGCACAGTATGAGGCGCTAACCTCGTTCGTCTGGTCAGGTTTACCGATGATGGCGAGGTCAGGGTTCAATATCATCTGGGTATTCTTAGGGTGTTTTTTCCTAAATAGTTTTCCAATCTTACTTCACGCAACTGAGGAAACATTTCATCTAAATAATACCGCCCTCATCTCTACACCATTAATGTAAATAGTGCGGATAAGCCATACGTGTAATAAGATGCAGTGCACAAAAACAAGCCTAGTGTTGGACAAACTAATACAAAAAAAAATATCTTAATCTATAAATAAATTATTCACGAAGAAGATGCTTCAAGAAAATGTAGATCCGCTGACAAAGTTTAAGCTGTAAATAACAATTATATTATCATAAAACAGCCGAGTCATCAAATAGCTTACAGCGCAATCGTACTAAAACGTTTACGTCAGGAAATCGAGCGGCCGTGTCCCGTAATGGGCAAATGTTCAGCAAATACCTGGGTTCTAACACAATGGTGTTTCCACAACTTGTTTCACTCGCTTTAATGCAACACTAAGAATAAAAAAAAAAAACCTTGCGATGCGATTTTGTTTGGATCCTTGTTCCCAACAACCAAACAAGGCAATGTGTTCATATGGTACTCACACAGGCGGCAATTAGAACGTAGGTCGGAAGTTTCTACGTGGCCGAGTGGTTAGGGAGGCCGAATATAGAAGTAGCAGAGCCCCATTCAACCCTAGGGCACGTCTGTGTAATTAGGCCGTCTGGGTAACTAGGCCATGTGGATGAGTTCGTCCTGTTAACTAAATACCTCACGCTAAGGGCCCTTTTATACAAGCGTTTTGTGACGCGCTGTCTCTAAGTACACAGAAGACAATGAGTGCTTTTATACACTGACGCGCGTCATTCATGTCGTCGCGATCAGAAAAGTATGTCGCCGTAACCTATAGAACGCCGCGTCAAAAATGACGCGCGACAATCCAAGATACATTATATTCAATGGGGCAGTTTATACAGGCGTTTCATGTCGCCGTACTGGCGATACTGCAGAGCTACCAACAAAAGCAAACGCACATGACACGAGTCACAAAATGGTTATATAAAAGGGCCCTAGAATGAATTCTATAAAATTGACAATGATTCGGTTTTATTTAGCTTACAGCTAACAAGATCTGTCAAATGCAGGCTAAGCAAAACACATGACTTGGTTAAGAAATAAAAGTACATTTAGTAGCGTTTGAAAATAGCAAAAAAAGTCTCTTTCTATGGCGAACCAGCTACATGTAAGTGTTGACATTGCACTAAGCTAAGAATGTATACGTTGTCCCCGGACAAAACAAGTTTAAAAGCTATAACCTTACTATTATTATTAGCACCGCGTCTTACTATTATAACCTTATTTAGAACGGAGCTTATTATCTATTAGCACATTAGTTAATATAATTTTGTATTATTTATTCAAAATTTTATAAGAGGAAGTTTATCAGAACTGGTCGAGAAGGAAAATGGCAAACCACACTGTGAAAAAACATCCTAAGCGCTACCGGTCTGCACTGAAAGCCCTTGAATAGGCTAGTCGTAGCCCCGTTACGGGGCACTGATAAAAGTGCTATCAGTGATCTTACAGTTTTTATATTTTTAGGCTAAAATCAAATAACTTATTACTTCAGTTGAAACATTGAGCTGAGTTTCCTTCCCATGGTGATATCAACAGTTGTTGAATATGTCATGTGCATATTAACATTTGATGATACAGTTTTTAAAATTAAGAGAAAAAGTTGTAATTACATTCCAGGACAGCCTTGAAAGATATTCGAGAAATATTGATATGAGCATGTGAAGAAAATTAAACTCTATGTTTCTACTGGATAAATATTTTATTTGTTTTGATAAAAAATGTTTCACTTGGAAAACTAAAAAAACAAAAAACAAAAAAAAAACACTGCCCTTACTCGCATTCCCTACACTCGCTTCTGTAGCCGCATGGTCTAAGGCACTATTCTCGCAGTAGACTAGACTACCGATGATGGGGAGATCGAAGTTCTAATCTCGGTCGGGTGTACCGAGGGTAGTTTTTCCCAAATGGTTTTACACTATCCCTCCACGCAAATGCAGTACACTTCCCCTAAATATACCCTTCCTAATCCCTAAAACCAATAGCGCAATCAGTACATAAGCGTAACCCAAACGGGTAGTAAGACGCGGTGCTAAAAAAAAGTCAGATGAATGTCAGGGGAAAGTGGTCTGTATTCTCGAAAAGGTTTCGATAACATTAAAGTATTAGGCGAGTTTTCACGATTGACTTGGTTACGTCTTGGTATCAAGGGTTTTCACGAGTGACTTGGTTACGTCTTGGTATCAAGGGTTTTCACGATTGACTTGGTTACGTCTTGGTATCAAGGGTTTTCACGAGTGACTTGGTTACGTCTTGGTATCAAGGGTTTTCACGATTGACTTGGTTACGTCTTGGTATCAAGGGTTTTCACGAGTGACTTGGTTACGTCTTAGTATCAAGGATTTCGCGATTGACTTGGTTACGCCTTGGTATCAAGGGTTTTCACGAGTGACTTGGTTACGTCGTGGTATCAAGGGTTTTCACGAGTGACTTGGTTACGTCTTGGTATCAAGGGTTTTCACGATTGACTTGGTTACGTCTTGGTATCAAAGGTTTTCGGCCAAGTAGTTCTTACCAATGTGAAGCGCGAAAACGACTTTGAGTTGTTTTTCGTAAACAAAAATGGCAGCTTGGGTAGAGTAAATCTAACAGCTGGTGGGGTTAATTTATGTAAACCTACATGTACTGTCAATCGACAGAGAATGAGCTATTCAATTTTAATCTTAGTTAGATTGGTGCTTATTTTGACTAGTCCTAATAATTAGGATCCACATAACATATCAAGCTAAACATTTCTTCCCAAAAATAACCTTCAGAAAACATAAAGTATGTATGTTAGAATAAAGAGGGCTAGATCATATAATAATACTTTATTTTATTCATAACTAAACGGGTTTTAAGTAGGTATCTACTTACTGTCATTTATTTCTAGATATTAATTATTGTCCATTTTAACTTACATACTGTATAGCTTAAAATCACTTGATTACGAAGTTATAGGCCTAATCGTTTAAATCTAACATGAGGAGTGAAATTGTTTTGAAATTGGTGCACAAATTCTCAGCTCATTGGTCGTAACCATACTGTTTTGTCTGGTCAAGGAAACCGTCACCAAACCAAGCTCTGGTATCGTCTTGGTCATAAACATTTCGTTAACATATATACCAGGTCAACTGCGAAAACGCTGTGGTCGTCAACATCGATTCCAGGTCTACAGTAGACCGGGGAATCCTGGCGTGAGTGACACATCCACCCAACCACCTGGCGCTGTAGTCGACACGTGAGAATGAAAAGAAAACTCGAAACGCTAGAATTTCATTAATGTAGATCATTTGTTGATGACGTTTCTTGTTTTATCGTCCTTAGGGCAAATTAAATTGAAATGTAATCTTTAACATTTGGAATACATCAAATGCATTCTTTACATCTAAGTAGTTGGGGATCTTCTAGGAAAGTTTAGAAAATGGAAAGATTTCCAGCTTGCATCTTTAAGCGGAAGCATTCCTTTGTGCTTGGGTGTTCTGCATTTCTTTGAATACGAAGTATCTTGCAGCGTTGGATTATCGATGTTGCCAGCACTATCATGTTCTAGGTTTACTAAGGCGGGTCCACACGCAAGATTTTGTACAATTTATTGCCTGCGCAGTTCATTAAGTTGCGTGATGACCAGAAAACTTTGCAATTATGTAACCTGCGCGGAGACGGTACACGAAGACGAAAAACTAAGGCCGACAGCATATATTTTGTCAGAAACCTGTACAGTCTTGTCGGTGCTACGCTTCGTCTTCTCTACACATGTTGCTCAGTTTTCCTTCAATATTGGTACAGGAATAGTGTTCGTGGAGTTTAAAAATGTCGTTTTCTTTTTTTTTTATGATACATTTTTTCTTGCTCAACGATGACTGATCATCGTCAATGTTAGCGTGAGTTTCTTACGGACACCCCTGAACAGCGAGTTCATTTTTCTTAACCTTACATGGGAAAATTTGTGTTTTTTCAGAAGCCAATGTCTGGAACATATTGAACGTCACGTCGTGTGCATTCAAGACGTTTAATTTGCCTTCTTTTCCACGAGACAAAACGACCAGACTAGAACTTCCTCCACGACGGAGTCCGCGGAACTGAGTGGGAAAAACTGTGCTAACACCTGTACAGGGTGGAAAATGGACACCCTGAAATGCATTTTTTTTTTTACAGTTTTGTGTGCGCAGCCATAAGTCATAATTGAGCATAAAAAGGTTGAGTGTGGACCGAGCTTTGGTTAGCCACCGCAAGTGAGGAGTTTTGGCAACAGCTAGATCGAGGGGAAACGAAGATACAAAGGAGAGATAAAGAAAAAGCAAACTTGGCGATTTGGTTGGCCAATGTTCTGTTCTGTCTAGACAGGATGGCTTAACACATCCTTTCATATTACATTCACATGGAGGGACTGAGAAACTATTTAAAAATTATATTCTGAAGATCAGATCCAGAAGTAATTTTTTTATATTCACCCAATATCTGTAATCGTAACTCATTTTTTTTAATCTCTCTAGTTAGTTCGAGTCCCGAATGGATATACCAAGTCCCCCCACCACCCACCCTACCCCGTTAAAAAGTTTCCTATTATTATTATTATTATTATTATTATTATTATTATTATTAGCATCGCGTCTTACTACCCGTTCGGGTTATACGCACTTACGCTAATGTGCAATGGTAGGGTGAATGTGAGATGAAATTGAGGACCTACAGTTTAACGTGGAATCCGAACCACGGTGGAGACCTGGCATTCCTCACAATAGTTTCCTACGCTTTCTTCAAGAAAACACGGGTATATTTTCTCTAAATTCTACTTTCTTCATTCCTACTCATTATATTTAATTGAAATGCGTAAAATTCGAACGGGTGATAAGATGCGGAACGATAAAACAACAGCCCTAAGCCAACACTTTAATATTTGGGTGCGAAACTTTACCGTCAAGGTTATTAAAACGTTTATGCACAGTCTCGTAGCTCAGTTAACAACCACAAGTCTTTGGGTACTTTGGTTCGATTCCGGGTGGCGCTGAAAAATATATTTATTTTTAGTTTATGAAATTGTCCTTCTGTCCAACGAATAAATATCGTGGCGGGTTGTGTATGCGTACTGGCCAAGGTTAAGTTAATTTGTAAGTCGTGTGGCGATGAATGTTTGGAAAGTACACGTAAAATAGCAATGTTTTACGCGTATAATTGCCCGTCCATACTATCTCCAGTCTACATAATCTAATCTAAGGATGAGGAGGGTGAAGTTTAAGGAAACCCACCCGCACCCGCCTGGAGATAGGGTGTAGCCTTTAAATAAATTATCCTCAATACATCTGACCGGGATTAGAACATCGATCTCCTGGGTCAGTGCACAGAGCGCGCCGACGACAAACTTGTCCTGTCTTTGAGGATTTAATATTTTTTATTTATAATTCATTTTAGAAGCGAAAATAAAGAATAAACCGCACCAACATTTATCTCAAGGTCGGATGGTCACGTTCAGTCATTGAATTAAAATAAAAACACAATCTTACTGTGTGTGTAAGTTGATAGGGGTTGAACCCTGACCTACCGAGTCGGAACCAAGGACATCTCTGTTTGCGGGGAAAGCCTTGGCCGGATGTGTGGCCATCCTGATTTCCCCGCGCACTACTGGAGGGGAAGTGGGTTGACATAATGTGAGGGAACCCATAAGGCTCCAGAAGAAAAACAAAGCTATAAATTAATTTCCTGTAAACCACACTAGTGGTCACGTGGTCTAAGCTGTCGATCATAATTCAATAAAATTGCTTGCTTGTGACGAGGAAGGTCTAGGTTTGACTCTCAGCTGGATAAACTGGGCGTGGTTTTTCCACTAGAGATTTATAAATGTGGTTTTACCCTTCCTTCTTCACACTACTGCGGTTGCATTTATTCCTAGTTACACTCTCACTCCTTCAGTTTTATAAGTTAATAAATAACCTTGCTGTTGAACGTGCTAAGTATATATTCGATCCGCATGCAGGGACGGTATTGGGCTTATCTATCCTTTTCTCTTTCTCTTACCACCCAACTGTGAGACACCCTTGGCACAATAATGCTTTTTAGCGGTGAGCTATGGAAACAATTTTAAACTTAAACCTACAGTTCATACATTTAAGTATCTGATAGTATATGTTCTTTGAGGGTGAACATGTGCATGTCAATTTTCAATCGGAAATTTTATCTGTAAGTTTTCCAAAAAATTCTCTGTTGAAAATTTAAGATAATTTTTATCACAAAGGAGGTCCAAAAGAGAATATTTTAGTAAGGCTTTTTAGATTTAGTGTGCTGTGTGTGTGTGTATGTGTGTATACACCACGGCTTACTACCCAGTCGGGCTATACGCAAATTTACACTAATGGGTTAGGTGTGAGTACAATATAATTTAAGAGTAAATGTATCCGCCTTTGAGTTGAGGGAAAGTAGGAAAAATCACCCAACCTGAATTCTAACCTAGATCTCAACTCTATCGGCGAGCCAGTCGATTGCGAGATTTTAGCCTAATATTGAAGTGCATATTTTGTCTACTACAGCAGACCGGAAAGTCTCGAAGTTAGTGACCAGGGTCGAATTAAGGTAGTGATCATGTCCCCGGATTCCACTATTGAAGGGGCTCCTATAAAGCCACGCACATTTTTAATTACAATTATTTTATCTCAAATGTTAGAAATTATAGTTTTATAGAATATTAAGTGCAACAAAGCGATAGTATACTATATATATATTTATCTCATTCGTTCTAACCAGCAAAACCAAATGCAACCGCATGCTTAAGGAGTCTAACCAGAACTAATAGCTGGAATTAACAAATATTTTAAGGAATCAGAACTGGCGAAAAAAACCTTAAAATAAATTCAATAAGAACTAGAACTGTAATCGGAGCCGTTAAGTATTTTAAAATTATAATATAAGATTCTTATCAGTTTTTAAAGGATGTAACCTTTAAAACATATTCTTAATGCTTACATTTCATACCCTTCTTTCTGTCAATTATAATTTGAAATATACATTTTGCAAGTTGCCTCCAGCCCCCGAATTTATTAATCCAGTCCTGTTAGTGACACAACCAACCACCAGACCCCATATTCTATAAGAGACCGAGCGAATAAAACTGGACTCACAGTTACTACTTTATTGAAACGCCCCATTTTATAATATTTTTGGTGTTTACGCTCTCGGGAGAAAATAAATTGTAGTATAAGCTTTAAAAGTTGTGATATATCGTTCGTTCTCATTCCATTTAAATAAGTGAAAACTTCTCCAGCGTTAACTAAAGGAAATGTTTCCATCTTTGAGCAGTGAGCACAGAGGTGAGACCGCGGACCGCGGGTTGCGAACCGCCGCTACCGCCTCTGTACTGTATCGATCAGCACAACACTCGACTTCTCGTTCCGAATATGGAGGTGATTGCTCTCTCACAAGTAGGTCCACAATACAGGCACACACAGTATGTATCGTGCAGCGGCTACTGCAGGCTGCAACACCCACCCACGCGCCGCGGACAAGGATGGAATGAACGGTATTATTTAGGAATAGCTTGAACTTCCCTGAACTAGTTTACTTTACAGTGGTTCGCACCAGTGCCATCTGTCCGTGAGTTGAATTATCTAACCCAAGAGAGCATGACGAGAAGGAAGGATCACAAGGAAATGCCCCAACATTCACCTGGATAATGTGATACCCCAAATGTGAACTAAAAAAAACAAAATTAGCTTGATCTAGGATTAAAGATCCAACTGAAAGTAAGCGGGCTATTAATGACTTAAGGTAGTTTTTACTAAGCACGTTTTAATACCAGTTTTGGTTATTACGTATACACTAAAGGCGGTATTCAAGAACTTATAGTGAATGCTTAGTGGAACGATAGTGTGGTCTCGAGCAATCCATCGTTCCACCTTTTAACCTATGATGAAGCAAGCAAACCCAAGCTAGTGTCAAAAAAGCATCCACTTAGTCAAGTTCTTGCATACAACCCTAGGTAGGGTAGTTTTTCTTAAATAGCTTCCCCCTTTACGTCCACGCAAATACGGGCCATTACCTCTAAAATGCTTCCTTCCTCATCCCTATCCCATCAAAGTAATTATTATATGTGCTTATAACATGAAGCGGTAGTAAGACGCGGTGATAAAAAAAATAGATTAGTGGTATAGAGACGTGAATGGCAGAATTTAAAAGAAAATACACCTACATTTGTTTGGAAAGAGTGGAGAAACCATTTAAGAAAAAACACTTTAAAGACACCCGGCTGGCATTCGAGCCCAGATCTCCCAATCACCAGCAAACCAGACTAGACTTGTTCGACGTTTAGTAGACCCACGACCTAGCGGTCTAGGGGTAAGGGGTCGGACTTCTGTGCTGGGGTCCGGGTTTCAATCCCCGGTCCCGGCACAGATTTATTTATCTGATTTCCAAACCCTTCCTTCACCTCTGACAAGACATCTTGTGAATGTGGGGAATGCCAGGCCTCCACCGTGGTTCGGATTCCACGTTAAACTGTAGGTCCTCCATTTAATCTCACAATCACCCTACCATTACACATTAGCGTAAGTGCGTATAACCCGAACGGGTAGTAAGAAGCGGTGCTGCTAATAATAATAATAATAATAATAATAATAATAATAATGATAATGATAATAATAGTTTTAATATCTACAAATTTAACAGTGGTCACCTAGAATAAATGTAAAGTTCGTCTAGTCTGGTTTGCCGGTGACGGTGAGGTCGAGATTCAAATTCTGGTCGGGTGTACTGAGGTTGGTTTTTCTTTATTAGTTCGCCACTCTCACTTTTAACAAATACGGGCACATTTATTTGAAACTATACCATCCTCTCTCCACCCTATCAGTTCAATTAAACGCGCGTGGACCGGATGGGTAGTAGGGCACAGATAAAAATAGAGTACCGGCAATAATAATAATCGGACGTCAGAAACTGGTCGGCAAGTTATGACGCAACACACGCGTGATCCTTGTACTATAAATCACACCTGGGACCATTGGAATTGGAGATTTAGATTGATTACGTCATTGATTACGTCATCCAATGAATCACAATCGAGAAGGGACGAAGTCTCGCCCAAGCACTTTGGCACAGTTGGTAGAACATCAGTTAAGCGATATAAAGAATCCCGGGTTCGACATCTAGACGGGGGGGAACCGGAGCTATTCCCTTCCACTGTCTAGTAATTTAATGGGTATGACGTCTGTTTGTCATGTTTTATTTAGAATTAATTTAAAATAAGCCGCTAATATTATGCACAAATAAAACACTTTTTTTTAAATGTGATACACTTAAAAAGATTCCTATCTTATTTTTATAATTCAAGTATTCAACATCACTAGATAATGGTTAGTTAAATAATTATAAATAGAGACAAAAACACTAAACATATTTGCAATTCTAAGAAAAGTGATATCACGCAAAACAAACCACTCTAATTTAGCTACATGATTCAATACAATTGAGTAGGAAAAGGCCAAATGTTTCGATAAAACATTACCACAGATGCAAAAACGATTTCTGACCACCACTTCCGTTGATAAAGCAGATTATGATGGGAGGATGTAGGGAAATTCTGGTGGAAAAAACATTCAAAATTTGAGAGTAATTTAGAAATTAGCTAAAACTTTTAAAAAAACGCATACAAGTAATGGTTTTTAACCTTTTTTGGGTAGTTTTTGTTAGTTAAATTATGTATTGAAAATATATGTCAATTATTGACACACGAAGCAATTGGCTACTGAGATTAGACCACTAGCAGTGACCATAAACAGAGATTTAGTTGGTTTACATTTTTGTTATTGTTAATACTAACGCACCTCCCTCTGGATACACGTTTGCAACTTATTATTTTATGCCCAGCCTAAGGTTAAACCAAGTACTTTTAACTAATGGTATGCTTTTCCTAACAGTGAGTCATGGTGGGTGTTTACGAAATCACTAGCTTTTACCCGTCGCAGCTTCGCCCGCAATAATTGATAAAATCTTTTAATTTTTAACTAAACTGTTTTGGTCATAAATCAAACTTTATTTTTTTTCAAATATCTATGCGTTTTTCTCAGTTCTAGCTGTAAATAATTTTGCCGTATTTTAATTTTCACTTTTAAATAATGCATAATAAAAGAAAAATATATATTATTTAAGTTATCAATTATTATTTTTTATTTTTTATTTTTACCTTCATAGTTAGTAATACAAATAAATAAATGAAATAATACTTTTTTCGAAATATATAGCTAAAAGAATCACATATCTATTATTTATTAGTATGAAACTACGTCACACTAATTACTATTTACTTTAATTACAAAATATTAAATCACATTATAATCATATATTTATTATTATTGTAAAATCAAAGGTTGGGAATAGTCCTATATGTTATTCCAGGACATATTCTACCAACATACAAAGTTTCATTCTAATCCGTTCATCAGTTTGGGCGTGATTGAGCAACAAACATCCAAACACACAAACTTTCGCATTTATAATATTAGTAAGATTTACTTTTAAGGGAACAGTTATTATTATTATTATTATTATTATTATTATTATTATTATTATTATTATAACCATCAGTAGGCCTATACAGAGTCAAACAGGTACAGTTCACTTTATCTGAACTCTAGAAAAGTTACTTTATCTAATTTCACGTATTCATACGTCAATTCAATACGTCAATTTGATATATTATATTATCAATACATATAAAATACAATAACGTCGTAAAATTGTATCTTTTTTTTAATTTGAGGTATTAAACGTGCACTTTTTGAAACAAACGATTATATCAGCGCACAGCTTATAAACTCACTTAAATTTAGAAAATACACAACACTCAATCCCCAAGCCGTTAATTCATCACTGTGAAAGGGGAAACCTCAATTTCACTTATGATACATTTTTCCCCCATACCAAAAACAGAACCCGGGACCCTTATCTCAGTAAATAGACACGCTACCGATTTAGCTGGGTTGAATCAAGTTCCGCCACAAGAGCTGGTTTAATCCACTATTCAAAAAAGGTTCCTTAATTTCATAGCCGAGTTCCCCCATATTTATGAAGGTTCACTAATGTAATAATCTAATCTAATACAACATAACCTACCTTAACCTAACCTTTCTGAAGCAAATTAAAGCCTTCGAAGATATAAGTGAAGATCAAGAAGAATTATTTAGTGAAATTGCAATCATTTGTAAACGGTGTAAATAAATTTAAAAAATTGTGTATAGTAAGATAGTAACTCCTGCGAATGAAAATATGTTTGTAATCAGATATACTTTTAATCCCTTCCTTGAGTTTTTAAAAAATCTTATGGATCATTTGACCTGGAGGGACATGCATGATATCCTTATATGTGTAGACTATTTGCTGCACAGAACTTTGCCCAGGGTACACCATAGGAGGTTGTCTACACGTCGTACACGCAATGAGATGATGTGATGATGGTTATTATAGCGTTGTGGAGCTGGGGTGAGTCTTAACCTAACTTACGCCTAATTTACCAAACCCTGGTGAACAGTGGGTGTATTCCCCCTGAGGGAAAAATACCCAAAGTCCGAGCCGCGAATCGAACCTGGGACCCCTAGACCACGGGGCCGGTTTTCCTTGAGGTGTCGTCGAGAAACTAGGATATTGAAGTGGGGCTACCTGAGACTCAATGAAGGAACTTACCCTCAATTTAGATAACGTGTCGGACAACATGTTATCAATTTAAAAGAAAAAAAAAAAGTTTGTTTTTTCTATAAGTTTCTCTCTTCAAAAATCCTACTACTGTATATACAATGAACAAAACCTTAAGAAGCTGTGAGAGATGTTCCAGTTAATGTTTAGGAGTAAAGTTCCACCGAACCCTCGGCAACCTCCTGGGTGTGACTGAAGAAAGGAAGATTAGATAGAATAGAGCCTCCTATTCATCTGCTGGCCTTGCCACTGGAAGCTGGCAGACGCCAACACGTGTGCGTGTGTGTACTCAGACGCACAAAGCCCTAGTCCGGCAGTTGGGTCTATATTTTTATATATACTAGTAGGGCTATGGTATCAAAGTATCGATACCGCAGCCGTATCGAAATAAAAGTATCGATAACAGTAGTATTTCCCCTTTCAAACAACACGTCTTACTCCCTATCCCGGTTATACGCATACGCACTAATTGATCTGATGGGTTAGGGATAAGGAAGGTTGAATTTTGAGTAAGTGTAGTCACATTTGTGTTGAGTAAGATTGGAAAACCATTTAGAGAAAATCATTCTCAGTATACGCAACCAGGATTTGAAACCCAATCTCCTTGTCATTGGCAGGTTTGTCTATTGCGATAGTGACGCCTTAGAACATTCGGCCACTGAAGAAGTTGAAAGTAGTTATTGGTATCGAGAGAATAATTAGAAATTTTGATCCGAAAATCATGTTTTTATATCATTTTTATGTTCAAAAATATTGATGATTTTTCTTTATATCTCTATAGAAGACGCGAAGCACCCTCCCCAAACCCTCGAAAAAAAAAATAAAAAAATGAAACCCACAAATCCAGGTGCAGATTTTTACCTCGGGAGTCAGACTAAACAAATGACTTTGAACATCCTCCCACGATTTCATTCGAAGATCGTGTTGATTTTTACTAAAAATGTCCGAAAACAAATCCACGCTGGTAAGTTGGCGGTTAAGTATAAAGTTAATTCCCAGTCGCGTAACTTGGATTTGTTTGCGAAAGGAGAAAGGGGCAAGGGGTTAGGGCAGCGCTTTTGTTTATAACTTTCACTTGGAGCGGTAGTAACCAATTCCCCACATTTCCCAACCAATATAAAACGATACCATACAGATACAAGCCATTATTTTGGTTAATATCAATGATGCCGATCGATACCCACACCGGTCTAAATATAGAACTTGTTATGTCTGGTTTTCCAGTGACAAGGGAGGTCAAGTTCGAGATCTAGCCGGATGTAGTGAGAATATTTTCCCCTAAATAGTTTCTCATTCTATCTCCGTGTAGATGTAGTCGAATTTATATCAATTCTACCCTAATCACACATTAGCGTAGTTAATCCATATGACGAGTGAGACGCAGTGGAGGGAAAGAACCACATCGGTGTCGATGGTTGGGGCAGGTGATAGCTCAAAAACTCCTCTTTCTTAGCATTAAATAAATTATTTCTGAGGTTTAGTGTTTTACCCTGTGAAACACGACCAACACCTCCATGACGAGAAGTTATCTTTAGTTAAGTCCGGCGATCAAATAATCTCGTGTTTAAGTTGTTGCTATTTAAAAATATATAAACCGAACTAAACTTTAACATTTAATAAATACACCCATTTCGGTGGCCGCATGGTCTAAGCGGTCACTGCCAATGACTGACACAGTACCCAAGTCTGGTGTATTGAGGGGGTTTGACCTAAGTGGTTTTCCTATCTCCCCCCACGCAAATGCGGGTATAATTCCTCATTCATAGCACAATAGCGTAGTTAGTACATATGCGTGTAGCCCAAACGGCTAGTAACACACGATGCAAGAAAATTGCATCGTCTTAGAAATAATTCCAATAGAAAATAGGCTAAATGAAAATCACTAAAAATGTTTGTACTTCCGGGAGTATCAATAAACCAAGAAAATGTGCATGTGCACGCCATTGCGTAACACCGCCAAGCCTGCATGATGACGTGTTCTCCTTCCATTCCCATCATGCAACATTGGGCAACACCGTAGCAGCAGCACAGACGCGGAGAAAGTGCATCCCTGCGGTCCCCTTTTCATAACATGAGCTACCATAGTGGGCATAACAACGGCTTGCTGATGTGGCACGAAAGGGGAGGGCGATTATTTATTTACTTGGAGTTAAGCGAAGCGGGGATAGCTAGCTAGGTCCGTAAATTTGGCAGCACCCATAGCGGCACAAATTATGAGACTTATAACAATATTTAGTGCTGAATTTTTGCCACCATAGTTTTCATTAAAACACCTAAAAAGTCGCAAGGTCACGCTGTACGTTTCAAAGTGTAAACCAAACCACGTCCAAAATTTTGTTCGGAAAACGAATTGAGTCCAAACCACGGATCAAAGTTAAACGAGATCAACTTAAACGCGATCAGTTGTTATTTAAAGAAAGAAACCTCAGACAAACAACCACCCCTACCCTGGTACCAGTGTATTTTCCCCTTGCTTAGCCACATTCTTTTTTTCCGTTGCCCTTTATAAACACATATCACTTACTATACGACCAGATCCGGTGGCGTAGTTGGATAACGCGCTAGTTGAGTATTGAGCTAGACTGCCAAGGACGGGAGATGAGGTTCAAATCTCACTCGTGTGAACTGAGAGTGGTTTACCCTAAATGGGTTTTAACTTTCCCTACACGCAAATGCGGATTCACTTCCTCTATATTCAATCTTTCCAATTCTTAACCCATTAGCGTAATTAGTACTTAGGCGTATATATAGCTCGACGGGTAGTAAGACGCGGCGCTAAGTATTATTATTATTATTATACTTACTATACGACTTTCCAACTGGATAAGAATTCTGGTAGGAAGAGAAATTAAGATAATTAAAACTTTATTTTTCAGTGAACATTGGCAGCATTGTATCTTTCAAAAGTGACAGCTTTAGATTAACTGACTTGCCGTATGAATACGCGAGGATACTAGAATCGCTTTACTCGTTGGGGAAACCCCCGTGAGATTTATTTGCAAGTGCACGTAAACTAATGTAATCCCAGAGCCGTTTTTTGATAGGTCTTACCATTTAGCCACAAGAGACCGTCAAAGAAAGGTCCGCACCGACTTTAAAGTTGCTCCACCATTTTGAATTTATTTTCAGTGGTTAAAAATTTTACTAGTTTGCCAAATTTTAAATTTCTAGCTCATTTGGAAGCGGGTAAACATTAATGGCAGTGATTGAGTCAGCCATGTGGCTTTATAGTAGTATAATATCTACTAATTGGATAGCAAAACGAATAGTAAATATACTGAACAACACCATCGATAGTTAAATCAAAGTTCCCTTGATTTGTGGTCAACTACTCAAACCATTTTACCACGGCTACAGATAACCTGATTTTGATAGGAAGAACAGTATCTGGTAGTTACTAAATTTTCTTAAACATCATTAATATAATCATTAATAAAGTTATGTCATCTGCAGCTGTCACTTTTGATATATATTATCAATACCTATAAAATAACACAACTCAAATAATAAAGTAAAATGTTATCAATGGTGGACGCAAAGAAAGATGTTTGAATTTTCTAAACTATTTTTCCAAACAAAATCAGGGTAGGCTATAGCTTTTTCTAGATTAGACCAACGAAGAAATACTTTTTATTTATAATTTTTTTTATTACCTACAAAATATAGATACACTGTTCAAATGACAACTTGGACACGGGGATCGAAACAGGAGTTTGTTTTAATACACGGCAGAGTTAACTGTTAATCGATAGTATGGAATTTTAAAAGATTATGATTTTTTTAAATTCTATTGGTAATGCTAAATGTAATTTGTATAATTTCTTACACATTCAGTAATATTTTATTTATTCATATATTTCTAATTTATTTAACCTTTTTAGAAAGTAGTTGAAATCCAAGGTTTATTTTTCAAAAGTTTTACCATTATTTGTCGTAAACCTAAAATAAGATAAACTGTTTTCAAAGAAAGGTAGGCCTATGTTTTAGACTAGTGTGGTTCAACTTTTCAATAATTGGGGGTCAAGCTGCACAACGAAACTAAAGAAGCTGGCCACGAGAATAATAAAATATAATGTTAGTGGTAAATAACATATAGCATCTTTAACTTAAAAATATGTCTTATTAAAAACCGTATATAAGTAAAATACAATAATTTTATGATCATACCATATAGCTGTGGAATTACTGAGCCTATTTTGTGCCGCAAGTTTTCGATAGTGCAGATCTGGGTTGCGCCTTTTCTCTTATTTATTTAAAAATTCGTTGAGATTCAAGGGCCAGAGGAAAATAGGTAGAAATAATAATATTATTAATAATACTTATCACCGCGTCTTACTACCCGTTCAGGTTGTACGTTTAAGTACTAATTACACTAATGGACTAGGAGTGAGGAAGGTTGAATATAGAGGAAGTGAACCCGCATTTGAGTGGGGGAGAGTGGAAAACCATTTAGGGAAAATCACCCCTAGCTCACCCTAGCGAGATTCGAACCTCAATCTCCCCATCCTCAGCAATCTGGCTCAACCTGAAACTAGCGCGTTAGCTAACTATGCCAACGAGGCGGGTAGGAAAATAGGTTGCGGCCCGCGGGTTGGACTAGACAGCTCGAGAATCTAGAATCCTTTTTGTTGCACAATATTGCTATAATTGAGGTAAAGAGAGCAACTACAAAAGCTCTAAATAGATAGAGAATAAATATAAGAATTAAGTGGTTCTGTTAGTTACTATCTTGGCTTGTTAAATTGGATAAATATATTTTATAATACTATTTGAAAAAATGTCTTAGCTTTTAATATAATATAGAGGTATGAACCAAGTTCATATGCGAATTTAATAGTATCTAAGATTTGGTTTATTAATGTTATGTTTAAATATATTTTTCTTTATTATCAAGTGACCCAATGAAAGATAATGTAAAAAGTAGATCACAGGGATCACCAAACGGTCTATCTTTCAGCAACTTTCAGTCGATCGTATGAGAAAACTATGTCGTCATTAAAAGTCGATCTTTGAATCTTCTCGCAAATATATAAAGTATTTTAAAATAATATTTGAGTGCGAGTGTAATCAACATAACCATATAATTATATATATATATAAGATGTATGAACAAATAACAAAAACAAAATAGAGCAGAGAAACAGTGAGTGATCACGAGACTTTAGATATTTATAGGTAGACTGGAGCCTAAAACCATTGACGATTCTTGGAATACCCTCAATTTCCTAAAGAACTCACGTTTGTAATTTATGTTAGTATTCAAACATTACCGTATATTAACTTATTTGCTAGCCAAAATATAAACGTATTTCACCTAACTCTATTGCTTTTAAATATAATTGGAAAATGAATTCCTATGCAAGGGCGAATCCACGAGGGTTGGGGCGGAGGGAGGGTTTCTCACCCAGCTGGTCAGGAGGCGGACGAAAACATTGGAATCCAGCCAAAAGAAACACATCTGAGCGGATCATAGGAAAAGGCGGCATGAAAAGAGCCAAGCGAACTGACAGCAATTTATAATATAGCAGGAAAATTCAGATTGAGGTACTGCAAAGATCGTTAAGGATAACTGGTAGTGTCACCGTTGCCTCTAATAAAGACATGGCTGAGGACAGCTATGGTGGAAAGCAGACTTGTTGGCTTGCCTCTAATAAAGACATGGCTGAGGACAGCTATGGTGGAAAGCAGACTTGTTGGCTTGCCTCTAATAAAGACATGGCTGAGGACAGCTATGATGGAAAGCAGACTTGTTGGCTTGCCTCTAATAAAGACATGGCTGAGGACAGCTATGGTGGAAAGCAGACTTGTTGGCTTGCCTCTAATAAAGACATGGCTGAGGACAGCTATGATGGAAAGCAGACTTGTTGGCTTGCCTCTAATAAAGACATGGCTGAGGACAGCTATGGTGGAAAGCAGACATTGTTGGCTTGCCTCTAATAAAGACATGGCTGAGGACAGCTATGGTGGAAAGCAGACTTGTTGACTTGGCTCTTCTGCATAGCCACAATAATATAATTACTGACCCAGAGTAAGTAGCCAAAAGCTTGATTCACACGTTCGCCGAAAGCATAATCTGCCTCAGTGGTGCAGCAATTCACACGCTGTATGTTGACCCATGATGCATTGCAACGTGAACTTAAAACAGCTGATTATCATTATATTTTATTCTCCAGTGGATATACATATATTTTAGATCATTCTCCCTATGGATGTTTTCAAATTATAGTGGTGTCTTACCACACTACAATACGTAGATACACACGCTTTATATTAACGTTATTTCAAATATCGTCTTAAAGGCCAACGAAGTGGTCTGCTTTCTTCTAGCTGTATAGCGCATGGTCAATGATTTAAAATGGTTAGTTCTGAGATTTGATTGGTTTTCCTGTGCCGAACATCTTGTGGTTGGCTTGGAGATCGTCGCGTGATCATCTTTCTGTTCGGCGAACGTGTGGAATCCGCAGTAGTTGAGTGATTTTCCAAAACTAGTAAACACTGAATTGTATTGTCAGTAACAACTCGTAGCATCTTTTTAATTATATATGTAGCGATTTGTTTTAATTCCATTTCTATTTATTTTTATCTTATTTCCAAGAGTCCACTATAACTTTAAAACAACCCTTTTGAGGATTAAATTTATATTTTAAAAATCCAAGAGAGGATTTCACCCCGCCCCCCAAACTTGGGGGGTATNTCCAATTCCCCTATCCCCACCCCCCCCAAAAGGGCCCCCCCCCCCCCCGAAATTACTCCCTGGACCCACCCCTGTTTCTATGAACAACTGAAAATATGTTACCGAAGATAATTTCAACCAATCAAATCTATTGCGAATCGGTCTTGCCACGTTTAACATTTTTGCGATATTTAGATAGAGTATGTTTCATTTTTCTAGGAGATTGCTGGTGAATTTCCTCATAAACCACGTTGCTCACAATTAACTTTTACAGGCCCGGTGTCTTTTTAACTTTAAATCCGGGCCGTTTTTCCACACTGAACTGTTGAATTTGTGTATAATCCGCACAGGTGGTCGCGCGATCTTAAGCATCTGCCTCACATTATACCAGATTGCTAGTGCCACGAAGCCGTTGAGTAGGAACATAATTTTTGGGGATGTAATTAACAGATTGCCCAAACGGTAGACAGTAACACACGTAACACGAAAAAAAATCCTCTAAAAGTTACGTCCGACTTTGACCTGTCAGGGAAATAAACCCAAACCCAACCTCTTTTCCCCCATCTAATCGCCAGAAAATGTAATAAAGTCTGGCAGTAAATGGGCCGCAGCATGACGTCACACCAAGTCAACACACCCGTCGCCACAGCAACAAGATGGTATTAGAGCACAGTGGGAACGGACTAGACTAACCGGATGCCGGAGAAGAAAAGACGAGGAAGATGAAACCAGACAGCCGTCACACCCCAGCAAAGTGACGAGTACTAACTCCGAGAAAATAATGATTGGAGCTCTCGACCACAACTCTCCGGCCTGGTTCGACTCCGGGTTGTAGGGACCAAGATATTTACCATTTTTGTTTAGTAAATAGGTATGCCTTAAGACGCTAGGGCTGGGTGTGGAGTCTTTAACTCAATAGGCAAACTGTTTTGGACTAATATTTACGTTAAATTCTCTATTAAGATAATACAGATTTTACATCCACTTGGTGACCTGGTGGTCTAGGGGTAAGGTGTCGGACTTCTGTGTTGGGGGTTTGAGGTTCAATCCTCGGTCCCGGCACAGATTTAACTGATTACCAAACCCTTCCTTCACCTCTGGCAAGAAGTGTATTAATCATAATAGATCCACGTCTACACAAATAGGAAAATGAATTTTCTGAGCTTATTCGTATTAGCAAATTACAATAATAATTATGATACAAATGGCAATAAAAATCACCTGGAACCGCTAAACTTTGAAGCAGTCACGGATGGCCTCTTTCATAGCTTATAATAATCAAATTTTGACCGAGCTTAGATACAAATTAGCGTTTCGAAATTGTTCAAAATCCTTATTTATGTATAATGGTAAAAATATATAGGCCTATCCTCTGTGTTCATATATTAACAATTTAGTTAACACAGTGAAGTAACATTTTAAATTTTGTGAAACCATATAGTGGAGATTGAAAAAGCGTTTTCACCAATAAAAAATAGTATTTTTCTTTCAAAAGGTATTAATTTTGGTATAGGATTAGTCTGGAAAAAGTCAGAAGCAAGAAAGTTAAAAAAAAAGAAGCTGTGACGAGAAATTACGAAACAATGGGCTCGTGACATTTGAGAAACGTTTCGGATGTCGTTTTTAAAAATTGTGTGAAGTTAGCGTTAGTTGTGTTAGGTTAAGGTATATTATATTAGTTTGTATTTGATTAAGCTCTAAGCGGATGAAACAGGCAGAACAAATTTAAGGCGTCGTCCTTTCCGTCATTGACGTCAGATTACCCGCCGACAAAGACAATAATTCTGAACTTTAGTACTTTCGGATCTCTCGTTCTTTTTAGCACCTTATGGCCGCACTTTAAAAATCAAACTCGCATTACCTTCACACCAGATATAAATATGTTTCGACCCTAAATAGTGGTAAAAGGTTTTAAAAGGTGATACCTGATACCTACACTGTATATTGCTGCCTTCTTCCAAATCTTGAAAAATATTCCCCCAATCATTTTTTTTTCTCTCCAAAAAACTCTATTTGTTTTCTTTTTAAAATCTATAAAGGGACAAGGATTCCCTTAAATCAAAATAAGAGTAGTAATTATTATCGATCAAGGAAAAAAAAATCTATAGACAAATTAAAATAGCTAGAAATTAATTCATAGTTAGTAGGCGGAAATAGATCAGAACTCCCGCGGCTATGGACCAAAAGTGACGTGGCACAGTGAAAAAAATGGCTATATTGTGCTCGATGACTTACAAGCATTCTCCCTTTTCTCGCATTATCAATGGGCGTTGCAAAATGTCACGTATACGCTAGATCAGTGGTATCCAACCTGGGGCACGCGAAGACATCTTAATGGGGGGTACGTAGATTTTAAAATATTATATTATTTCATGATACACCCTAAATAATACGGGTAAGATTTAATGTTAACAACAAGAGATCCGAACGTAATATCAAGTGATCTGGGCACGCCATTTATTTATTTATTTTGGATGTCGGGTTCAATCCCCGACGCTTCCAATTTTTTCTGTGAAGCAGTGGGTCTGGAACGGGGTCAACTCAGCATCGTGAGGACAATTAATAAGAAGCTACTTGAATAAATAAACAGAGGCTCCGGTTCGTTGTGCTGACAACATGACACCCTCTATCCGCCAATGTTGGCACTAACATCTCCGACATAGTGCGTCCGCTCGATTGGTATACGTAGCTCACTTACGGGCTAACGCCATGGAGTTTTTTTTTTTTTAGAATAAGTATATCCTGTACTATCAAATTTGGGGGTACATAGTTAAAGAGAAATTATATTTGGGCCTTAGTGAACGCGAACAAAAAGGTTTACCAATTGACTGCTCCATTTAGAGATGACCATATTGGGTCCAGAATATAATTCCATTGTGTGAATCGACTGTATCATACTAATACTTAATAATACTTAGCACCGCGTCTTACTACCCGTTCGGGTTATACGCTTTTAAGTACTAATTACTCTAATGGATCAGGAATTGGGAAGGTTGAATTATAGGGTGTGAACCCGCATTTGCGTGGAGGGAGAGTGGAAAACCATTTAGGAAAAACCACCCCCAGTTCACCCGACCGAGATTCGAACCTCGATCTCCCCGTCCTCAGCAGTCGGGCTCAACACGACAAGCGCGTTATCCAACTACGCCACCGAGGCGGGTTGTATCATACTAAAATATGTTCGCGTTCTAAACTGTTAACAGTGATATCACTGGATATTAGCACGACTCGTTTCTACCTAAAAATTAGGTTTGCTATCAACCTCTCACAGTTTAAATAAAGGGTTAGGTTAGGCTGATAAGGTGACTGTATATGATTAACAAATCCTGTTCCTGTGTAATAAAGGGTTAGGTTAGGCTGCTAAGGTGACACTATAGTATTAACAAATCCTGTTCCTGTGTAATAAAGGGTTAGGTTAGGCTGATAAGGTGACTGTATAGTTTTAACAAATCCTGTTCCTGTGTAATAAAGGGTTAGGTTAGACTGATAAGGTGACTGTATAGTATTAACAAATCCTGTTCCTGTGTAATAAAGGGTTAGGTTAGGCTGATAAGGTGACTGTATAGTTTTAACAAATCCCGTTCCTGTGTAATAAAAGCTTTTACCCATTACAAAACAATTTGAATCTATACATAATATAAAGTTTAGTTTTTTTAATGGGTACATTTTAAAAATTAAGAGGGGTGGGGGTTGAGAAAACTAGTTTTATAGGAAGTACGCCCATATTAGCGTGGAGAGAGTTTTGGAAACCAGAGTGGCACAGTAACCGTGATAAATCATATGCGGCAAACCAAACCACTAGGAAAACCCAGCTCAGATTCTAATCTCGACTTCCCCCGTTAACAACAGTCCATTCTATTGCAAGCCTGACGACGCCTGAAACCATAGGATCATTTGTGTGAGTAGAATTAAATAATTAGTATAATTATAAATGTTATCAAAGATGTCAACAGATGGTGTTTCTGTATAATGAAAGAATCGCTTCATTGGCCATCTGTTAGTATGTTACCCACATGGCAACTTATATTCAAAACAGCTCCATAATTCACCCAGGGATCGCAAGAGATTCTTTATAAACGATTTTTAAAAGTTACTGAATATACATTTTTGTATTCATAAAACCAAGCATATTGCTTCAAAAAAGCAGTCTTGAAAGATTGTAGTTATGGCAGTGGTGTAACTAGAAATTTACTTTGGTGGGGCATACAATGAATCCAAGTTTTTTCCCCCCACGTCTTAACTATCCGTCCGGCCACACGTATATACAGGTTGTCCATAAATTATTCACCCCATTATAAGCTCTAATAAATTCGTTACTTTATAAGCTATTTTTTTAATGGTTGGCGGCAGTTAATAATACAACTCAAGAAATTTTTTCCTTTATTTTGCAAATTATTGTAAACTATTTTAAGATAGTTCTTAAAATAACGAATTTATTAAAGCTTAAAGCTCATAATGAGGTTAATAAATGGAAGCCCTGTGTATTAATTATGCTACTTGGATGGAAACAAATAATATATATTTTAGAGGAAATGTACCCGTATTTGCGTTAAGGGCGAGTGAGCAAACAACTAGGAAAAAACAAACATCTATATACTACTATATACTTTCTAAAATACTATTTTATGGCGATATAATACTGCTCTAGTAAATATGTTCTGTCACTCAGGGGTAAAACTACCGTAGCTTTGCTGAAACGCTTTGCAGACGCTCAGGAATCACGTTTTATTTAAGAATTTGGTTTCTGTCCAAAAGATAAAAGGAACCTTACGTTTCAAGCATCATGCTTTTTCTATATTGATAAAAGGTGAAATTAGATCATTTTTCATGACGTTTCATGCGAAATATTGCAGTTCTGAGATAAAAGTGTATGCACGTAGATCTAGTCTTCTTAATCAAAGAACATTGTTTTTAATGGGTTTACAACACAACATTCTAAGAAAATAAATTGATGTATTAGTAGTTTTTAAGCTTAAGAACTGTCATCACCATAAGAAATAGAGCATTGTGAAGATATTTTAGTTCAAGTAGGCGGCGCTCCAAGTTCGTTGACAATGACAGGTCGTGCGCGGACGATATTAGTCTCGCATTTAGAAAGCGCTCGGTAAACATCCAAATAAAACAAATAAATACAACTCGAGTTAGCGACACGACTAACGATTTTACCAGACTACGTAACAAGAAGATGGAAGTTGTGGTTATATTGTTTGCAGCTGTCGACATTGTTTGAACGTTAACATAATATACAACCTGAACATTTCCTAACACTGAACCAATAATAATTACAAACATTTCCTCCTGGGAACCCGGCGTCAGTTGCTCGAACTGTGTTGCAAGTTTTTCGTTTTAAGAGCCAGCCCTGCCCCAAGGATACCAGCTAGCTTAGGCAGTTCGAACCAGACGTGCATCATGATGCGGTTTATACGCAAGAAATCATTCTAAAATTACAACAAAATGAAAAATAATATTTTAGAATAAAAAGAAAACACTAAAATTACCACAATAATTTATTTCGCTGTTGTCAAATGATAAAATGCGGAAAACCTCATTTCAACGCGATTTCTTGCTCGGAAGGAGTCATGTACTCTTAACCTGAAGGGTAACAGGCTTACCTTGTTTGTTTCCACTATGACGCAGCTTGTATATATGGCCATAGTGGAGCCCGTCAAGATAAGACTTTTCACTATAAACAGTGTGTACATAATTTCTATGTTAAGTCAGCCGTGAGATGTGCTATTAGAAACTATTTAAAAAGTTATTTTTTCACACATACAAGGGAATGAAGAGTAATATTCGACAAAAGTTATAATTATTTGGTAAACAAGTGATAATTTCATCAAAATACGATCCGTACAGATGGATCTACGGGAAAAGGCGTCAGTCTTGTCCGGATACCATTTTCAATTTTTTGCTCAGCGCACAAGGTGTGATCTTTCTTAATAATCTGAAATAAATCTATGTTACGCGTCTTACCACCCATCCTAAGTATCCTCAACAAACACTAATTTGTGGACACAGAATGAGGAAGGTGAGTTTTATATAACTGCACCAAAATTCGCCTGAAATTAGAATGAGGGAAACCACATCGAAAACCAAGCCAAAAGGGGGTCCTTAACGTAAGAGCCACCCCAACCCCTCCTCTACAAAGAATAAATAACCCCGCACGAAGCGAAAACTATTTTATTCAACCCGAAATAAATTCGATCCAGGTCTTGTCAGATCAGCCAGCATCTCAAGTCTCAACGCCTAGAAACGCTCTGGGACACAGACCGTGGGGGTGGGGG
>CABFVZ010001306.1:183593-197400 GCA_902151445.1 Timema monikensis
GGGGCATGCTTAAAGAGAAACACACATACACGACGAGAGCAACTGATATTCGCGACAGAGGAGAAGGGGGCAAGATAACAGGAAAAAAGAAAGCTATCGCGAAAAACTTTCACATAGGACGACGACGTGTGTGCGAAACCCGTTACGTCAGGTCACAAACACACACACAATAAGGTAAACTGTGTTGCTCCATGTGGTTCACGAAAACAACATAAACAATACCTCCTTCTTTTACCAAGTTATTTCCTTGGTATGTCAACAAGAATACACTTCACTTCACAGTAGAATTATAATAATTATTGTGGTTGGGTTTTCATCGCGTCGAAGGTGATACACCCTCCCCCCCTACTCAGTGACGGATTTAAAAATTTTGTGCCCCTAGGCACAATTATAAATTTCAAGGGTTTTAGGGGGTTTCGGAGGAAAGAGGTCTTGGGGGGCGGGGGAGGGGCGGAGCCGGAAGTTAGTATTCGAGAAAAGAATTTTTACGATAGCTTGAGTTAACATTATGAAGGGGATACTGACGTCAGTTACAAAGTAATTGCAAAGTACAGTTATTTAAAAAGAAATATTGTCGTTCTGACTTTAACTTGAACTATTTCAATAATGTTAGTCAATAATTTTTAAACGTAATTATTAAAAACAAAATATAAAAGTAATGCTATCGAAAATGTGCCGTCCCCTTAAGCCACCGCCTCTAGGCCCATGCCTAATGGGCCTGTAGTAACTATTAGCCGGAGACTCCCAGACACGCGTAATGAATGCTCCGTGCACACGGGCGATGTTTTCACACATAGTTAAATACTGAATTCGGTACAAGTAAACTATTACAATGTAACATACCAACTATCTAGAAAATGCACACGCATTTGTATGGGGAAATGATAAATCATTTAGAAAAACCCACCCTAAGTAGACCCTTTCGCGATTCGAACTCCGACCTCGTCCGTCACCAGCAAACCACACTAGACTAGCCTGACATTTAGTCGCCGTGCCCACCGATACGGAGAAGGTTATAATTATTTCCCTTTTCACCCAATTTGGAAAACATCGACCTCGTCACCTTTTGTGGGTTACTTTTACTGTTCGGTAGACTTTCTAATTAATATTAGATTGATTATCGAATCGGTTCCTTTTGTTTGTTGGGTGGTTGACCTCTGTTACTGTTTAGTGATCGCAGCAATGAGTTGTGTAATTATGTAGGGAAACGATTTATTTAGTAAAACAACCTTAACGTCTCAACAAAATGTTGTCAATAAATCAATAAAATCAATAAATCAAAATCAATAAAAATATCTTCACACTATTGTATTTACAATGGAAATGACAGTCCCGAAGCTTCAAAACCAATTAGACAATCAATGCTAAAAAATTTTAGAATGTTCGGTTGTGACCGTTTCAAAAATGACTTTATTTATTTGAAGAAAACTAGATCCATGTTTCTAACAATTTACTTTGATCTCCGTACTGTAACATTTCACATGAAACGACCTTGAAAATAAGCTAATTTAATATTTCCATTATTTAAAAACATAAAAATAACAGCCTAAAATGTAGGTTTTTTATAATCCTAGTGGATCATTTTGATAGCTGTCACCTCCTTTTTGTTTTAAGATAACAAACCAGTCCTAAAGTAGCGCGAGATTTCCGAGATTCTGCAAGGCGTCTCAGAGACACGGTAAATAACTTTTGTAGTCTAGTTGCCAGCCAATACTAGGGACGTGTTTAATTTATTAGTTAATAAGTTATAACATCATGATTATTTGCTTTTTTTTTTAGCACCGCGTCTTAGTAACCGTTCGGGTTATACGATTATGTACTAATCACGCCCATGGTTTTAGAAATCAGGGAGGCTATATTTAGACGAAGTGTACCCACATTTGCGTGGAGAGAGCCTCGATATCCCCGTCATTGGCAGTCTAATTTACTAAGAGATTAGCGCGTTAGACTAGCGGCCACCGAAGCGGGTACCTTGGTTGTTAACGACTTACCTGCATCAGTGAGCAGGCGGACTAAACGTCAAGCTCATCTATTCTGGGTTGCCTGTAACGGGGATGTCGGGATTCAAATACCGGCCGGGGGTACTGAGGCTGTGTTTTTACTAAAAATATTTCCTACTCTCTTTATAAATAAGTGCGGATACATTTATTATAAATTATACCTTTCTCATCTCTACCCTGCTAGTGCAGGAGTAGTAAGACGGGGAGCGGCAAACGTAAAAATAATTACTTAATCCAAGGAATATAGGTGAGGATAAACTAAAGAAAACACATCCATATTAGCGTGGAGAGAGTATTAAAAATTATATTTAGGAAACACCCACTCCCCCACCCTCCCCTCCACCATTTTGCATATGTCCAGGACACGAAACTCTACCTTACCATCTCAACCGTAACAAAGTTAAATGCAAAAACAAAACCCTGAGAATAGCAATGACGCAAAAGATTATGTACATAAATGAAAGAGTTTTTATCTCCAATTTGGTGACCTTTAAATTTAATTTACAATGTCTTAATATTGCAGGATAAAAATAACTTTTTTCGGTACATTAAGGTTCCTTTATACCTTATGATACTTAACAAAACTTTTATTTTTATAGAAAACCATCGTGAATAAACGCCAAGGAAAACAGAAAATTAATTGATGATAGACACTATTCATTAAAATATATTGTGTCTATTATCAATGTACTCATATACACATAATGTATTTAACACGAAGTTTGTCTATCGCCTTAGCTCGGTCGGATAACTACGAGCCTAGGTGCCCCGGTTCAATTCCCGGCTGGTACATTGGGTGTTTTCCTTTTAAGGGGAACTATCCCAACGGTCACCAGGGGTTGGTAGATTAGACTAAAGCTAGGTTTAAAACTCTCACTGGACAACACTTCGATATTCAATATCATCACATCATCTCACGACCTCCATAGTTGTACCTCCCTGGCAACGCTCTGTGCCAAGGGCGCCCATAGGATTTTCCTCCGGGGGGAGGGGAGGGGGGGAGCAAACCGGGGGGTCTGGGATATCCTCCAGTACGGCGGAGCTGGACCCCGGGAAAATGTATTAAATTGAAGTCTCAAAAGACGCTTTTTAAGACAATCCTTGTCTCCTGAAAATAAGAAACAACATAATAAAAATGTTTCAAATTTATCCAAATTCGTGGGTGGACACTTGACCTCGACGATTTGAATGGTGAATGCTGTTGGAATTGCTCGCGCATGCGCCAAACTATCAACCTTAAAGTCAGCAGGTAGCCTGGTGGCGGGTGCTAGTAATTAGTTTTATTCTATTACTCTCTGTTTATTGGCTGGGGTCAAATTTTTTAAATGAAAAGATAAAGTTGTCATTAAATTCCAAGACATTCTTGACAGGTACTCAAGAAATGTTGAGGCCATCAGGTGAAGAGCATTACATTATTTGTTTCTACTGGAAACATATTTGATTTACTATACGCTTATGTACTAATTTACTCTAATCTGTTAGTGATGAGAAAGGTTGAATTTAGAGGAAATGTACCAGCATTCGCTCGGAAGAGGGAGTGGGAAATTACTTTAGAAAAAAAACAGCTTCAATACACCCGACCGGGATCGAACCACAATCACCCTGTCATCGGCAGTATAATCTATTGCGAGATTGACGCCTCAGACCATGTGGCCACCGAATCGGGCTTAGGGATTAAGATTGTAGGGAGAGTTAAACCACACTGCATGCAATCTCTTCCTACTTTTGCTGAACTTTGTATTCGTATCAGTCGTCTGCGTCTGCCGCCTCACATATCCTCTACCCTCTCGACTGGCGGTAAAAAGAGGTTTGTAGGATATGAACCATCGCTCTAACCTCACTTCCTGTACGTATAGTCTGTTTAATTGTAAAAACACGGCTGGTTGTGTTAGATGTGTGTGACTGCGAGGTTCTTGGGTGCGTTTTGGGAGGGGGAGGAGAATTTAACCCTCGTTATTTCCCATCTATCTTTTTCATGGCCGTATTAGGATTATTTTTTTTTTAAAACATCTAAACAGAACAAATACAATCGAGATATTATTCCAAGTTGAGAAGTAAACATTTCAGTTTAATTTCTCTCAAAGGCGTCAACACCAGAAACTATCAAATGACTTTCAATAAAGTAATAACCGCGATTCCAGTTCTCTTCTCACACTCACGTATTGACTACAGCGCTTGGTGGTTGGATGTATAACTGTCATTGACGTTTAAGCTCCTTAGTCTGCTAAAGAATTCCAATGCTTCGATATTATAATCACATGCTTTGATGAGAGCGTGGTCTAAGGCATCAATCTCATGTTAGAATAGACTGCCGATGACAGGGAAGATCCGGGTTTTAATCTCAGTTGAGTAGGTTTTTTTTATACTTCCTCTAAATTCAACCTGGCTAATCCCTAACTCAATAGCTTAATTAGTAGGCATATAGATGCGTATAACTTGAAAACAAGTAGTAAGAAGCGGTGGTTAAAAAAAAGGAGGAAAGCCTTTACCAATACCTCTCTCCATTCCTCTGGGATACAACTATCCAAAATTTGTGAAGGAAAATGTTTATAACTAGCCCTTAGTCAACGTAATTTCCCTTCCACTAAAATATGTGTGCCCAAAACTTTATTTTTTGTGGCGGAGCGGAGTTCTATAGGCCTATTTTGGTAGGAAGAACAATATCTGTTAGTTACCAAAGTTACTAACACATTATTAATATATTCATAAATTAAGTCATGTTATCTGCAAGCTGTCAATATTGATAGATATTATTAATACCTATAAAATAACACAAATGATATAGTAAAATATTATAAATGTTGGCCGCAAAGAAATATGTTCGAATTTTCTAAATTGTTCTTCCAATCAAAATCAGGTATACCAGCGGTGGTTCGCGGGAAATACCCTCTTAGAGGTGATGACAAGGAATATTACATTTATTCTATGTAAAATTATACAGGATGTGGCGGAAACAATTATACGATATATGCTGTGGAAAGTGACAGACAACGTGTTGGAGCTCGCCTGAGTGACATTATCTTCAAAAAGTGAAAAAGTGTAGGGGCCTAGTATTTAGTTTGCTTTTATTAAATTAGTAAATATTTACTTTTCAATCAAGTGTTAATTTTTAAGTTACTAATCGTCTAATTGTTTTGGCCACACCATATATAAAATACTAAGCCCTTCTTGAAGTGACTTAATTTTTATTTTGAACTTGAATGAGGTTAAGGGGGTTTGAAATTTGATAAGACTCCAAAAATCGTCTTGCCAAGACATTGAGCAAGAATTCAATAATACATTATTAATAATACTTCCGGAAGGAGGGATTAGGTCCCTAAAACAGCCCCTCTCTGTAATGCCCTACATTCTTCTACAGGCAATACCCTCATCATAGTGTTAATTTCCTTGACACAAAATGTTAATTTTCGAGTGAGTCCTGGATCAACTTGTTCCTTGACCACAGCGTCGACCTGGTTTGGAACCAGCCGGGACTCGAACCAATCCCTAGAGATACATTTGCCCACACCGGTGATAACGCGTTCAAAGGCGTCAGCCAATTATAGATTTGTTTGACGGTGACTGGGTAGATCAGGGTTCAAATCCGAGCCAGGTGTATCGAGGTGGTTTTCCCTTAAACTGTTAGCCATTTTAAACTCCTTGCAGATACAGGTACACTTTCCCTAAATTCTAACTTCCCCATCTCTGCCCAATGCATTGTTGGAATGCGGATAGCTCGGACGGATAGTAGGGCATGCAGGAAAAAAAGAAGAAAAGTAATATAATTTAAAGTTTATTCGTTGACTAATGATTAATTTCTCATTGACGTATATACTTACCAAGATAAAAATCTAATCTGGTAAATGTTGAGGTTGAGGCAACCATTCTTTGAAATACTTTGGTTTAAATTCCGGTGTGAGATTTAAAACCCTATTTCCTTTAAGTGCATTGCGTCTCATTACCTGTTAGAGCTATTCGAACCAAACAATAATATAAAGACACAAGATGATGAGAGTGAATTTGTGGGGAATTGAAGATGGTCACTTGGAGAGAGGGAGAGAAAGAGTGTGTGTGGAAGACCATTAATGCAACCAAAATAAAAAAAGTGCGGCCGGGCAAGATTATTTTAATCCATAGCTTTGAGGGTTGCTCTAATGCTGAGCTAATTCTACCGAGGTAGTTTGCTGATATGTATGATAGAGTCATGTAAAGCTCATCATGAATATTGAATCAAGTGCTAGCACCCACTTTTGTGCTAAAAGCCGATATAAAAAAAACGGTGGCCTATGGTTTTCAGTCGTGAGACTTGCGACCTACTGAGTTTTGCGTCCAGACCACACTTCTGTCCCAAACCTACAGGTTAGGTTAGATCATTAGATTACACACATGACAATTTTAATAGCAGCTACAAAAACCAACGGAAAATACATTTCCGAAAATTCCATAAAGCAAAAGTAAATAAATCAAATGTCTAGATTTTATTGGAATCGAGTGTACCTCCCGCCGGGCCGCCGCAAACTACTACTTCAACTTCTCCTTCTTCCCCTGTGTAGCCCGACATCGATCCACATTCCATGCCCAGACATAGCCCTCCTCTTCCCCTACATACTCCCACGACACTTCCAGCAACACACGCCATGGAGGGGTTTATAAACATAACCACTTCTATTCACGATATCCGATATTGACTATACTTGTGAGTTGTGACTGAAACAGAAACAAAACTTGCTCACTTTGATCATAGAGGCTCGAGGAGCAAATCTCGGTTTGTTGCACTTTTTAATTTGTGCACCACGTCTTAGCAAATTAGCAAATATGCACATTTTTCATCTCCGCGTCTCACCAACCATTCGTGTTGTATAAAGTAACCACTCATATGTGGTAGGGACGAGAAAGGTTGAAGGGAAAGGAAATGTACTTGAATTGGCGTGGGAAACTATAAAAGGTGTATATTCGGCCCAAGATTCAAACCTCGACCGTCTCGTCACGGGCAATAAATACAGGATTATTAACTGGAAAACATTTACAAATAAAATTGAGTTTTCATTAATAACAAAACTATCATCGCGTATCTTCCAAGATAATATGTTTATGCAAGGCAAGGATAGTGTCACAACAAATATTTGTGTCACATTGAACGATTATAATAGCTCCATCAATGAGGAAAAATAACGAAACAATATTTACATTTCTTATCAGCCTCGTCTCCAAAGTTCAAATAGAGCCTTGCAATCTCGCCTACAAAATGGCATTATACTTCACAAACCATTTTGACGCCAGCCGGGTGGCTAAAAATAGAGGCGCCAATTTCATGTATGTGTGCACTACAACTTTCTTTTTTAGCACCGCGTCTTACTAACCATTTGGCTGGCTATATGCTTTTGTACTTATTACGCTAATGGGTTATTATTATTATTATTATTATTAGCACCGCGTCTTACTACCCATTCGGGTTATACGCACTTACGCTAATGTGTAATGATAGGGTGATTGTGAGATGAAATGAAGGACCTACAGTTTAACGTGGAATCCGAACCACGGTGGAGGCCTGGCATTCCCCACATTCACAAGATGTCTTGTCAGAGGTGAAGGAAGGGTTTGGTAATCAAATAAATCTTTGCCGGGACCGAGGATTGAACCCCGGCCGCCAGCACAGAAGTCTGACATCTTACCCCTAGACCACCAGGTCACCAAATAATGGATTATTAATATGGAAGGTTACATTTAAAGGAAGTGTACCCACGTTTGCGTGAAGAGAGAATGGGAGACCATTTATGAAAAAACAAGCCTCAGCACACCAGACCAGGATCAAACCCCAATCTGCCTGTTATCGACGGCAGTCTATTGCAAGAGTGACGTCATGCGGCCACCAACATAGGTCACTTCCATCTTATTGTTCGTCCGGTCTATACGTATATACGCATACACTAATTTAGTAGGAATAAAAATATATCATTTTTAAATGAATTGTACCCACATTTTGCGTGAAGGGAGAGCAAGGAAACCGTTTAGGAAAACGATACCTCAGTACATTTTGCTTGGATTCAAATTCCGACCTCTCCACATCTAAAAATTAAACAAAGCCATAATAACAAACTATCCGCGTGGAGCGTAGCCAAGAACCGCAAGTTTAGAATATTTTCCTCTCTACCATTCACCTTCCATTTCTTTCGTGCTTTCACCTTTTAAAAGGATAAGTCGAATGCGTCAAAATGGGCGGGTTTTGGACGAGAGAGAAAAATGTTTCTTAAGCCTCGTTTATTATGTAACAAGCTGGACCCAACATGTTGGGAGACAACACACGAGGAAAAGTAATCTGCGTTTATTGTCGCCAACTTGTTGGACCAACATCCTGGGTCCTGCGCTAGTTTTGAATCAGTCTACACGTTTATAGCCATAGATAACATCGTATTACTTGCTTTAATTTAATTTAATTTTAGCACCGCGTCTTACTACCCGTTCGGGTTATACGCTTTAAGTACTAATTACGCTAATAGATTAGGAATTGGTAAGGTTGAATTATAGGAAGTGAACCCGCATTTGCGTGGAGGGAGAGTGGAAAACAATTTTAGGAAAAACCACCCCCAGTTCACCCGACCGAGATTCGAACCTCGATCTCCCCGTCCTCAGAAGTCGAGCTCAACACGACTAGCGTGTTAGACAACTACGCCACCGAGGCGGGTGTATTACTTGCTGTTTCTTCATTTATTGTGTTAACAGGAAGTGTACTCTTGCAGAAAAACCAAAACGTAAGAAACTGTGGAGGGTTTGAAGATTTTTTTTTGCTAAACGTCAAGTCGAAGGTGCATACATGGGAGTAATAAAAGACCTACATTTGCAAAGTGGATTTGATAACTTTGTACGCATGCCATATGTGAACTTTGAATAATTAGTTACACTTCTGTATCATCATTTACGTGGTAAAATAGAAAGAAAAATGATTTTGACTCCGGGAGAAAAATTTGCTAAAACTCTGCGCTTTATGGAAGTCTTATCTACAGCCACAAAACATGTGCGTTGTCAAGGCTAAAAGACTGGCTCGACTCTATAGCGCATGGGCAGAACCTCCCAAATCAGCCAACATGTTGGGTTGGTCGTATATTATCCTCAACAAATGATCCAACACAACTTGTTGGCTCTGACCGGCTCTCACAACACCAACATGTTGGCCAACATCCCCAACAAGTTGGGAATGCGTTTATATTGTAACACAACTTGTTGGGATCGTGTTGGCCAACATGATGTTTTACAATGTAAACGTGGCTTAACAAACTTACAACAACCACTACTCCGATTGTCAAGTCATCACTTCAAAAGGGGGAGATCAAGCTTCAATTAATAATAACTAATTTCGGGCCGTGCTGGTATCGAACCTGGACCCTTAGTTGAGTAGGCAGACGTGCTGCCGGGAGTTTTAAAGTATGGGACGCCCCAGGTGCTATATTCGGTGTATTTATCCAAAGCCCTGTCTGTATACATGGCATAATTTATTTTAGTAATTTTTTTTACAAGAAATTGGACAAAATCTTGACCAAATTTATGGCACTCAAGTTCTACCAGTTCACACGGCACGTAGTATTGCATTCAATTGAGCAATGTCATGGAGTTTTTGCCCTTTTTGATGGTTACAAAATCATTGAATACTATTTTAAAATAGTGTTTAAAAAAATGTAATTAATTATCCCTAAAGAGTATCAATGCGAATAAATAAGTAAAATTGATTTTTCTATAAACAGTTTTTAACTTCTTACCCTATGATTTTAGACCACAATAGAGCCATACAGACCAAGTGGCTGCCATCTCTTGGCAAATATAACGCCAACTTCTGCGGATAAAGAGTGTCATGTGGTCAGAGCAACTAATCCTTCTGCCGTTAATCTCAGTTTTATAGTTCGGAGTCGCTACTAATTAATTCAGGTAACTCCTCATTTGAGCTCATGAGGTTTAGATGACCCCGTTTCAGACCCACTGCTTCACAGAATAATATGGAAGCACTGTGGATCGAACCCAGCACATCTGGATAATTGACCAGAAACTTTTACTATTAGACCACAAGGCTATCTTTAACCACCTACATTTATAATTTATATTTGTTTCTATCAAGCATTTTGCTGTTAATAATTACAATAATTCATACGAAAAAGAAGTAACTGTCTAGTAAACGGAGCTATCATGTTCACAACCAAAAGTTGTACGATGAAAATGGCTGATAAAACACGTGTTCTATTTACTACAAAGGGTTGTGCAATTAATATCTTGTACAATCCTGGGTGTTTACGCTGCACAATCTTGTGGCCACAGCAGATTGGACATTAACTTGTACAAAGCATTGTGTCGTATAAAGTCCTACCCGTCGTAGAGATTTAATGACCTACATAAACGCTGAGATACGTTGTAGATTACCAAAAATCTTGCGTTATTTAACAAGTAGTTTATGTCGAAATTGATGTTGTTCATATACGTAGTATACCTTAAATTTGAGGTTTTATCGTGGTGAAATCATCTCATTTTCAACGATGTTCTACGCGAAATGTCATAGTTTTGAGTAAATGGTTAGAAATATAGTTATGGTCTACCTCAAACAAATACAGTTTTTTCTACAGGTTGGCAAAATAATATCTTAAATTAATTGAGGATTATTTTAATGGTTTTGAAATTTTAGAACTGTCATTACTTTAATGAATACTAGTGTGAAAATAATATGTATCTTCAGGTAGGTGGCGACCTTAAACGCCTTAAATTATCTATACCCGATAAGACATAATAACTTGCCATATAGAGAATGATGGGTAAACCTATAGAACGCGTATCCAAAGTGGTGCGCGAGAAGTTTTCTTGGCACAAGTTATTCACTGCAGTCCAAAGTTCATTTTTAGCCAAACAAGTACAGTTGGTATGTTTTTAAATATATTACAAATATGTCTTTAAAATTACTTAAATAAAAATAATAACTTTGTATCTTGTGAAATGATTTTTATAAATACCATGATATTTATTAGACTTTAAACTTAAAATAATCGCCCTGAGAGATTTCCTGAAATATCTGTCAGCCTTTGTGTTCTATATCTCTGTTTATTTTAATTTTTCTGCAATGCCAATATAATATGATAATTTTATTATATTCTATGGTCATTATAATTATAAAAAATAGCAGCTCATATTTTAACTATAATATATAATTATTAATAATCATTCTGAATGACTCCAATAGTATACTTAACCACTTTGAAAGCCTGTGAGCACAAACGTAATTTTACCGAAAATGATTGAGATATCGGACACGTTATCTTAAAAAGGTTCGCCAGCCCTGAGATTAAAGATGGAAAGCCTCCATTTTGTGAGAGGGTTGGAAACATTCAGACAAACCGGGCTTACAGGAAGACGTGATAAACGCTCGCGTTAAAACTAACATCACCACCGGTTTTCTTTCGGACGGTGTTTGCACACGTTGGCATCGGGCCAGAAGATCGACAGAGCAGAGATACTTCACGCCCTCTTGTCTCAGAATACAAGCGCAAACAACCGACAAGTTTTCAAATCGACGACGGCAGAAGTTCGTCACGTTCCCTCACCGCCCTTACTTTACGTCTCACTCAAATCTAAACATGCCGAAACTTAATTCTGTCAACACTTGCGAAGATGTACATTTTATTTCTCCCAACACGTTTTAATACCCACTCGGATAAAACGTATTTCAACTGCGCCCTTACCCGCTTCAGTGGTTGAATGGTCTGGGGCGTCACTCTCGTGTTAGACTGGCCTGCTAATGACTAAGAAATCAGGCTTAGAATCCCGGCCGGGTCTACTGAAGGTAAGTTTTCCTAAAGGGCTTCCCACTCTCCTTCAGTGCAAATGCGGGTAAATTAACTCTTAAATGCTTCCTTTCTCATCCCGATCTCATTAGAATATTTATTATATATGCGTACAACCTGAACAGATAATAAATAATACGAGGTGATAAAATACTGCTGACCACATGAAACCCTCTATCTGCAAATGTCGGCATTATCATCAGTAACGGTGGTGGCCGCTCGATCGGTATAGTTCGCTTGAATACCAACATCCCTTTCACCGGTAAATCAGGCAAGAAGAACCTGACATTTAATCAACGTGCCAACCGGTGCAGGTATGAGAATAAAAACGGGGAAATACTGTTACCTTTATCACAGTAGAATGACTAAATGACAGGCCCAGCGAGCTTCTTGTTTGATTTCATGTAACGCATAGTTTTGTTTACGTCTATTAGACCTATATTTGATGCTTCGCGTTTTACTACACGTCCTGGCTGTTCATTTATTTACATTAATGAAGTAGGGATGAGGAATATCACTTAAAGGAAACATACCTTTGTTGGCGAAAGAGATTGGGAAAACAGTTCAGAAAAACAACCTTCACTATACTCGTCTGGGATTTGTATTAGGACTTCCCCATCATCTGCAAACCAAACTAAATGAATCAAACTCCTTTACCCGCACTCCCAATGGTGAGGGTCTTGAAATATTATTATCACCGGGGTTGGTCTATTAGCTTTCACTCCTGACTACCCGAAAGGTCGGGATTCGAATCAATAGTGAAATTTTAAAGCTTTAGTATTAATACTTTATATATTTTAGCTTTTTATATTAGTAAGTTTGATACTAAAATTATTAATTGCGTAATTTAAGGTGCAGAAATGTAAAGAGTAGCTTAAAGAAAATGTCCCTGTACAAGCGCCAATAGGAGATAGATAAACCACAGTGAAAATGCACGTATATAAAACCTTCATTCCAGTGAAACCAGCCGAGTTTCAAGCCTCTACCTCTGTGTCACAGAAAATCCAATATATTGTAAGGCTCACGTCTTAAATCGCATAACCAGTAGTGCAGATATAAATATTTCAACATTATTGATAAACCAAAACTACTTGCTTTAGACATGTGAACTGTTTTGCATGAGAACATAGGTAGTTTTTCATAGAAAATATTCAAAATTAAATTGGTTCACACATACATATATAATTAGCGGAACATACGTTCAGTAATATGATAGATAAGACCTAAACTAATCACAAAATTTTCTGAACGATCCCTTATGTTCGTTCAGTGAGTGTTTAGATAATTTCAACCTAATTTGTGTAGAATCGTTCCAATTTGCTTGTGAAATCTGTTCAACGCCAAGATATTAAAGGTATTCCCTAAATATCACCATCTTCTTTGAATGCAACGATATTTTTTTTAGCATGGTGACATTAATCTACTAAAAAAGCCACACAGCATTATTTTTTCAAAAAACAAAACTCGACGTAAATCTACTTTTTTCTCCTGGGCGTTGCAAATATTACGGGACATATAGCAGCAACATTTGTGCGAGCGTGTGAACTGCTACCTCACTACAAACAAAGCGCTAGGTCTGCTCTGCTCTCTAGTTTCGCCGAACATGTGAACCAAGCTTAGTTTATAAATGGTGAGCTTAGCCTTGATTATTACAGTCTGCATGCTTACTCTAAATGACCAGAAGCGGACTTACACTATGGGCCCACTAGACACGAGCCTAAGGGCGGCGGCACATTTTGGATGACATTTTTATTATAATATTTTGTTTTATTATTATTATTATTATTATTATTATTATTATTATTATTATTATTATTATTATTATTAGCATCGCTTCTTACTACCCGTTCGGATTATACCCACTTACGCTAATGTATAATGGTAGGGTGATGTGAAATGGAATGGAGGACCAACAGTTTAACGTGGAATCCGAACCACGGTGGAGGCCTGGCATTCCCCACATTCACAAGATGTCTTGTCAGAGGTGAAGGAAGGGTTTGGTAATCAGATAAATCT